>JAWWEE010000085.1:40635753-40690753 GCA_035221455.1 Xenops minutus
CTTTTTCCTAATTAAAGTTCTGCTTCTAAATTTAAAGGAGAGGAATTATTCATTGGCAAACATAAATATCTTAGTTCTCCCCTCGAACTAAGACACAATCCTAAGAGACCCTAGCATCCTCACAAACTGTAATCTTAGATAGTTCTTATACAGTACCTTTCAGAGAAGAATGCACAAGCCTTCACTGGTTTGTCAATGTAACTCTGCTCTAGTGGCAAGGTTGTAGTAAGATTTTCAGGATACAAGCTAATTCTGCACAGAAGTACCAGACTACCTAAAATGGATTTCAAGAGTCATGTAAAAGCATTTATTAGTTTGGTTTCTGTCCTTTTGATAACATCTGTACTGGTTTTTTGTAACTGAGTTGACAAAGTTTGGATTAGCAGAGTCACAACTACTAGGTTCAGCTATGTCTTGAAACACATGGCATGGAATGTTGACTATTGTAAGGTTGATCATAATTTTACTAACAACTTTGGTGACAAAGTAAAGCATATTTTATATTGTCTTGATAAACTGAAATTGGCTAAGAAAGGGTTGTTTAAAAGTTACTGGCAAAGAACAACACAGAGTAAGGTAAAAATAATTAAAACAAAATCTCGTATCTTGGGATATTGTGTATCACAGTAATACAGATGGGGATATCAAGTTAGAGTGGAACATAAGCTGACTAGATCAGTATGATAATAAAAGGTAAATGCCATTTTGAGCTGCCTTACCAAGAATATTTTATATCAAATACGCTAGGTAATTACTCTATTGTCTATGGGTCACATGAAGATTAAGCTAGAGAACTATGTGCATATCAGACTGGTAAACTTGCTGGCATTTAAGATGAATAGTACTCAGGGAAAAGCAAAAGGAGTGCTCACAATTTTCAGAAATACAACCTGTGAGAAATATTTGCAGGCAAAGGCATTGTTGGGTCTATGGGGGAGGTGGAAGTCTAAAAAGAACATGAGATAGGTCTTCCGGTGTTCACAAGTCTGCTGTGAAGTCTGTCTAGGAAAGAACGAGTAGGAATAATTTTATTTAAAGGAAAAAAAAAATTTTTAGCTGTTATGAAAACCTAAAGGCAGCAAAGTAGTGGAGGCCACTAGAGGCAACTTATAGATGGTATAGGTGGATTTTTTAGAAAATCCTGAAACATCTCATAGAGATGTTCTACACATACAAATCTTGTCTTAAAATATATTAGAAGTCACGAGATTTGATCCAGATGCAAAACTCTGCAGTTCCATGAAGTCAAAGTGACATGCAGACTGCACAGATCCAGATCAAAATGAACTAACATATCTTTGTTTGTCAAACACAGTGGTTTGTGCCTCCTGCTCACCATAACAATACCTGCTTTTCATCCAGAAGGCATGATACCAGTAACATGTAGCTATTTTTTATTGACGGATTTACTTTTCTGGTATAAGTAAATAAATTTAGAGTCTACATTATTGATCTAGCCTTTATAGTAATACCATAAAATATAAGCTGGTTTTGAATAGGGCAAATAGAGAGTGAAGTATTATAAGAGTTATAAGTAGCTCATTATGTATTTGTTTTGATGCCTCTCTGTCACAAAATAAAACTCTGAGCTAGTTGCACTACTGATGAATAGGATTTTCCTCTGGAGTATGGAAAAATGTATCCATTGGTATCTTTCTACAACAGATTTCCTGATTAAATGCCTCCTAAAACTATATAAGGCAGACCAGATGTCTCTGTCATTCCTTTGCATAAATATGGCACTCCAATTAAAGATCATACTTCCTTTCAAATATAGAATTTATCTTCAATTTTAAAGCAATTATTTCATTTCTACATCTCTTACAAAACACTAAGAAATGCTTTTGTGTGTATGTGTGTGTATGTGGCAGGTCTGTAAAAGAAATAAGAACACAAAAGAAGCTAAAGAAGTTACAAGAAATTACTTCTTGTCTTTTAAGAGAAATATCTGAAATTATTTTGAAGAGTGTAGACAGTAACTAAGCAGCTTCCTTTAAAAAATGTGACTTGGTATTTCAACAATTCTTTAAACTTTTAGAAAGAAAGAAGAAAGAAAAAAAAAAAGATAAGAAACCATATTGAAACGCTGAGCTATTCTTTATTATTAAAGACTAAAACAGGAAATAGCAACAATGTTATGGGAAGCATTGACAATAAAGCTTGTATTCATATACTTTCCATACTATAACAACTCATAAGACTGTATTTACTTGGCTATCAGAAGACTCAGCTAATTCTGTGATTATTCAGTTATAGAGTACAGAGTAGTAAAGCTAGTATTTTAAATTTAAATATTTGCTAGTCACATCACTTGAAGAGTTCACATAACTGCTGACTTTGTAACAATCAGCAGTATTTCTTAGCTCATAGCTTGTGGAAGTTTTTTCGTAGCAATGTTTGCTATCACTGCACTACCCATTAATGGGCAGTAACAGGTCAGGCAGAAGAAACTTGACCCCATCGAAGTGATCTGTGAAACAGTGTTGCCACCTTGGACTAGGACAGGTTGTAGAACGCTTTAAAATTTATGCTATCTAGATTGCAAAGGCAAATAGAGTATTAATAACTTTTTTTACTTATGTGTATCAAACATAAAATGGCTTTTGCTTGTACACAATGTATTCCTTTGCAGAAGCAGCAGGGCAGAGAATACATGCATATGGAAGCTTTTCAGACACACCAAAAAATCAGAAACAGAGGAACAAATTAAAATGTTCAGCATATAGAGCATAATTTTACAAATTAAATCTCAGCTACTACAGACTCAATGTCATATTCTACAAGTAGCCCCTTTTTCTCTGAGAGGATTTCACGAAGAAGAGTTTCTTGCAGTCCTTCAAATGGCAACTTCCTTTGTTCCTTCCTTAGAGCCATTGCCCTGTCCCCCTCATCCCTACCTCTGCTCTGAACAGAGGTATTCATTAACCATTATTGTAGGGTGAACTACACAACTGCAAATCAACTTTCATAGTAGAAATTAATGTTTTTATGTCCTTGAAAACAAATATACTGACTCTCCTGCCCTGCGTAATTGAAACTCACAAAGTAGAAGTTACCAATGCTGAAAGACCCGCATTTACATTTTCAATTGATTCAAAAACATTTTGAGGTTTTAAAAAGAACCATTTAGCCAACTGTTTACTATTCTCCTTATTCTTCTTCTCCATCCATACACACATGGAATGAATTCCTTTTGTTAATTTCATCTCTCTCTATGTATGTGTGTGTACACATATATACACATACTGGTGAGGCCACAAACTTGGATAGACTGGGGAAAGGTCAAAGACCAACCTTTTAGATGTGAAATCTAACTGGTGGGGCAGCCAAAGAACAGAAAGGAAATGCAGAGTTCCATCTGGATAGCACTGAAGATTGCAAACAGTATTTGGGTTATGATCCAGTAGTAGAAATGCATGGATGAAAAAGTACTTTGAGAAAGAAAGCAGGTTTTGGACACAATATTTTAATTTCCTATTTTCTCCAGGTTCCTCCAATTTAAGGCAATGCCAATAGCAGAGTCTACACTTTTTTTTTTTTTTTTGTAATTGTACCTGGCCAAAATGAACAAACACAGGAAGTCTAGCAGATCTCCTCAACAAAGTGTTCATACCAAAGAGCAGCAAGAGTACCCGGCATCCTAACTAGATCTTTGGATATGAGGCTTACAATCAAGCTCAAACTCAAACAAGACCTATTAAGTATCTGCTATTAGAGTAGTTGAATCCACTTCTAAGAGAGGTAAAAATCTAAAAGCTGGTCTTCTGTAACAAGTCAAGGATCAAGCTGTCAATTATTCCACCTTTTTTTCTTTCTCTTGACATGAACATCTAATAGCATTTTAATTTTTAAGCAATTATTAAAACATAAAAGTTAATAAAGAAGTTGTGATGCATAAGTAATCTTTATTCCATATTATTGAAAACCTGCTTTAATATTCTGTACTGTACTCAGCTTAGGTTGCCACATCCATTTCAAGCCTCCATTTAAGCAAGGTGTGAACAGCAGAAAAAATAATTTCTCTAAAAGTAGGGAAGTCTTAATAGGAATTTTTCAAGCCTGGACATGAAAGATTTTGTGACTTGTGCTGCCATATGACATTTGACATTTTTGTTGTTTTTAAGATACTGAGCCACCAATAACTATTAGCTGTGACTGGGGCATTTTATTTGTTAAAATTAATTTATGAGATCAAGCTAAGCACACACATGCTCATTGTAAGATACCAGGATAAAAGAAGTAAAATCCCATCAACAATTAAAGTTCAAGACTAAAGCAGTTAAACAGGACAGAAAAAAGAGACTTTCCACTATGCTTACAACTAGCTCTCCAAGGCAATCACTTTTGACTGGAGTAATATAAGGAAAACAAATGGTAAAACACTAAGAGAACTGAATAACATTGAGATTCACTTGGGAAAAATACTCTCAAGTGTTATATGAGATAAACTGAAACATATTCCAGAATGCATATAGAACACTACGTGTGGTCTCTGACTAGCAATTACTAAGTTATAGAAAACAATTTTGATGGACAAATATTAGTAGTGACAACAGAGAAAGAAAAAACTTGAATCTACAGAGCTCTTAAATGTAAACATATGTATTCTTATTGGAAAAAGGATAATAACAGAGCTAGCAAATAGGTCCAAACTATGTATTTTTCTTTACTACTTTAAGCAAGTTGCTGAAACTTATTGAACCATATTCCATCCATCTCAAACGTGGATTGAACAGTTTGGTGTCTTTGCTCCTATTTAAAACCTTCTAGGGTCCCTTACAAAAACTGTTGTAGAACTACTAAGTAACACCTACAGCTATTGCTTTTAATATATATTCTTTCAACTGAGCTCATAAAGTACTGTAAATACACATCTTTAAGAGCACTTGCCAATGCATTTGGGAAAGTTTAGGACAAATCAAACTGTGTGGTAGCAACCTCTAAAAGAGTGTTAGAAAAGATTGGGTACAGAAGAGATGGTACAGAAAGAAAAAAAGATGGATATGCTGCAGACAACCTTTTTTATTCTCCAAAAACACTATTACGACTGGGAGGACCTAGCAACACTTAAGTGCTGGAAAGACTTTGAATCACCTGCAATATTTTAGTGCAAGAGGCAAAGGAAACAATTAGCTGCTTTTACTTCGTTTCTTCAATGACAAAAATACTTTATAACACAGAACACTTAAGCATCAGTATTATAATTTGGCTTAATTTCATGAACTTAATACTGAATTTTGTCAGTTGGTTAGCGGGGGTTTAGAAAGGCATACGTTCAGAAGAAATGTTATCATTGTCAGTGTCTACACAACATTAATTCAGCCCTTCCATGTGATGAGTACATAGTGTCTGAAATTGCATGATCAGGTACTGTTTTCTCCCTGCAAGATCTGCCTGTATCAAGTACATGGAATGGATGATATTCCCTAAACAAAAAGAATTGCCTGTATAATGAACGAAGCTTCTTTCCTAATACTCCTGCTTAATTTACTGCTGAAGTTTTAATGTGTCTGATGAATGAGACAGAAAGATGGAACTAAAGTTAAAGCAGATGAAGCAGTTAAACTTTACCCTGGAGACTTAGGTTCTCCCCCGGTGTCTAAGCTCCAGTTTGATCGTGTGCAACTAACCTTAAACAAAATGCTTATGGTTGGTCCCTAGTTTTCCACTTCTTGTCTCAGGTTTCGGTGGTTCATACCTGAGTTTAGGTGAACTTCAGAAGTAGCATCCTTGATACTTTGCCTGCATCAGGTCAAACTTCAAACTCTACTAGGAAATTATAGTTTGCCTGAGAAATCATTAGAACCTTTTCTATAACAAATGCTTAGATATTCTCTCCTAATTAGGTTCTTGACAACTGTTGAAGTTTTCTCAAAATGTCAGAATCTGATAGACTAACTAGCAAAAAAACTCAAATAAAAATGCCTAAAAAGAGGAAAAATCAAAAAGAAAAAAGGGGAAAATAAGAATCACTAATAGGGAGTAGGAGCCTATCTTTTGTTAAGTCATGCTGTAAGTCAGGCTACTTATTGTCAGTAATACTTAGCATGGGAACTAAATACAAATATTCAGTATGTATATGGATGCTACAGCCATATTCCTAAATAGAATGAACAAGCACATTAGGACTTCAAGATGGTACTGGTCTAAAATGTTGATGGTTATTTTTGGATTGGGCTCTTTGCCCCTGTACATGTTGTGGATTACAGACAACAGGTTTCATATTCAGGACTGGAAATAATTTCTCTGTTAAGAGATTCTTTCTACTACTAAACTGTTCTTTTTCATTTACATTTCAATTATACCATTCCCTAAAAGTGTTCTTTCTTACCTTGCCACCCATCAGAATATGGAGGATTTCAGTTTGGTATCTTGCTATAGCCCCCTTCACACCTCTGGTGCTTCACATCGTACCTCTGCACCACCAAGTTTGCAAAATGGGCAAAGGATAAAAGAGAACCATACACTCCCTCTGTCATAAGGAAGATCAAGACAGCAGAGAAATACCACACTCTGGAGACATCAAAATTTACATGAATTATGCTTCCATTCTTCTCAAGTTACTGTTACTACTCTGACTCTATCTCTAAATTGCAGTATCTTGGTGCTCCAATCTGGAAAATAAAACAAAAAAAAACAAACAAAAAACATAAGAAAATTATTGTACTGTCTAAGTTTGTTCACACTAATGAATTTCTGTCCAAGGAGTACTACAAATTCTTTAAGGTGGTTATAGCTGGTTTTGAAGGGAAACTACAGTGAGAAAATACTTGTTTTATAGATATTCCTGTTGATGAGGCTGAAATGGTTAGACACTGCTTTCTTCATAAACAAGTATCATTAGACTAAGAAGCAAGGAAAAGTTTAGGCTTTGCTCTTACTCTCTGAAACCTTACAAATGACATCCAAAATTTAAGACACAAAATTTACACACTTTGAGAAGTCACAAGATAGTCCTGTGACACATTATGAGCGTGTATCCTGTCTTTTGACTGTTCAGTGAACTACAAGTACAGATATGTTGCCAATTCCTGCAATATCAATGACGTGCTAATTTCACAGTCATTGTAGCACTATAAAGAAACAAGTCACTGTGTATGTGTATGGTATAGTATTTTTAATAAGGATCCTATTTGTTAGTTTTATCTCAGAATATACCATATAATAGACAAATTTGAAAGCAAAATTCAATGGAAATTGAAAACATTGTGTATGTGACCGAAAGCATGATTCTGAAAGATGCAAAATTTTGGAAAAGCTTAGAGCTGAAGTCTGAAGTCTAACGATGTTATATATTCAAATGACATCAGTTAGTTATTTTGTTGCTGGTCCTTTGTGCAGAAATGTCTTACTCCACAATGTTTATCCTGTAATCCCATACTGTCAACTCAAGACCCGGAGCTCCCACCAGCCAACTTGCCTCCAGCTATTTTAACTCCTCATCAGCTTTCAAGAAGCTGTAATATACTGTCAATACAAAAGCCATTGGCTTATTGACATGTGGAAGAAAAAAAGGGAGGTTTAAAAATGCTGAATCAAATATCAAGCAAGATAACAAAGGAGTAATTCTACGAGGCATTAATAGCTTTCATATATATTGCTTAAGTCTTTTAAAATAAAGTAACAAAGCTACTAATGAGTATCCTACATTTATAGGTTTTCTGAAATGACAGATCAGAGCCTAGAAAAAATAATTTATTGTGTGATCTACTTGTTTAGTGCATATAGAAATATGTCTTTCAAATGCCTAGCCCCAGGTAAAGAAAAAAATAACCACTTTTGCAATGTACTAAGGAAAGCTGATTTCAAATTCAGCTGAATGGCCATCTACCTACTCTAAGTCTATCCTTTCACAAAGCTGTAATAATTTAAAACCTTTGATTTACTTCTGTGAATTCACTTCTGCACGGTAAAGATTAGCCTTGTCATAGTAATGGCACATCTTTATTCTAGCAGGTGACAATGCCTTTTGCGAGCCAAGGTTGTAGCACTTTATTTTTAATCTACATCAGGCTGGCTTGGACCCTTCCCTGTTTGTTCCGTGTGAGCAGAGGTGGATGTGAGGCTCTGAAGACTTTGACCACGAGGGGGCTGTGCGAACACAATATTTTGGAAACTCCTTGGCCCTTCCCTGGTTCAAAAGGGCAAACGCGTTATGTTATGTACGATAAAATGTGACTCTGAAGTAATTAACAAGGTTTTTCTTATCTCTCCCCTTTGACAGAAAACACATAAAATCATGGCTTAATTAGTCCCGTGACTTTTTTTAGAACGACTATAAATTACTCAAAATCTTCACTGGTCATGGTACTTGTATAACAAAAGCAAAATCCAGACAAATGCAAAATCCTTTTGAACCGTTGTCTAGAGCCTGAAACATGCTCTCAAGGATCAAAACTAATCCTGATGAAGTGTGGACACTGCAAATCCTGTCCATAAGCTGATACGTATTATGCCTAATGAAGGTATCTGACAAATTCCCAGAGAACAGATGAAATTTCCAAAAAACCACAGATAACATTGAGAAATATTAAATCAGCGTTTATGAAAAACTGGTTTTCATACCAATACAGATAATTTACCCTTCTCTCTTCTGACACAAGTAAGAAACGCAGAAATAACAAAGATGGCAAAACATGGCAATAAGCTTGGGAAGTTGGTAATTCACAGGGACAAGCCAGCCATTACACTAAGAGTTTGCAGCGGATTTAGTCCACAGCAGATGCAGGAAAAATCAGGAGTGCAAATCGGCTACCTCCCATCTCCTCCCAATCTTTTTAAGTGCCTGCTAGGTCATCAAAGTGTCCAGCCACACCAAACGGGAGCAAAGCGTGCTGTCTCTTTTTCACAGTGCCTGGAAAGTTCTCCTCATGTTCACTTTTTAGCGGCCGGCCGTGCCCAAACCTCGTGTCCCAACCTCGTGTTCAGACGGCGCCTGAGGAGGGGAGCCGGCTGGGGCCGCGCCGGTGACCCTCAGCGCCTCCTGGGGCAGGGCAGGGCAGGGCAGGGCAGCGCCGGACGGCCGGACACCCCGGGCTGCCGCAGGTGAAGCCTGACAGCCCCCCGCCAGCCGCGCGGGCCGAGCAGCCCGGCCGGGCTCTGCCAGCGCGCCGTGCCCCCCCCGCTGGCCGGCGGCGCGGCCGGGGCTGCTCCGCGCTCCGAACCGGTAAGGGCGGGAGCTCTGGGCAGAGCGCGGCGCGGGCGGGCCGGAGGTCTGGGCAGCGCGCTGACCCCGCGCCCTGCGGGCCCAGCGGAGTCCCCGGCCCGGCCCGGCCCGCCCCGGCAGCGGGAGGCGCGCAGGGCCCGCCCCGCCCCGGCCGGGTGAGCTGCGAGCTGCGATCGGGGCCGAGCCGAGCCGAGCCGAGCCCAGCGCAGCGCAGCGCGGGCAGGGCCGCCGCCGGGGCAGGGTTTCACTCCCGTTGGCTCTGTGTCACACACAGATGTGACTCTTGTCTGTTCCCTGCGAACGTACAACCGTGACGGCTCACCTCCTCCCGCCTCCCTTCTCACCCCCCTCCCTCCACAGAAAAAAAAAAAAAAACCCACCCTTTTACAAAAAATTTCTTCGGATCCCACACCGAGCAGCAGCCGCCGCCGCCGCCGCAGAGTCCCGAGAGCTGATGGAGCAATGGGTGGGAAGCGGGAAATCGGCATCACGAGCGAAAACTTTTCCTCTGGCTAACTTTTCTGTTCCTTTCTAACGCTCTCCCCGCTGCCCCTGCGGCTCCTCACCCCCTCCTCTGGGCTACACTCTATTTTCCGCCGTTTCTCTGCCCCCTCTCAGCCCTCCCTCCAGCTTTCTTTTGCCTCGCCGCCCTCCCTCTCGCCCGCTCCAGCGGCGGCTGGAGCCGATAAGGAGGAGGCGAGGCAGCGGGAGGGACTGCAGCCGCGGCGAGGAGCGGCCGGGCGGAGGGTCGGGCAGGCGGGCGAGCGGGGGCAGAGGGGCGGGCAGTGCCGAGCGGGGACAGAGGGGCCGGCAGCCCCGAGCGGGGACAGAGGGGCCGGCAGCCCCGAGCCGCCCCGCCGGCCGCCCGCGCCACCAAGTTGGCGGCGGCCGCTGCCCGTCTTTGACAGCTGGGCGCGGGCGGCCTCTGCCGCGGCCCCCGGCTGGCACACAAAGTTTGCGGGGGAGGGAGGAGGCAGAGGGAGTTACTTTTTCACTCCCCAGTCTGCTCTTGCCCCTTCCTTCTGCGTCTCTGCCTGCCGCCCTCGCCCGAGAGCGCGGGCTTAGGAGGAACCAGCGCTACCCTCTCGGACCCGCTCGCAGCCTCCCCCCGCACCGCCTCCCGTTCCCCAGCCAAAGATCCCAACAACAACAAACCAACCTGTGGAGGCTCTGACCCGAACCTGGGTCCCTCCTCCCATCACTTCCATCTCTCCGCTGAAAGCTCTTTTTCTTTCTCCCTGCCGCTCGGGCTGAACTTTGGGGGCAGAAGTTTTGAAAGAGTCAGAGAGAGGGCGGGAGTGGGGTGGGAGAGGGACTCACTGCTGCTGGTGGTTTTTCGTTTGTTTGTTTGCTGCCTTTGGTTTTTTTGGCTGGGCTTTTTTTGTTGTTGTGTTTCTTGTTCTTGATGTTTTGGGGTTTTTTGGGCGGGAAGTAATTTTTGTTTTTTAAAATCTCAGGTTTTAGTTCAAATCACCTGGGGGAGGGAAAAAGGGGGGGTGGGAAGAGAGAGAGAGGAGGGAAAAGAGAGTGAGGCACTAAGAGCCCAGAGGCAAAAGGAAGGGTGCAGGCACTGCCGCTGAGAGGAGATCGAGAGACAGGGGGTGCACTTGACAACCAGCATGCAGAGATGGTAAGAAGTTTCCAGCAGCCTTTCGTTTTCATTCTAGCCTTTACTTTGGTTTGATTTGATTAATAAATTGTGCAGTAACACAAGCAGCCCTGCTCGCAATCGGTGTGTTTCAGCCTTCAAATAAACAAACAGCCGGGCAAGGCGAAGGAGATAATAAATAAATGTCAGCTCTGTGCTGCCTGGATTGGGGGGAAAAATGTCTAAGAGGCTGTGCTAAACTTTAAGTGAGTTTGGGGGGGTTGAAATAGGACGGCCACATGCTTTTTACCGCCTCCTTCCTTTCAGTAAAGATGAGGGGCTAGGATGAAAAAAAGTATGGGAGTATGGAGGGAGGGCGAGTGAAGGTGGAGTGGTTGAATCGGACAGACAGTGGTATGTGTTTTGGACACCAGTTTCTGCTAGGAAATGAGTAAGGTTTGCACACAATGTAAAGGTAACCTTTGAGAGCAGGGGAAGGAGCTGTGTGCGTGTGAAACAACGCCTGCGGCAGGGAGACAGGAGTGTAAATCCACCTTCCCTCCGAAGGTCTTTTCTTTTTGTTGTGCATGTGCTTGCAGTTTGCTCCTCTCCAATCAGCGATTGCTAGCAGAACTTGCAGAGTTGTGCCGATGCCCTGACTGTAAAAGAGAAGGGGAAGCACCCTCCCAACTCAACTTTGAACAAGTTTCTGCATCTTATTTCGAGTGCTGTGCAAATGCAGGTCTCCTTTACAGCAGGGATTTTGCAAAGCAGGGTTTGGGCTTTCACGACCTTTTAATTTAAAAATTAAAAATCGAAATGACCGAGGACCTCATTTGACTGAAGTCCGTTTGTCTGGGTCGTGATGTGAGGATAGGTTAAAGAGCTGCGAAGGACAAGCTCGTTTCAGCCGTGACTGCATTTAACATGCCGAATGGTAACTGTTCGCATTAACACGTGGATAGACCTCACTCAGTTAAGTGATGAACTGTGATCAACCCGTATCCAGTGAAGTGGTATATTTCCAGTCACTGTTTGACTGCTGTTCTGCTTTCAGTCAGCTTTTGTCACCTCACTCCAGGGATGTTAGAGTTGTCTTGCGTGCCTTGAATGTACACATACATATGTACACGCATACACACAAGTGTGTATATATGTATCTATATGTACTTGTTTATGTTTATGCATGCATACATGTATGTGTGTATATACAGCACTCAAACTATAGGTAGAGTGTATGCCTCTGTGAATGAAGGGAGTTTGTGATGCAGGATTTGTGTTTTTCCCTGCTCTCCCTAACATGACATGTCTTGTTTCAGTGATCAAAGCCACAATTGGAGTGTAGGAGATGCAACTGTCAAATGTAAGCAACAAGGAAAAAAAAAAGAAAAAAAGGGAGGGGAAAAAAGCAGCATGTGCCCAGGACTGTGGTTACAGTAACGCTGACAGAAATTAAAGTGGTTTTGAAAGCAGCATGCGATTTATGATGGTTCCCATTTACCCTAGAGTCAAGCTGTTGTAAAATTGATGCACAAAAGACATCATGTAGTAATCTAGTGTACCCAGGATTAAAGTGGCAACGAGTGTCTTTTTGTGTGTGTATCTGGCTGACAGTTAAAATGGTTTGAAGCTATTTTTAAGTATGAAATCAAAGCAGGATATTATATATTTCTTTTCTTAATCTGTATCTTAGCTGTGTATAGCAGTCACTGAAATATTTTTTAGTGGAAGTGGGCTTTTATTTCTCATTATCTTCTATTTCCCCCTCTGTATTATAACCCATCTCCCTAGATGAATTTTAAAATGGGGTAGCATTTTTGTCATAGTTTCAGAGTACAAATGTTCGTAGTTTAATTACTGAGTTCATTTCAGACAGTAATATTTAATAAGCCTGATCAGCAGATTTGCACAAGAATACCAAGTTCCTGTAAAAGTATGTGGAACTTTCCTTACCTTTAAAAATTGCAGGATTTTTTTTTTATCTGAAATTTGATGGGGTATATGAGCTGTCTGATATGCTGTAGTTTCATTTTAAGCTGTCCAGTATTAACGAAGCATCTAGCTCTATGTTGTGCTTTATATACTTAAAGCACGTGAATTTTAAAATTTACTCACTAAATATTTCAAATTACTCATTTTTACCTGATCCAGATGCAAAAAACTATAAGTGTAAATTATTAACTAATTTGTTGTTAGCAAATTCTGAAACTCCTTTTAAGATGTGGGGTTGTGAAAGTGTTCCTTAAGCACACATCTTGCACACATAATAGAAAAACCCTGCCTTGGTACATTATTTTGTAAAAAATACAACAGTGTGACATTTTAGAGGAGGGGGAAATGAGCACATTACATTACATTTTTACTACTGAGGCATTTGAGAAAGACAGGTACATGATTACAGTAAACAAAGTAAAGAAACAGACAAAAGCAGAGATGACTATTGCCATATTAAAATGTAAGTGTTACAGTTTGAATTTTCTAGTGAGTTTTTGAGTTCAGTGCTTTACATAACATTTTGTCCTAATCTTGCTTGCTGTCAGAGATGTTTCATGGTTGTGCAATTGCTGCAGTCAAGAATGCCAATTTGCATTCCAGGAGTGTCATTTGATTACTTTTATCTACACAGCTTGAAGACCAGCCCAGACCTCTCATTTCATCTTGCCATGTCACGAGTCAGTGCTGTGTCCTCTTTTCAAAAATCTGCCTGATTTAGACAAGAAAGAAAAGTACTTTCATGTTGCAGCCGCAGTCCCCTGCTAACTTGTCAGCAGCAGGATATGATTCACTTGGGCCCAGAAGAATGGTACAGAGATGAGGGTTAGGCGGTTCAATAAGCCCATGGACAGGTAGTGTGTGACATCCCAAGAGAGCTTAAGTTAATGAAGAACAGGTCTGCTTAGTTCTTCATACTCTGACCTGGTGCTGTCCCCACAGTTTTCTCATTTGATCTTTCCCAGCAAATTGATCTTTTCTAGCACTTTTTTGCCTTCCAAGTTAGTCCTTGTGGGACTGAAATTAGCAGAGCAACTTAAGTTGGATAATACAGCTGTTCAGAAAAGAAGAAATTGGACACTTGCTCATAAAGGGGGGAGGGGAAAGTAAGCTGTTCTTTCTGTTGTTACTCAGAATTCCTTTTATTTTTCTTATTACAGTTTTATTTTTAAAAAAACTTCACAATAGCCATATTACTTTAGAACTTTGGGTTTTTTGTGTAAAATTTGTGTGGATGGTCCATTGCACACTGAATTAAATGTGTATTGTTTAAATAAAACAAACATGCTTGCAGCATAGACTGCAGTTTTGCTTTGGTGTTTGTCAGTTGAACTTGCTTGTTAGAAATGATTTGCTACTCTGTAATGAGGCTTTTACAGTTGTTGTAAGACATTTTAAATATCAATTGTGCATGCCAACTACATTATTTACAGCCTGCTAAATAACTGTAATTCCATAGTATCCAATACTGAAATGCAGTGGAGATTAAACAATAAAAGCCATTACAAATGGTATGTGTAAATATTATGGTAGGTGAAAATACAGTCAGCAAATTACCACTGGCATTACTGGTTTTCTGGAAAACCAACATATACAAACAAATTTGGTTTAACTAAGACATTCTCTACTTAAGATCTGAGTCCTAAATGGGGCTATGGTATTATCTATGAGGCTTTTTTACATAATTTTCTGCTTGGTAATTCGAAAATGGAATGGAGGTGTGTTTGTGTGTGTATGAGTGTGTGTGTGTTTAAATACATACATGACTAGGTTGTCAAACAATGTAAAATTTCAAACCAGAATTTAGTAAATACAGTGTAAGTTGGAAATGATTAAGAGGGTCTTTAGTATGCTGAAGAATAATAAGCTGTATTTAACTTTCTGTATTTCATAGCAGATGTTCTCACATATTATCCACATCCTTTCAAGTTGTAGAATTGAAAACACTGCTGAATGGAAACAAGAACACTTATTATGTAAGGGAAATACTGCTCTCACTCTCAGTATTGCTTTTGAAAATGGAAAGGAACTGTAAAGGATCATTGGTCAGTTAAGCTCCTCTGCAGAGCTAGAGGGAGTGTCATGATTTTATTAGATATGCCATAGGCAAGAAAAAGGGGAAAAATATTCTGAATAAGGGCAGACTTGGTTACTATCTTTTTTTTCAGAGCCAAAGATGTAGAAATTAGACTTTGAGGTGTCTTTATTCTATGTTACATATATGTGCATGTCAGTGGGACTTGCAACTGACTGCAGATCTTGTGAATTTCAAACAAAACAGAAATTACCAACAGCAAAGCAATTAGATTAAAAAAGTCCAAGTAAAAGATTGGATTTTATACAAAAAACAATTGGTTTTTGTCTTAAAGATGGGCGTTTCTTGCAGTGTCCTGTCCCTTTTTGCACTTTGGATGCTGTCACTAGAATGTGAAATCTTTTCCTCACTGAATATTGTATAATGAAAGAGTCCTGACTTCCAGTCTGCTTGTTTGCACAGAGCTTTTTATTTAATGATTTGATTTGATTTAATGTCCACTATTAGTATGTGTTAGGAAAAAATGTGCATGTCTGGAAATACAAAAGGTTCCTCATAAAATACAAAACAAATAGAGTATATCTGTAGTTTTGGAAATGTGTATCACTTCATAATCTAGTCAGGAATTTGTACTTAATTTAGAGGAATAGCATTTAACATGGCTTAATAAAAAGCATCTGTCTAAACCTTGTATTCTGTGTCAGTTTCATCCCACCTAAATTCTGCCATGTCTATTCTAAAAATGCATTGATCATAATTATTGCTTAGTATTTGTATGGCAGTTTTGTAAGTATTACTTTGGACAAACTTATTTACCGTTTAAGTAAATTATATAATCCAGTGAGATAAACTACCAAATTTGTCTCCTTTATCTCTCACACAGTACCTCTTATTATACACCATGCTAGTAAACACCTTTATTTGTTGATTGTTAGAGTCTTAGTACACTCAGGAGTTGTGCTGTAATTTAAGGTGGTTGTTCAAAAAGGTTCTCTCATTTAGAATCTTTCCATAATACTCTCACCACATAATATAAATATGTATATTTTATACTCCAGATAAATATATAAATACTTTTTTTCTTATTCCAGGTAAATCAAGGATTTTGACAGTGGATTTTTTGCACCTGCAGCATCTATTTCAGTACTTCTCTCTTGAAATATTTTATGTAAGAAGAACCCACACAAATTCATGTAACAATTAGATTTACTTCTGATTTGTTACTTTGGAGAGTTCTTTAGAGAGTTTCTCTTGAATTTTTTTTAATGTCCTACTCTGTACTTAAATCACATTTTTTGTAGACAACTATAAAAAGCTAGAAAAGTTTTAAAACCACACTGGCCATTGCAATTACTTTTTTAACTATGAGAACCAGAATGTTCATAATGCTGATTTGTTAAGTCACAAGCCAAGTGAAATCAAAATGCTGTAAGCTAACCAGTAAGAAGTTTTTAAGTCACCATGGTCTGGTGCACTGTCTGAAAGTTTAGCTATGTTTTTGCAGCGTATTACAATTGGTTGGATCTACTGTTCTGCTGCATATAAAAGTGTAGAAGCTAGGCCTGTTAGAAAAATCTTTATCTGCAGGGAAAATTATAGAGGGTATGCAAAGCATATTATTAACTGCTATCTGCTGTAAAAGAAGCTGGGTCTGGGTACAACACCCGTCATGCTGTCAGATGGAATCACACTGAATCAGTGTTGCAACTTTATTATATTTGTCAAATATGTATTATTTTGAAACTTGTGATTAGTGCTCTTAGTCAATGCTCTTTGCTGTTGAATACAAAGATGTAACAGCAAACGGAAAACATTTTTCCCTCTTTGTGACCTGACATTTGCCAAAGTGCGCCATGCTGAAATTTCTTTTCAGTATCTTTTTTTTCTTCCAAAGCCAGACATGTACCCAGACACAAAAGCCTCTGTGTATAGCAAGCTGTTTTAAATATTGTGACTCGACGATGTGCTGTCCTTTCTCTGCTTGAGCCAAGGATCTCTGCTCAGTGTCTGTGGATTACCAAGTCCCTTCTTTATTGTACCTCTTGTCAGCTATTCCTATTCATTTAACCTTTCATTAGTGTCTGTGCAGCTTCACTGTCTGGAAAAGCAAGGAGAAACCTAAAGGCCTACTGTCACAGTTATTAGATTTCTCGGTTACATCCCAGCAACCATAAAGGAGTAAGAGTCAACACTATTGTCATGCATGCTGCTATCCTGGGGTGCAACTCTTCTGTGCATGTCAAGGACATGTGCCACATGTTGATAATGCATCTCAGGGATAAATGCACAACATGGGGGATAAACCAAGGCTGGCACTAATGAGCTTTGTAGGAGTTATTGCAAAGACAAACAGTTGTGAAGGAATTTTCCTTAAAATGGTAGAGAGATGGACTTTCATTAAGTGTTACCAAGGCTTGCTTGTGAAGTACTTGTCAATCATGTTAGTTTCATTTAAGTGCCATTTACAAACGAAAAATGTTTTGTATTGCTTTTCACTTTTTGTCAGGCTAAAGTGTACTTGAAGTAGTCCTTATAATACACTTTATAGCTATTGTTTCTGTTTACTGATTTTTGGATCCAAATCTAGAAACCCTTCAAATTACTTGGAAGGCAGGAGGGGAAGCAAATATGAATTACAAGGCATTTTGAAATATGAGTTACAATGCATTTTGAAATATTCCTGTTAGTAAAACTTCCAATTCACTCTTGATGTTGTAAAAGTCATAGTCTTTTCTGAGGCATAAATTTGGCTGAAAATATCTAGGTGCATCTAAGTGGTTTATTCTACACTTACTACCCAAAGAACCAAAATTACTAGTTGTAACACTTACTTCCTCATTCTTCTGAGGTACATCCTCCATTTAATCCAGTGCATACACTTTGCTTCTGAAGTTCCTTGAAGCCCATCTTACCTATACTATTAACCAAATCCAGTGGAACTCTGAACTTTCAGTTTTTTGCAATAATAAATATACATGCTTATTCCTGACCTTTGTATAGCTGACCTTTTAGAACGCATTTTAGTTACATTTTTATCAGTAGTATAACAATATGATACATAACTTCATATGAATTTCTTAAGGAGTTTTTGGTAAAAAAAATTAGAGCTATAGATTTATAGTTAAATCATAATTTAATAATTCCCTTTCTATGTAAATCATAAGGGTCTCATGTTGGTCCTATTCATTCAGCAAGGTTGAAAGTGAGAGTAAAGCCATTGAAATCAGTGGAATTAAAGTTTTATGAAACCGTTGAATAAAATCTAGTCACCTCCTTTGAACTTTCCATATGACACACTAAGAGGATTTTAAAGATTATAAATCTAGTAGGCTACAGAAAAATTCTTAGAACTTCCTTCTTTCAGATGAACTGTTTAGATTGACATCATCAGAAAGTATGAGTGGTCATCATTTATTAATAGAAATTTTGTGCTTTTTAGTTCTTCTTTACATTTCTGGTATTAAAGAAGTGAAATGTGGCTGCACTTTTTGCTTTAATTCATAACATAGAATCCAAAGTGACCAGCAGTGTAGTAGTTGATTGTAGTAACAAGTGCATCTAAAGAAAAATGTATTTAAGAGAAGATTCAGCAAAAGTAATCTTGTTATCTTTCTTGTTCAAACAGTGGGAACATTTCTCACATTGATACTGAATTCCACTTACCTCAAATTAAAAGAGAAGCTATTATATTTTTTGATTTGAACTAGACAAATATTTAAAGGAACAAAATCTTTAGACATGAGCTGAAACTAGTGCCCTTAGTTTAAAACGTCCTTTCATTACTAGACTGATATTAGCTTTGATGAGTCTAAAACTTACTACATGGTTTCCAAATCAAAGATGAAAGGGCCAGTTAGGAATCAAATAAATTTTCCTATTGAAATGTAGCATTTGACATTTAGAAAGATGTGCTCAGCATGATAAGCCACTTCTCTTTACTGCAAGTAGCCTGGTGAGTTTTTGCAATAAAATTAGTTTGAAATTGAATTGAGGTACAATAAATTTCGGGTAAATTAATTTGGAACTCCTGATTAGTGCTATTTTTTAACTAAGGGAAATATTTTCCTGGAAGTGCTTTTCCCCCTTTATTGTTAAGACATGTCAATTTTCATTGCTAAGTAATTACTTTTGTAGTTGTTTTGGTAAACTCTTACTCGTCTAACTTCATTGGCTTTGTTGTGGCATTCTGCCAGTTTTATTAAAGAAAGGTTTTATTATTCATCTCACTGTGAAGTTACGGGTATATTCCTAGTACTAGCAAATGGGCATATACCCCATCTGTATGTTTGAACAGTTGTTATTAGGTACAGTGATTTATAGTCTACAATACAGTTGGGCAGTGCTTTTTATTGTTCCGATACCAATTACATGCTTCTAAAAGTCTACTGATAATACTTAACTCTCCAGAATGAGATTTTATACAGATTCTTAGCATTATGGAAAATGTTTTGCTGTTCTGCTAAAGATGTTAAGAATTAGGGGGGAAAAAAAAGCAAATAGTACATAATAGTGAAAACATAGTTTTCTTCTCTGCTATGCCATGACTGTATTCACTTAGCATCTGTAGTTTGAGCTGGCTTTTGAAGATACCTTGTTTCTGATGTCCCATAAAATATGTCTGATCAAAATAAATGACACTACACGCCCGTATGCTAAGTGATTATATAAACAATGTGAAGAGGCTGAGTAATTTATGTTTTTCAGTACATAAACGGAAATTAGTATTTTCCTCACACTTTGGTGCAAATATTAAAAAGCAGTGTGTGAAATTATGTAAGTAAAGGCTTCTAAGTGAATGTAAGTCCAAGCTGATATAATTCACATGGCAAGACAGCGTGGAAGTTAAGTAGGAACAGGAGGCAATAGCAGATCAGTGATGTGTGGTGTAAAGGCTTCTATTCCTTTACTGAAACTGTGCCTTTTTTTTTTTTTTTTTTAACTTTTACCTTTGGAATGTAATTTTCAATCTTCTCTATTTCCCCTAATCCACACTTAACTTATACTAGTTTGCATATCAGTGGTGAATGTCATTTATCAGCTGGTATATTTAAAGAATTTGTGATATCAAATGATTCTTCATAAGCAAGGAGTTCTTCAGTTCCTGAATGGACACTTCTGGACTGGTCTTGTCAGAATTACAGTAGCAGGGATGAGAGTGAGCTACTTGATTCTTCATGGTTTGGCTTGGGGGATAGGAAATGGCAAGAAGCTGTTCACCATCTGCTGACTGATAGCCTTTGTGAATACTCTAGCAGTAATCTTTTAAAAATAGGAGGTGAAAAGGCTCTGTGATGCTGGTGATAGCAGAGAAGGAGGTGGATGAGGCTGCAAGTACAATGTTGGAAGAACTTGAAAGGCTTCTATCTCTAGTCACCCTAGCAGCAGGGCAAGAGGGTTGGCTCTTTCCAACTCTGCACAACTTTCCTGTTGTCTCATGTTGCTTGTATGTAGACTTTCATAGCCCTTTTCATATTAAATGGTTCACAGGTGTGGGCCGTATGGCAAGATGAGTTTTGTGTGAGTTCTGTGCAGCATTTCAAAGTCTCTGGGCTCTTTAGAGGATTTGTAAATGTATTACATAAACCTGTGGAACATAGAGGCAGTTATTGTCTTCCCACTGTCAAACATGCAGGGTCAAAAAAATCACTTCTAGGTAGCTATTGCTGGACCCATGAAGAATCTAATCACAGTAGATCAAACAGTTGCAAGAGAGAAACTTGCTGAGTGATGGAGTCAAGAGAACTGCTTTTGTCCTAATGTTTACAAGTTTAAGCCTCAAGGATGTGAGGGATGCAACTATTTACCTTCAGACTTGAGTTTTAAATGCGATCAGTTTTCAGGATTTTGCATGGGTAGTGATAAATTTGTAACAAAGAAACACAAATATAGCCTTGTAACAAGCAAAATCATAGAATCATAGAATGATTTGGGTTGGAAGGGACCCTAAAGATCATCTGGTTCCATCCCCCACCACTGTGGGTAGGGATACCTTTCACTAGACCAGATTGCTCAAAATCCCATTCAACCTAGCCTTGAATACTTGAGGGATGGAACATTAATGATTTGCCTGGACAACCTGTTCCAGTGCCTCATTACAGTAAAGATAAACCCTTACAGTAAAGAATTTCTCTCTAATACCTGATCTAAACCAGCTTTCAGTTTGAAGCCATCCCTCCTATGCTCCCTTGTTAAAAGTTTCTCTTCGTCTTCCCATCAGGTACTGGAAGGCTGCCATTAGGTTACCCCAAAGCTGCCTCTTCCCCAGGCTGAACAATCCCGATTCTGTCAGCTTTGTCTCATACAAGAGGTGCTCCATCCCTATTATGAACTTGGTGGCCCCCTCTGGACTTGCTCAAACAGGGCAGTGTCCTACCTGTGCTGGGGCCTCCAGACCTGGATGCAGCACTCCAGGTGGGGTCTCACCAGAGCAGAGCAGAGGGGCAGAATCACCTCCCTCAACCTGCTGGCCATGCTGCTTTTGATGCAGCCCATGACATAATTGGCTTTCTGGGCTGCAAGTGCACATTGATGGGTCATGTCCTGTCTTTCATCCATCCAAGTCCCCCAGGTAATTCTCTGCAAGGCTTCTCTCTTCCCTTAATTCCTCAGCCTGTATTGATACTGATGGTTGCCCCAGCCCTTCTGTGACACCTGATGTTGTTGAACCTCATGAGGTTCCAAGGGGCCCACTTCTCAAGCTTGTCCAGGTCCTTCTGGATGGCATCCTGTCTTTCTGGTGTGTCAGTCTCACAACTGAGCTTGGTGTCATCTGTAAACTTGCTGAAGGTGTACTCCATCGCCCTGTCTGTCTAATTGACGAAGATCACTGGCTCCAATATGGACTCATGAAGGACACCACTTGTCACTCATATCCAGCTGGACACTGAGCTGTTGACCACTACCCTCTGGATTGACTGTCCAAGCAATTCCTCATCCAGTCTATCCATCGAATCCATATCTCTTCAGTTTAGAGAGAAGGATATTGTCAGAGACTGTGTCAAACACCTTAAATAAGGCCAGGTAGGTTACATCCATAGCCCTTCCCTTGTCCACTGATGTAGTCATTGTATCATAGATAGCCACTAGGTTGGTCAGGCAAGATTTTTTGGAGGTGGAGCAGTGCAGGTTGCCTTGAATCTCTTCTGTCTCCTCCATATGCCTTAGCACAGCTTCTAGAAGGATCTCTTCCATGGAACAGGCACAGAGGGGAAGCTGACAGGTCAGTAGTTCTCCTTTCTACCCTTTTTCAAAATGGGTTCAGTCTTACCCTTTTTCCAGTCGATTGGAACTTCCCCTGACTGCCGTGATTTTTTGAATAGCATGAAGAAAGCCTTGGCAGTCACATCAGCCAATTTCCACAGGATTCTGAGATGCATCTCATCAGGTCCCATAGAATTATCAGGTTCTTCAGATGGTCACAAATCTGATCTTTTCTTACAGTGGGAAGCACTTTGCTCCCCCAGTTCCCATCATGAGGTCTGTGCAACCAAGAGATGTATGGAGAGAGGTTGCCGTTGAAGACTGAGGCAAAAAAAGTTGAGTACCTCAGCCTTCTCCTCATCTGTTGTTACCAGTTTTCCAGCCTTGTTTCTTATGAGGGAGGGGCCTAGAATGCAATGAGGGGTGTACACCTTCTTTGACTTTCCTTTTCTGATTGACATACATATAGAAGCCCTTCTTGTAAACCTTTGTGTCCCTTGACAAGTTGAGCTCTGTCTTCACCTTGGTCTTCCTCTTCTCATCCTTACACAATCGGGCAGCATAGTAGTGCTGTTCCCAGAATATCTGTTCTTGCATCACTGCCATTTCCTTCTTTTCATTTAGTTTGACCAGCAGTTCTCTACTCAGCCATGCTGGTCTCTTGCCTACCTTGTCTGAATTGCTCTTAGGGATTGCTAACTCTTGTGTTCTGTGGAAGGCATCCTTAAAGATCTGCCAGTTCTGTTCTGCTTCCTCATCCCTTAGGGCAGTTTCCCAGAGGGTTCAGTCATGGGATTTGTCCCACCAAGTTTCAAAACAGCAACTCAGTCATAACTTTGTGGCAGTACAGTGCTTCCAGCTCCTCCTGTTTGTTGCCCATGCTGTGTGCACTGATGTAGAGGCACTTGTGCTGGGCTGTCAGCAGAGTTGCCTTCTTAGTGGAGCACTCTTTAATTTCTTCTTGATCTTTCCATGGTGTGTCTCTGTTTGCTCCTATTTCCTCAGGAGCCCCTATCTCCATAAGGCTTCAAGTGTGTTCCAGTGTGGCTAGCACATCTTAGACTCATTGGCAGAATGTCTTTGTAGCACAAAATATGTATGTTTATTTTGTCTTACATGTTGCAAGGATGATTTTGATTTAATATGCTTTTTGAAAAATTTATCAGTGGCATGTATAGAAAAATGAGCTGCAGATGGAGTGGAAGAAAAACTCAGAAATTCTGGTGAAACTTTCCTCTTTGTGTGTGTATGTACATATATAACTTATTATGGTATACAATATTTCTTTATAAAGAAATATATGGTAATTCTTTATACACATTAAAAATGCACTAATGTGTAAATATACACATACATACATACCTAAACTCACATACATTGTACACACACATAAAGTACCTACATACACCATTCAGGTACCCCCATCTACTCAGTCTTAGTGAGGCTGCATCTGAGGTACTGTGACTGATTCTCAGCTCCCCAGTACAAGAGAGACATGGAGCTCCTGGAGCAAGTCCAAGGGAGGGTCACAAGGATGATTAGGGGACTGGAGCATCTCTCTTGTGAGGAAAAACTGACGGAGATGGGCTTGTTCAGCCTTGAGAAGAGTCAACTGAGATGGGACCACATCAGTGTCTATAAATATCTGAATGGAGGTGTCAGGAGGATGGATCCATGCTCTTCTCAGTGGTATTGAGCAACAGGACAAGAGGCAATGGGCAGAAACTGATACATAGGAAGTTTTGCTTAAACATGAGGAAGAACTTATTTACTGTACAAGTGACTGTGCAGTGGAATGGATTGCCCAGAGAGGTTGTGGAGTCGCCCTCACTGGAGATAACTCAAGAACTGTCTGGACACAATCTGGTGCCATGTGCTCTGGGATGACCCTGCTTGAGCAGGGAGGTTGGACTAGATGACCCGTTGCAGTCCCTTCCAACCTTACCCATTCTGTGATTCTAATTCGCATGTATATATATATATATATGTATGTATGTACATATATATATGTATATGTATGTATTTATAATGTTTTTTCTGAACTAGAATTTTTGTTGCCATGAAGGCTTTTTGAGCAGTTCTGGTTCTTGAGTAAAAGTAATAGAGAGATCAATTCTAAAAGGTGGCTGTGAAAATTAGTGCACTGCTGAAAGGGAAACCAAATATTTTACCTCCCTTTTATCTTAGGAATACATTTTAGAAAATATTGGTTTCTGTTTGGAGTTTTTAATTTCTTATTTTGTCTTTGTTGTTCTTCATCTCTCTTATCTGTATAATATAAAATCTCTTTCTCAACATTCTCATACAATGCACTGAGTTTACTTTGAGATATTGAATTATCTTATTCTGTGATTTGAGTATGTTCCCATAAACATTACTTAAACCAAAGCCAGTACTGTGAACCTGTGTCTTGTAACTGTATTACAGGAACGATAATGAGACCTGCTAGCAACCTCTGATATCTCTCTAATTCTGTGAAGGGCCAGCTCTTGTGGATATTTTCTTTGAAAAAGCAATGTAGAATGGGATTTTTAGAAGAATCCCTGTAAATTTTTGCCTAAATTAAGAATCATCTCTCCTTTAAGAAGTCTGATGATTTCCATTTATGATGGCAATATCACATAAAAAGCACAACATTATGCCTTTTCTTGTGCATTATAAAAGAAGTGTCCAAAAATGGTCTGGCATTTCATTGGATTGCAAAAAAGAATCTTCAGTCCTTTTATCTCTGGTTTCATTGCTGTTACGAATGTACATTGACGTATATTGTGATTATATTATGATGGAAATGTTTTCATAACGTTCATGATTCGTTAGTTATTGTTATGTTTTAGAAAGTATCTCTGTATTTCTCTGAAAAACCTACAGGACTCTGAAGATTTTAGGAACCTGCTGTTCCTAGTAAGATAGTCCTGGGAAAAGGAGTGTTTATAACTGAGGCTACACATAAAATAATGGGAAATAATAGGTGTTGACAAAACGTGGTGCCACAGTGGGAAAAGGCATAGAAGAAGTTCATAAATTATGTAAAGGTTAATGGAAGCTCAGCTGAAATTAAGGCATGCTACTTAGCAGATAACTTTCATTTTAATACCATTCATCTAACTGCAGTATTGTCAGTCACTGTGACAGGTATCAGAATTGTTGTGTCCCATGCAAACAAGCACAGGTTTCAGGCAGTGTAGAAGTTGGTGCCTTTGAGGTATTAGATAGTGTCAGTGGAAGTACTGAGTGTTTTGTTAGATAGTTTGTGCTGTACTCATTGCTGGCCTTTGGTACTTAAAAATACCTGTTATCTGACATACTGAAATTTCATTCCAAGATGTCAAGAAAATGTCTTACAAACTTGAATTACAGTCCTTAGCCAGATAGCATTCTAGTACCTTACTTAAAGAGAAACTTAGCATACATGTGACCAAACATGGAATGAACAAACTTCATTTGCAGTTTATTTAGAGTGAGCTGATGGAACAGATCCTCCCTCATCAAAACAGTCAGTACCATATCTCACATTGACTTGAAATAAACTTTTGCCTTTCCAAGTTCCTGAAGTAACCTACTGAAGACTGTTACTGCAAGGTAACCCTCAGTAGGAATTGAACCTTGTCAGCTGATTAGTACTGTCCCCATTTTATGTAGTTTATTTCACTTTCAGTCTTGGTAAATCTACATAACATGTGCTGCAAGCTAGCCCATACACTCTGAGTCTGTATGCTGATCACCTGATGGTTCATTCTTTATGTAGTTGTTTTGTCATAATTCATGAGTGTTTTGCCTTTGGGTTTTATGAGCTTAATGTACAGTTGTAATTACCAGAGC
Source organism: Xenops minutus (assembly GCA_035221455.1). Lineage (NCBI taxonomy): Eukaryota > Metazoa > Chordata > Aves > Passeriformes > Furnariidae > Xenops > Xenops minutus. The sequence continues at coordinate 40,661,554 of JAWWEE010000085.1, forward strand.
TGAAAAATGGTAGGCCAAGGTATTAACACTTTGCTCTGAAGGCATCATGGGAACTTGAATCATGGTATTTGTCCAAGAGGCTTTTTTAATGTGATGCTGAAGACAGGCACTCCATGAATAGTATCTGAGTCATCATGATAGTTATCCAAAACCTCATAGAACTGAGGAAAAGACATTGTGTGGAAAAGAAGTCCAATCATCCTTCTAGTGTAGCAACTTGTAAGAAATGAAAGGGGGGGAGAGGGGAGGCAATCAGTTTTATTATAGATGAGAGTGGCAGAGTTAAAAAGCCCACAGCTGAATACATATCAGTAAACATATGGTCTGCATAATGTTATCATATGTAGCATGTACTCATAAGCTGATTGTGAAGGAAGAGAATGTGGGTAATAATGTATACTGTGGTATATTGTAATGTTTGGAAAGTACAAGTTTCTCCTAAATAGAGCAAAATTTATGGATAAACTTCAGTCACACAATACTGTGTTGGAAGGAACCTCAAGGATCATCTGGTCCAACCTTTCTTAGCAAAAACTTGGTCTGGTTGTTCAGTGCAATGCTCTATATTATTGTTTTTCTCAGGTGGATTGTGACTCTGAAGTGCATTGAATTGTACTGCCTTCGTATTTATTCATACTAGCATTATGCTGTTACTTACTTACAGCACTAGAAATGCACAAGTGCTTTTGCATGCAGGATCAATGCCCACAAAGTATGCAAGATGAAGTCTTTCTCTTGAGATGAAGCTAGTTTTCAAAAAGTATTGTGGTTTGTAAGACTGAGAAGTAAAAGTGTAGTTGCTGAGGCAGGCACAATTTTGACAAGGCTAACACAGGTTGATACTTTAGGAGTGTACCCAGATGCTGTACCCAATTCTTCCCCAAGATTAGATTAGTTTTCTTCTTGCTGTATCCATGAAATGAACTAATGCTGAATGTGGCCCAGCAGCTACTATGCAGGTTGTTAAGTAGACTGCTTCTGGGGTGATGTTAAAGGTAGTGGTTTTAACTGAGGAAGACTTATATGGTTTAATCACAAGTGCCATGTTAGCCCTGTTACCGCAGTCTGTAATCAACAAACAAACACTTAACTCTTTCAGCTTTAGAAGGAATAGGCATCTGGTGCTGTATGTTTCTCATGGGAATCCCTGTCTTTGAAATTTTCTTTCCTTATACAAAGGTAGTGTGCAACATCACAGGCACACTGTTTCCAAGTGTTCGGCAAGGGCCATGTTTTTTGTTAAGTATCTGAAACAGGAAAAAAGAGTTATTGTCAGATTTTGTTTAGATAGGCCATGGTGTGTGCTGACAGAAGAAATATTTCTGCCAACAATGCTACATCATCTCTCTAATATTAGCTAAGTTGATGGAAGTAGCATTACTATATTCATTTTGGAAAGGTAATGTATGTTTTTGGTTTGCAGTTTGTCTAAGAGTGTGAAATTAAAGATGTTATGCTGTTAACCTTTTATAACATAAATTGATCTATCTGGTTTGTTTGTGTTTCAAGAATATGTAAACTGTTTTCTAAACACTTGAAAACCCTAAAAAATGACTACCATGTCTTACGCAAGTATGAATTTCAGCCTGGAAAAGCCCATCAATTATAATCATTTTAGTTTAAGGCATACTTACCAAGATATCTGCCTCACAAATTTACGTACTTTGAATTTCATTTACAGAGACAGTTTGAGAGTATTCTATTATGGAAACTACAATCATGGGAATCCTGTTCAAAAAATTACATTAAAGTACCTTTTTTGTAGGGACAGTAGCAGAGCAAGAAGACCCTTTTGAACAAGGAAGCTTATTTAAAGTAGTTGAAGTCTAATTCTTTCTGTACAATGTGACAAGACATCCATGAGGTTAATCCATATGGACATGGCCCTTATAGCTCACTTGGTGTCTTGTTGGTTTCTTAAATGAAAGCATTTAGAAACTGGATACCTAATTGAACTGCTCAGAGTTCACTTATTCTGAAGTTAGTCCTAACGGCCCTCCCAGGGACTGCTGGTTGAAAGCATGTTGATGATACATCTTTGACAGCAATGTCCTTTTTTCTTTTTCTTTTGCCTTTTTTTTTAAATGCCAAGATAAGTACTACTTGTATAATCCTTGCCTAATTTATTTTAGAATTGATAGAATTTGGTGTTTCATCTCAGATTTAAGATCCCATGCCCACAGTCATTAAAGAAATCTTCTTTGATTTATATAAATGTTTTGTCATAATGTAGTCTTTAGGGAAGAATTACACCCTTTCACTGAAAGAAAAGAAGCCATTCAAAGGATTGAGTTTCTTTTTCTTAATTTGTAATATAGCCCATTTTGGTGCTGCAGGGCAATATTTTTTTTTCTCTCCAGCTTATGAAGGATGTTTCAGCTGAATATGCTCATACTTTTAAAAATCATTTCATGTGAGAACTTTTTAAGTTACAGGGTGGTTTATATTTTTTTTTTCTATAATGCAGTATACCCTGCCTTTGAGCTTTCAATTTAAGTCTTCTGTCATATACTGCCAAAAAGTTTGTTCAGAGCTCTGTCTGTGTTGAAACATGTATGCCTGTCCTAGTGTCATAACTAATTATATACCTTGTATGCTTACTTCTAGTAATTGGAAAGTAGACCTACCGCAGGATAAGTTTTAGTATTAGATTGTATCTTGGGGACATGTTACAGAAATCAAGTTTCCACCAAGCAGCAACTTGAATTTGTAAACAGATATTACTATTTTAAATGCATCATTTCATGGTTGTTTCTTGACATCTGTGTATGTTTGTTTTACAAACCTGGGGAGAGGGTGTTTTTGAACTGTACCTCTGCATGCATAGTAATTATAACCTACTTTTTTTTAACCACAATGTTCTGAAGTGTCTGTTGTTTTCACTTCAGATGAAGGACTCTTGTTGCCATGCTGTCTTTCTGCAGATTTTGTTTGGTGGTTCAGAACTTCCCAAAAATACATCTTTGCATAGTCCCTGGCTGAGTCGTGCTTGGCTGCAATGCTGTTTTCAATTTCTTACTTTAACAAAGGGGGGAAAAAAAGGAGTAAGAGACTGGCATTTTTATCGGTAAAATATCATGGAAGTTAGAGGGAAAAGCAGTACCTCTTTCATCTTTGTAGCATCCTTTGCTTGTGTTTTGTGAGTCTGTGTATATACACGTGTCTTTGTGTATCTATAAATTTTCCTAGGTACATACACAGAGAAGGGGTTATATGTAAGTTCTACTTTTCATGCCTACAGCTAGGCTAGCAAACAATGACTTATACACACCAGCATGTATTAAATACGTGCTCCTTGTCCATGCCTGCTGAATAAAGACTTTGCCAGTCTTAAGTCTCAGAGCTTCATGTCTTGTTGCAATTAAAGTCTTAAGATTGAGCATTTAATTCTAACAATAGATTACAGCGTTGTCAGTCTGTGTTCTGATTTTGGTCTTTGTTGAATTATAAGACCACACTTTTATGGGAGTTGCATGGCTATTTGTTGTTGTGCGGTGAAAACTGTTACTTTCCTAGCGTATGTACTAAAAGTACAGCAGTAGTGCTTGGATTTATCAAAAATGTATACTTATTTTTTTTTTTTTTTTTGCATAAACTAGAAAAATAATAGATGCACTTATTATAATAATGATATCTTTACAGGGAAACAATTTTTTTTTATTTGTTTGATAAGGAAATAAGTAGTTGACATTCATTATGTGAAACTTCAGGTATTTTTCCCAATTAAATGTTTCTTAGATAACTAACTGCTTATGTAATCTTCTGTGTTATCTATTAGTTCTGTGTCAAGATAACAACCTGATTTTGTCAAATAAGTTTGTTACTTTGTGTCATCTTCAAAATTAATGTGCATTAAATCACTTCCTTTGAAAGCTTTTGACAAAAAAATGTGGGTTTTTTTTGTTTTAAAATAGTTCCAATGTCTTGTCAGGCAATTTTATCTTCCACTTTCCTCTCCACAGCTGGCATTTCTTAGGAGGGCTCAGGAAAGAAGACTGGGTCAGTCTGACCAGAGAAAGTAGAATGATGTCCTGCATTCCAGTTTTATATGGTTTCAGAACTGAGTTAATATTGCTTGCTAAGAAAGGCTAGTGTGCTGCATGTAAGATCTTTCTATGATTTTTAAACCTTACTTTCTTTTCCAAATATATGCAAAAATCTAGTATCCTAATTTCTTCAGGAAAACGGAAGACTTATTTACCAATACAAAATAGCACACTCTATATACAGGATTTTGGTTGGGTTTCGAAAAAATATTTATCTTGTTTGAGCTTAAGTAATTTTATTATTTTCTTTCTTTTCTGTTTGGACAACTCTCTATTCACACATGGATTTGAAACACTTAACAGGAAATTTAGCCAGCTATTCCAGTGATGTGAAAATTGGAGGCAGAGTTGTCTGAGAAACAGGGATGTCTTACTAAGCCACTGGGGAAGAAAGGAAGCTGGATATTTTCCTATATCACAGTCTGGGGAATTCATCTTCTGTATCTACCATTCATTCTTCTCTTCATTGGTAATTTTTTTTTTCCTTTGTTTACTGTAATGGGAACATTGAAAATGGAAAAAGAAGATGGTTTTGACCCTATCCTTCAGTCACTTTGGAAGTGACTGTTGAAGCTTTCTTTCAGACAGACGAGATATTTTTGGTCTTTGTCTCCGTAAGCTTCTGATTTTTAAGTCTATCTTTCCTCTAGAAACTATCGTAATGTTTTTAGAGCAGTAGCAGTGAGGAACTGACATGAGAGTTTTCACTTCTAGTCACAGAAAGTTTATCAATGAAGACAAAACTACAAGCAATAGTAGTAGCAGAGGGCCACGGAGCTAGCAGTCTGAAGGGTCAGATAGATTCTTCATCGCTTCTGTTCATTACATGTTTGAGGAACTTGTCCTGCCACAAGGACTAAAATTCAAAGTAAAAGCTCTAGATTTCTTAAAAATGAATGACTTGCTGAAAGTGATTCCTGCTTGCTCAGAAATCAGAGAGGTTTACAAGTTGTGACAATTAGTGTATTTCAAGGTTTCTTTATAGAGAATTAGAATGAAAGAATGAGACAATTAGTAGCCATATTGATATAAATATCATTTAAAAATAATGGAAACCACTGTGTCAGTAAACTAATTGCTAGTTGACAGGAACATAAAACTGTTAAACTCTCTAAAATAAGTAGAGAAGTTGTGCCTGGAAGAAAACTTTTTTTCTTCCATGTAAAATAACACGTGGCAAGAGATGAAATTTTGGCCTGTGGTTGGTGTTGTCTGTAATGTGTAGCTGAACATGAATACCAGAAGTATTTTGTCATTGTTCATGTGGCAGACTGCTATCACTGTTAGGTTATTCAAATGTTTAAATTATAAACCCAAAGAGTTGATAATATCCATTATTGCAATATTAAAAAGAAGTTTTACCTTCTTTTAGCTACTTCGGTGATAATTAGTAAGCACTGCAGTAATTGTAATTTCTTCTACAGTACCTTTTCTTAGGGGAGAATAAGGCAAGATCCTCTATGGAAAAAAACCCCTCAGTTTAATTAGCACAGGTATGCTTTTATTTTGAGGTAAGTGTGTGCAAGCAATGCAGAAATGGATTCAGCTAGGAGAAATTGATTGATTTTTCAGTTGTGGCCCTATTCCTTGTCTCAGTTCTGGAGCTAAGAGCTAGAAGAACCAAGGGAGTCTTTGTAGCACTGCTCGTACGAATATAGTACAAACAAAAAAAACCTGATGTGTTTTATTAGTAGTTACTCAGTCTGTTGCTGCTTTCTCTCTGTTAACCATTGTCTCAGTTTTAAACTTCCAAACAACTTTTGATATACATAGAGAAAACTTATATGTGTCTGCATCTGTTTTGAAAGTAACTTGTAGTACTTTACACTCTACTTCCCTCACTGATGCAATTTTTAAAGCAAGTTTATTAGGGTTTTTTTATTTTTTATAATACATACAAAAAAGTAGTGAAACATCCTCTTTGATGACATCTTATTTAAAATGGTATATTTACTGTGTATAAATACTGGACCATATAATACTTGCTTCTAATATACATGAAAAAAACACAACCCAAAATCTGCATGGAAAGACTCGAAGACCTGTGTGTATGGCAGTGCTGTTGTCTTTTGGTAGTATGCAGTGTATTATTGAGTTATGCCTCTTGGGAAGACAGAGAGCATTTTTAAGCTCCACAAAGTTGAATGACTTTTGTTGTACAAAAATCACTAAAAACAAAATCCCATCAAACCAGACCCCCACCATCTGGTTTTCATCTGCTCTGATTGTATCAAGAGGAAACAATCCCATGCAGATGAAGAGCTGTATTCGGCATGAGTTAGGTCCCTAGTGTGTTTGCAAGGGTTGAAAGAACCACTCTGTCGGACTTGGGAGGAACACTTGTCTGACACAGTTACTGAATGTAATGTTTTTGGTTTTCTAGTATACCAGCTATATTGCCCTCATTTTTCAAGAGCTTTGTTGAAGCTAAAAGGACAGATTTTTATCCAGAATCATACACAGCGAAGCTAACGCTTTTTTAAATATGCTGTATATTATCCCATGCATATCAGTACCTAATCAGTAGTCTCTCAAGGGTTGGGTCTGATCTTCTCCATTAACACTTGTGCCCATTTCCCATTTTCAAAAATGCCTGCCAGACCTGGGATGCACTAATAAAACTTCAGATGTGAAAATACTTGGAAACATGATTGGTGCTGTCTGGGGTGGAAAGGCAGGATTCCAAAAACATGATAGAGGGTGGAATGAAGCCCTTTCCCTGTGTTAAATGAAGTCCGTGCCTAATTTGGAGATAACAAAACATCTGGCTCCATGAGTGATTAGACTTATTCTGAAGATCTGCAGAGGACTATAATATGTCTTGTTCCTATTTAGTATTTTAGAGTGCCTGAATTCCAGCTGCATCCCTTGAGATCAGTGATGAGCTGTGAGAGAGAGATGAGCAAACTTCAGGTGTCTGTAAGCAAGAGACAGCAGGAACAAACCAAATTAGTGACATGGAACATCTAATGGATTTATTGCAAATGAGAAAGTGCTTTCTTGAAGCTTTGATATTTATATCAGTGGGAAATGAACCATAGTAAATTCAACAGGTGCAGGTGGGAGCAAGTGTCTTCACTGGTTTGAGTGGAAGAATAGAGTTCAAATTAGAATGAATTAGAAAGAAAGCAGTACAACAATTAAATAGTCCAACAATCCTTAACATTGCCCCTAAATGAATATAAAATACTGTAAAGTATAGTATCATGGCAGATTTTGTGTCAGTGTATTAATATGAATATAGATTTCTCTTGCACACTTCAACAGAGATTTATATCTGTCCTTAGAACTTTGTCAAGCCTTTCCATGTATGAGGTACCTTCTTAGAACTTGCATAGACTTCTAGTGCATTATGATTCTCTGTTTTCCATAATGCCTGATCTCTACATAGCCAGTTTTTTTCAGAAGATGAATATTACTTTTTCAATTGTATCCCATGTGAAAAATGACTTATCAGACTAGTTTCCTGGTTGGTCTAATTGACTGTTGTAAGAATGTAGACTTTTACTAGCTATGGCTGTGGTTTCTCTACGTGAAAATGTTTCCTTCAACAGATGAGTTTTAGTTGAGGAGCATTTTTGTTCTCTTGAGCCCCTCTACATGCTCAAGTGCTTCTTCTGAACTATTCTGAACTAATTTAAATAGGCATTTTATTTGAAGTGTAGCTTGTCTCACTACATTGGCCTAAAGTTTGAATTAATCCATTTCTATGATTGTTTTGAATAGTAAATGCATGTGTGCCAAAACTAAAGAGAAGAAAAAAGTAGGTTTTCTGCAAAATGTTGTTCAGAGCAACTGAAATTCTTCCCAGCATTCTAAACATTATCTGAAAACTACCTTCCATTAAGAGAAAATCCTTAGAAAAATTGTTTTTGAATAACAAGCCTCAGTTTTTTTAAGAAGGTAATAGTGAGTTTATCAAAACATGCTCAAGTGTAACATAAAGTAAGGTAGCAGTATGGGACTGGAAGTCCAGACATAAAGTTACTCAGAAACTTCCATTCCTATTAATCCTATTTCACTAATTGAAAGACTTTTCCATTGCTTGTTACAGGTAGAAATGATTGCCAATTATGACTGTGCAGGATATTGAGAAGTGCTTAGTCAGAACAATGCAGTGTAGATAGATGAGTTCTGTGAATTGTTTAGGAAGTATTAAATAACCCAACTGCAAAATGATACCTCACACTTCCCTTGTCCTTTGTTCAGTCCATGAGATAGTTATTACATTTGTTGATTTGATGAGTTAACATTGGCTAAGGGCCAAAGTCCCACCCAGCTGCTCACTTATTTCTTAATTTCTGATTCTCTACTCTCCACAAACAGTGTGGGGGGCTGGGTAATGGGAGGTTTATGGTCAGTCCATAGCAGCTTCTCTCTGCTGCTCCTTCCTCACAGTTTCCCCCTGTTCCAGCATGGATACTTTCATGGACTGCAAACCTTTGGGAAAAGTCATTTCCAGTCTGGCCTCTCCAGAGGCCACAATTCCTTTAAGATTTATCGCCCCCTTCTGGTGTGGGGTCCTCCACAGGCTGTAGTAGTGTCATCTCTTCCAGCATGGTTCCCTTGAGCTGCAAGGGTGTCTGGCACCTGGATCACCTCTTTCACCTCCTTCTCTGACCTTGGAGTTCACACTACTTTTTCTTAGTCTTTTTTCCTTCCCACTCTCCCTGTTCAATGGGTTTTGCCCACTCTTAAATAATGTTGTCCCTGAGGCACCACTGTCCTGGCTGTGGGGCTTAGCTGTGTTCTGCACTGGGTCTGTTGGATAGGGCAGCCCCTGTCTTCTCACAGAGGCCACCCCTGCAACCTGCCCATTGCCAACACCTTGACACCTACATCAGCACAGCCGAATAAGGCAATATGACAGTACTTTGCTTCTGTTTAGGATTTTTAATTTTTTTTTTTTACTTTTGCATTATTCTTACTTTTGAGATTGAGGATTTATGAATTTTAGTATTTTTTGGTGGTGGCATATATGAGGTTTTTTGGGATTTCTTTCTTAACTTCTGAGTCATTCATTTACTTACATGATTTACAGATTGGTTGCCCACACCAATTCACATGCAGAGAATCTAAATTTGTCCCCAGAAAATTTGTATGTTCTTGTTGTGTTACTGTTTTGATACTGGAATATATTCATAGCCAGGCATGTGTGTAAGCAACAAGGTTTATGGAGGTATAGTTTTCAACAATACATGTTCTTACTTAGGATTTAGTTCAGTCAATCATTGGAGTAGGCACTCCAGGTGTAAGCATAGTGCTGTTTCTACCAAGCATAAGAATTCTCTGATTATAAGCAGCAGAACTGTTTAGTGTAACTAAGACTATTTTAAATGTAGTGAATGTAGGTCCTAAATGAAGAAAGATTCCATGCTTAGTATTCTGTACTCCAGATTATACAAAAAATGACATGGTTAATTTCTATCTTACAGAATGTGGGAGTCTAACCCATTAGGGCTGCATGGTATCTAGGGCCTTAAGGTCTTGTTACTGTGATTGTACTTTAACATCAGACATACTAGGCTAAAAAAAGTAATAAAACAGATTTTTTAGAAAAATATTCTGGTTAGGTTAGGTATTTTTTATCAGATAGTCATTAACTGATAGAAGACTGTGTTCTTTTATATTGTTTGGCTTGCTGTTTGGCAATGTTATGTTTTGCTGTATTTGCTTGGAAGGCAAAGAGGTTCCTCTGAAATGCAAATTTTTGGCTTTGTGTAGTTGTTTCCCAATGAGGTCCCCTTGTGTGGAAGATTATGTGGCGAGATCAGCAGTGATGCAGCTTTGTCTTCTTGCCATACATCTTTCCAAATGATTAGTTCTGTTGTTTTCTGGGTAATACTGTTAAACTATGCCTAAATATGGAAAGGTGGAACCTTGCTGAAAATTTACTAATTTGTGGTTTATTGAGGATAGTTCACCATAACTTTCATTACTGTTGACTGGTCATGTTTCTTTGTTCTAAATTTACTGATTTCTCACTCAAAAAGAGGCAGTGATGAAACTTTTGGAACTTCTCCATGTCAGCCATCTTGGAAGTGCCACCACGTGATCTTCTCCCTACATTTAATTAAAATGTCCAGTTTTGAAATGTGCTTCATTTTTATCCAAACAAGCACGGCAAATTGTTTGAAGTTATGCCATTTGCAAGTGCAGTGGTCTCTAATGAACTGTATTCTGTTTCCTATACATTTGTAATGAAATTTCTGGTATGTGATTTTTGGAAGAGGATGTTGACACTTAGTTTTCTTTTCCAGATTTAGATTGTCTGTGAGATTGTGAACCAGATAAATAAAGCAATAAGGAAGCAGGCAACTGGTTTTGTAAATTCATAATTGAGGCATGATTATAAAATTATTGACTTGCAAGATTTTAATTTTTATTTTTGAAACTTTTACTAAACAAAAAGGTAACTTTTTTAAAAGACCGCGTGGATTTGTCTTATGATTGTATTTTAAAGTTTGTAAAGTTTTTAACATAATTTTTCTCTCTCTCTTTTTGTTTTGGAATGTATGTAGGAATTCCTATGACATGTTAAATTTTACTTGAGTTTAGCAGAAATTGGCCCCAGTTGTAAGTTTTCTTTATCCAGCCCCAGAGTGCCTGAACATAGAGTACTTCTTCCAAAGGCAGAAGTTGTGTGTGTTCCTGTCTGAAGTCTTGGGCTGAGCCAATCTGGACTGTAGAGAATAAATTCAAGACGAATTTTCTTGATATTTTGCTTATGGATTTACTTCTGCCTCTGTAATATTACCACAAAACACTGGATTAGTAAGATGATGTACTGGTCTCCTGATGCCACAGCTTCATCAATTCAGGCATTCAATCTTACAGTCTGTGGTGTCTTCATAAGTGCCTCATAGAGGTGAATGTTTCGCTTTGCAGATTTTGTGTATATTCATGATAATTACAGCTTTTTAGATTGGAGTCTGAAAGCTCGAAGAGTAAAAACTGTCCTTTAGGTATATATTCTTATCTGTTGATCAGCTGCACTGTCTTTTTTTAATGTGTAGGAAGGAAACTCTGAGCATTACCAAGATTAATTCCTTAGGATTTTTTTTCTTTTTTTACTTAGAAATACAGGTACATGCTGTTCATAATTATAAATTGATGTTATTTATTACTGACTAGAAGCAATGTTGAGAAAGGTAGATAAAGTGGGTGCCTCTCTGAGCTGAGGGGACAAGTTAAGCCCAAGTTTTGAAAATATAACTTATTTTCAGACTTGCCTGTTTCAACAACGTGAAAAATGCATTACTTTATAGTATAGTGAAGGCGACAGGCCAAGTTATTTCTGTGAGCAGGGACTGGGAATGTAGAAGCAGAATGCCTTAAAAAAAATAAAACCATCTATTGACACACCAGCTTTAGGAAGCAGGCATCATGAAACCCCTCTTCCTCTCCCCCTCCCCCTAGAAGTTCATATTTCAGTTTGCTCCCAAAAGCTCACAAGCCTGTGCCAGACAGAAATGCACAGAGGCTGCAGCAGTCCCACAGAGGCCACTCAGAGGAGGGACAGAAATGGAACAATCAAGCCCAGTCCTCGCCCCTCTCAGCCTGCCAGGCTGCACAGGTCCACAGGGTGACTCTTGCCTGGCCCTTGGCTCCATTTCCCTGCCTCCTTTCCTTTCCCTCCCCTCCATCCCAACTCTCTGGAGTCAACTGTGAGGCCATCCAGTCATACGTTGTCCATCAGATGTGTTTACTTTTTCCGTGACAGCCGACACATCTGGAGCACATATTCAGGTTATTCCAGTGCCACTAGACACATTCCACAAGATCATTTCAGCGGTTGTTATGGCGATCTTCTTCCCTCCAGTGATTTTCGAGTTGCATGACAGAAATAGCTTGAGCTAACCAGGGGGACAAAAGTCAACGGGATCAGGAGGGGCTTCTTTCACAGAATGAACTAATTAGTGACCCTGCTTTCTTCACAGGGCAATGAGCATATGGTTTAATAAAGTGAGTCTGTGACAGATTTTTTTTTTTTTCTCGTCTGTAGGCAGAGCTGTCACTGGCTGAAAACTTTCCTGTTTTTACTGGTGGGACCACAGTCTGCTGTCTTTCAACAGAGTTTACTTCACAAGTAGAAAATGTTTGCTCCTGAGAGTTTAACTTCAGAACTTTTCCTTGGCTGCAGACTGCTTAAGTGTAGCAGGTCCTGGATCTTAAAGAGACAGTGCTCATTTCACACAAGGTCTGCCAGTGGCAGTGTGGGATTTCATACAGGGGTAGGAATTTCCATTTTGTGCTCCGAGCCTGTCTGTAAGTCTGCTTCTTAGTTTGCATGAACTCGGAAACATATAGGAGACTATTAGTGAAGTCATAGCTTTTAGGGTTTTCTTGTCAGCTAATGCTAGTCTAGCATACGGACTCTGCAGAGCCATCCCTGTTTTTTACACCTCTTTGTTTATATTAGTGTGAGTTCTACAAAGTCTTAGCTTTCAGCTTTCTTAGAAGGTTTTCTACTTTTTTTTACTTGTTACAGTTTCTATTTTGTTTACATTAGCATTTTTACTGTGGATTAAACCAGAACACTGGATGCTATTTTTAAATTACATTTTGTTAATAAAAAAGTCCAAGTTTACTTTGATCTCATTTTTCTAACATGATATGAACTGCATTTTTTTATTTTGGATACTTACAGAATATTGTTGCCTAAGCTCAATTCCATTATGATGAAATGTGTGCCAGATCTTGTTTTTGATTAGTAAACACTGTAACACTGAACAGAATGTGTGACTTATAATAAGTTATCTAAGATCATGACAGAAGTTATAAATAAGTACATGTCACCAGAAATTTAGAAAGCAATCTTTAAAAATATTTGGTACTATTAAACCTTTTGAACAGTAGCAATATTAATGAACAGAGGACATTCTTGCCATAAAGCACCATTTACCGATGGTTAACATGTTGGCAGTGCATCTATTTCTAAATCTTGTGTTGGTGTTGGATTAATTTCTGAGTATAACTACATGCAAAAAGAGTGTGTGCATTTCTAATTGCATGCACTATGTTGAAATCCCATGGTGCTATATTCAAAGTAAAAGTTAGAGAGATAGAGGTTTTTGTTTAATTATTTGGAGGCTGTCTGAGTCCTTTTAAATTAGGGAAATATGACAGACAGTGACATGCAGAAGGAAATGGAAGAAAATATAACAAAACTTTGATTTTAAAGCAAATCATTTCCTGCTTTCTTAATTAGTACTGGAGTTGGTTTTTCCTCATCTTACACATTCCATTTACATGGTTACTGTTGAGGCTGGTCACTAAGGCTGCTTGAAATACCTGCCCTCAGGAGGGCTCTAAGGGACACAGAAAGGTCAAATAATTAGACCTGATTTTAATTCATAGAGACCTGTTTGTCACTGTCTCTTTATGTTTCTGCTAGTTACATGTTATTAACCAGAGTGAATTTTAGAACCTAAATTAGATACTTAAGTATGTAATATGCAAAGACTGAACTCTAGGTAGAATGCTGAGGATAGTTATACAATTATGTTTCCCTCACCAGATGTAACTTTGCAATAATTAAATCTAATGAAATGTAAGTGTTATAGTCTGTTTTGGTAGATATTTCCAAGTCTTATTGGTAATACTACTTAAATCATGGTAATTAATGCCAGTTATCTGGGAAATTTAATAGAAATAAGGTGCTATACTACCTTACTTTAAAAAAAAAATCTGGATCAAACAATTATACTGCCATTGAGCCCTTTCTGTTTTCATTCCTTTCAGGGATATTATGTCATCACTGGAATTTTTTTCTTTTTTCCATGTGATCCAATCTTTCTCTTCATATTTAGACTTCAGCTTTCCCTTTTCATTTCACTGCTTTCTTTCGAACATATTTTTAATGCTGAGCTGTTCAGCTGTTGAATTCCATGGAAGTTGGTGAGAAGAGGATATTCATTTGGAAACAGTCCTCCCCTCTCCTTCTTAGGAATATCTAGAAAAATTGGTTCTGTTGTAATTTGCTCATGTGTAAAGTTAAATAATCCTCTGCAGTCAGTTAACCAGGAAGAGCTGCAGGGGAGCATCCCTGTACTGCTAGGGAAGTACACAGAATTTGTGCTATGAGGCTGTAACCTCAGACTGCTCTTGTACTAGCAGCAGAATATCATCAGGACAACTGAACCCGGTCTTGGATTTCATTCTCATGTCAAGCAGGAGTTTTATTAAGACAACAGAAAGCAGCAAGCAGCTTAACAGCATCAAGCAGATCTTGTAATTGTGATGTACAGATGGCTTGCATGTAACATCTAAATAAATACTGGGTTCAGAGGGGTAGTGATAAAGCCAACCAAGATGGTTTTTCTAGTTGTGAAATGTTTGTGTAAAGAATGACCTTTTTTGTTTTTGTTCAAGTCTGACAGCTGAAGATGCTTTTAAAACCTTCTAGTCACTTAGAGTAGAGCTATTCAACTTCGGTTTCGTAGCTTTAAAAGGCAGATCGTATCCATCACTGAAATAGCAAGTCTCAGGGTTATGAGAGAAGATTGGGGATAGGAGATGAGAGCTGTTCAGTCCAGTTTACATTTGTCACTAGTGACTAGCTTTTAAAAAATGTATTAGCTGTGCATGGTGGTAAGTAAGTTCCAGCTGCAGGGGATTACTGCTCTGAGTGGGTCGGGGAGCTTGGAATGCATTCAGTTCCATCAGGGGATTTGTGTCCCTCGTCATTAGCCTTAACATTACTAAAGCACTAAAGATTAAGAACAGACCACTGTCACCTGCTCCGAACTTGCAAAAACTCTCCAGAACCATTATAAACCAAGCAAAATAAAATATCATTTAAAAACCAAACCAAAACAACAAGCCATTGAAGAGTGTTCTCACCCTTTAGGGAAGGAGTATAGGGCATGACATTGTGCAGAAGGAAGAATTGCCTGTATAAATCTCCTAATACTGAGTGAAAGATTATGCATGTGACATGTAAAAAAAGTAAAGAAAAATACTTGTATTTTGAAAAAAAAAAACCAAAACACAAGGTATCTGTTGATGAATTACTCTCCCTACTTAATGTGTCATAGTACTAATTTACACCACAAACACCTCCACAAATGCCTTCCTGCTAATAAACATTTTTGTGGGAATTTCAAAATCAAGATGTGCTGCAATTTTAAGGAAATATTTCCAAGGGCTTTAGTCTCACAGGTTAGGAGTGAAGAGTTTTGCTGTGTTTTTTCAGGACCCTTTTTTTTTTCCTCAAGAATAAGGCAAATGAGCTGCACAGGGCTTTACTTTTTTCAGGGATTTTGAAATTCAGCTTACATGCCAGCAAGCAGTTTAGTGGCAGGAAGTCTTTCCTAGTAGTGCAGTCATGAACTGGTAAACTAGAAGCATCTGTAAAAATTTAAAGGGAGTATCAGCTTTCTCAAAGCTCCAGCCCAAGACTAATGAGGTGCAAATGATAGCACTGCATAACCCTTCTCCACCCCAATTGTGGAATGAGATATTGCGACAGAAAGAAGTAAAGAAATAAGACAAAGATTTCAAAACTTACAGTGCCCTGAAACAAATATGGGGTTTTCAGAAGATTTTCAGATGGTTGAGGTGGGCCAATCTGCATATTTTGCTAGTAAGAAATTCATACGTCTTTCCTCAACCGCAGACATATTTCCGTGACACTGAATACTGATAGAGGGAGACTGTGGAGCAGTAATTAATTTTTTTCTTCACGTATGTGAAATTTTACCGGTTGATGTAATTGTTTTTATTCGCAGTTGCTCTACTAAGAAATAAACTTCTACTAATTTGCATCTTTGATAGATCCTCTTCTCTGCTCACTCTACAGAAAGAGAGGAAGGGGTTAGAAATGACTAGTATTTGAAGGATCACATCTGGGATGTGATCTGCTGTATCTTGACACCAGATGGCAGGTTTAGGCTGACAACTAAAACCCAGTTTAGCCTGGTCAAATGGCATCTTACTCTTTTACTTTCTCTGACCATACACAAGAGGAACTACAAAATAATAGCAATTATTTAGGCTCCAACTAAGAAGTCCTCCTCTGAGTTTATTAAATTTCTTGCTTCTTACCTCTTCAGTGTTTATAGGAAAGATTGCTTCTCCTTGGCAACACCTAAAACGTTATTGTGCGGCTCATACCTTCTTCCAAGTATGCGTTGTGGGGGCAGAGGTGTGGTGCCTTTAAGTGGCTGATTCTTGTCATAACAGGTATGGCATTAGCCCTGCTGAGTAGTGACTAGAAGTGACAGCATTGCATTTGAGGTGCCTGGAGGGCACTCAGTCATCACTCCTACACAACACTATGCCTTTGAAAGCATTGTATACAGTTGCTTGCCAGTGTGGAGTGTGCTCAGTAAAACCTAAGGAGACAGAGGTTTGATTCTTACAGTCTTTTGTTCATCAGATTTCCAGAAGAAACTCCTAAAAAATCTGGCAGATCAGGGCTGTACACTGCTCACTTCTTGATCTGCTTCCTTCCATGTGTGTGTGTATGTGTGTGTGTGTTGTGTACATAAGTAGGCTTCAGTCCCACCCCACCCCATCAGGTGGGCACGTAAGTGCATCTCTTTCAGCTTCAGGCCACCCAGGACCTAAAGACTTCATCCAGTTTTTTGCTTCTCTCTTCTCCCTAGCTCGCGTATATTCCCAAATTTACTTCCACTTACTGTGTAAAACAGCATGCTTTAGTGGTTCTTGTAGTTGTGCTTTGTGTTTCTTTCTCAAACATTGGCAGTAAAGCATATAAACCTGAAAATAGAAATATATTAAGATGTTACAGAATCAGAATGTTTTTGCTTATAAAGTTTCTTACTGAATACTGTGGGCTTCTAAAATGTTTTACCTGAAATGGAGTATACAGAGTTCTTACTCCTGTTAGTTCAGTCAAAACATAATAGCTGAGATTGTTATAAAAATATGATGGAATACCATATTTTTCTGGAAGTTACATGTCACAGTATTACATTTTTTATTAAGCATGAGATTTTTATTACATATTCTTTAACCTCTATTTTTGTAATGTGTCTCAGGGATATCAATCAGCCTCTAAACTAGCCTTGGGCACTTCCCTTGTAAAGTTCTTAATGGATTGCTTTTTTAAGGATTAGAAGTTAAGTAATTTTAGAAGATCATTGCTGCATATATGGGTCATGGGTATGCTGCTACAAGTTTGCCAATATTTGATAATATATTTACATTTATATGCTGTTAATGATTTATTTCCAGATGTAGCAATGCAAAAGAAAGGAAGAGAGAAAATATACAGTTATCTTCACCTTTTACAAATGCTTTTTAAAAATACTAATTAAGCCATAAATTGCATGTTTGGAGGGGCAGGCTGGACCAACTGTGGGAAATTTGCATTTGTGAAAAACATGTGTCCTTCTCACTGTGAGTTCCAAGTGGAGTGCCTCAGTACAGACTCTAAGCTGACTTTGGCAGTGTTCAGTAAACTTTTTTGGTAGAAGAAAAATGTTAAATATTTACTTTAGTGTTGGAAACAGTGGACATGTTCTTCACTAGTAAGCATAATTCTTTTATGTTTCCTCCATTTTTTTGCCTCCTTGAAATGGGAGAGACCTCTGTCATTTATGTTTATATATGCCAATAGGAGCCTTCATTGCTATCAGAGAGTCTCCTGGGTATTTTCATGATGAGAGATTCATGTATTGAGGCTAAGTGATTTTGATGTTCTATGGATTCTTGATGAGTCTCTTCAGGGTTCTGGGGGACCTATAGCAGGCATACAAACATTTTATTAATGGTGATGCTTTCTTTTCATATATTAAAACAAATGTGACAGTCAAAATGTGGGAAGTTTTGAGACATGATGATCTCTGCAAAACAGTTTTCTTTTGCATGTGAAAACTGATTTCTGACTGGATTCATAGAAAATAGTGCTATCAGGAGTAGAGAAATTTCATTTTGTGAGCAATATAAGTTAAGTGGGTGATCGTTTAGAGATGTTCAGCATGAGTGAAGAGCTCTTTTAAACCAAAAACGCTAAGCATTTTTTTTTAGAGTGAATTGATTTTGATATGGTGGCCCTAGTCTGCAAAATCATCATGTGTTAAGATGAAGTAACAGCTGGAAAATACAGATTTAAGTCTGGGTTCTAGCTCTGTAGCTGTGCAGATTTAGTTTGTCCTTCATTCAGGCCTTTTTCAGTGGTGAGCAGTGAGCAAATACATAAATTGCCTTTTTTCATAAGTACTAATGTGTATAACTGAGAGAGAAAATTAATAAGAAAATTCTTACCTAAGGAAAAAATTCTCTGTAATTTATCAAAAAATATGAATAGACTATCTCCAAACATACCAGGATACATCCTGTCCAGTGACGCTCTTGAGGGTGTAATTTAAGATGGGGCATCAAGTTTGTCTAAGTTCAAAGGCTTATATAAAAAGACACTGCTGAAAACAGGCAAAGGCTTATCATGCAGCATGCTGCAGGATGTTGGAGAGTCACAATCATGGTGAAAAGTTTTAATTCTAGCAAAATTTGAATAGGTTTGATGATCTCTTGAAATTAAGTACATCCTACCTATGCAGTGACATAACACAAGAAACTTTGGCTTACACTAAACCCACGAAACAATAGAATGAAATAACTTGAGGATTTTAAGAATTTTACATAACTTTGAAAAACTATAGTTTCCTTTTACTGTAGAATTCATTTGTCTTGCAGTAAGTGCTGACCAAAATAATCTTTGATCTACTTACTCAAATAACATCCAGTTGCAATAGTATCTTTTTTAATGTATATTCTAGACAGACATTTTTATGTTAACTCCATTTGTTCTCTTTGACTTTGATACCCTCTTATACTTTTGTGGCTTCACTTTTGACTACTTACTTCAGGACAGGCTAATAGGAAGACTTGTGTTTTTATTCTGGAAATAAAAAACCGTGCTGCTGTGTGAATTACATAGTGAGTAAGGATAAAGGTGCTAGTCTGCATTTCAGAGAGTTGCATATACTTTCTCCAAAGGCTAATCATCTCTCTCTGATGTATTTACACTTTACTGAGCTCAGAGAACACTCACTGCCTTTGCCTTTTACTTTAATGTAAATTAAATGATGTAAAACATAAAACCTGTGTTCTTAGGTAATCTAGAAAAGGGTTAATCAAAATCGACAATTTCTAAAAGCAGTCCTTAACTGTAGTGCCTAACTATTGTTCAGACATACAGTACAAAAGTGTTCTGCCTAAGTTAGCCAGAACAATGTCTCCAGCTAGTGATTAGGCTCAACTCCAAATTTCTCCTCAGGCAAAATTTATGCAGTTATACTACTGTTTGTCAGATAATTAAAGGCAAAAGAAGTATTAACATGAAGTGAGGTGTTTTTGTTTTGGTTTGGTTGTCGTTTTTTTTTGTTTGGGGTTTTTGTTTTGTTTGTTTGGTTTGGGTTTAATTACATGTAAATGAATAAATATTCCAACTGTACAAAGAAAAAATTGTCAAAGGCTTAAGTAACAGGCTTTGGGGGCTGAGTTTTGCATAGAAATTCATAGGTGCTACATCATGTCTGTCCCTCAGACACACCTCTGTAGTTCCATTGAAGATGTGGCAAATCTCATGTTGTGTACATGTGCCATTAAGGGAAATGGAGTCACCAGACCACAATGGAGAAGGACTTGGGACAGGAACTAGCACCTGTCCCTTGTCGACTTGAATATGGGAACTTGTAACTCAGAGTGGCTGAGGACCAGTCCTCTTTTTTCCTGTCTTCATATGTGGGAGAAGGACTAGTTTCACAGTGTCTACCTGGTTGGAATATGCTTCTCTTGTAGCTAGGGGGTGTGCAGCAGAGCTAGAACCAACTGTTAATACATCTTCAACTCTCTTATTATCTGCTTAAATCCCAAATCATCTTTTGTTTTATTTTCAGTCTCACTTATCTAAAATAGGATTTAGAATATTGGAAGTCTATTGTATAATAATATGTTATGATTTCTGAAGACATTACCACTTACAAATATCATGTACACATGTTGTGGAATGACTAGCGGTTCACAGAACCCAAACAAGGAACCTGGTAAATATCAGAATGTGAGCAATGGCTGCCAGTTATCTGTATGCATGATGCACACTGAGCTCTGTAGGGAACTTAAGTATAATAGTGTAGTTAGCTTGACTAATATAGATAGTAACAAGTTGTTCCATAAATAATTTTTAAAAAGAGGTGGAGGGAAAAAAAGGAAAGCAGCATTGGTACTTAAATTTAGTTTTATGACCATCACACAAGAATGGTTAGTTATTGAAAAAAGTTTAGTTAACTGCTAGGTTTTACATTCTCTTTAACAGAGAATTTAAAAGCATTTTAAGGCTACATGTCATGGAGTTTTGCTATATGTTATTACTACAAGTGTCCAGGAGCAGTCTTGGTGTTTTACAAATTCTTTCTCAGCAATACTGAATTAATCAGTAGAAATTTTGGGAACCATTGAGCCATCCGCCTCTGTTCCCCTTACATCCTTTAACACATTATTGTATAATATGCAGATATTACCTACATTATTACCTTTTTTTAAAGAAAAATCTAAGATAAATATTTACTACTCCTTTACTTTTTACTGTCTATTAACTCACAGTGGCACAGACTGTATTGACAACTTTCAGGCAGCTTGTTTACTGTGGTTTCTGCCAGCTTCTTGCTCTTTGACTTTTCTTTATAATACCTTAGATGTCTTAACCAGATCCTCAACTAAGTATTGGAAAGTGGAAGACTGCTCCACTGCTCATCTGCTCACAGAAGTTACCTAGATGTACTGACAGGAATTAGATAGATTTGATAGATTAGATTAACACTTGTATGGTAATGCATATTTCTCTGTAGGCTGTGGATCCTGTGTTAATATACTAATATTCTCATCATGGATTTAAGATGCCTGCTTCCCTTTGTTGTACTAATAAGATATTTACAGGTAGGGAGCTGTGCCTCACAGTACACAGTTAACTGAACTTTTGCCTCTGGAGAGACAACTTTGAAACCTCTGAACTAAAAATGAAAAGAGGCTTCCAGTTATTATACAAGTCCTGCTTTGTGCCATTCTATAGAACAAGTTGGTCATGCATTTCTGGTGGTCTTTATTCACAGAAAGATCCTGTGGAGATACTAATGTAACTGACTATCAGATACTTTTGATAAAATAATTGCTATGTTTCTGGTCCTTTCCCCAGCATGGGACAAAAGTTGAGTAATAGTATTCATAGGGACCCTGAGTGATAATTGGTCAATCCATGTGAATAAGCAGTGATGCATATTTGTAGTTTTTTCTCTATTATGTGTATATATCTGTACATTCAGATTGTGGTTGAATGCAAATACCCTGCTCTGGAGGGCTGTAGAATATTCTCTGATTCAGGAGTGTCTGTAACACATGCTGTGACTGCATCTACAGAGGCCAGTACATCTCACACCTTTTTTGTCCAGTCCCACTATTGATATTCTTACAATTAAATCATCCTTGTCTGTTTATTTTAGATGTTTTCTTACTTTTTCTTCTTCAGAATTTCCAATTATTTTTTTGGAGGCATGCCATCTCTAGGATTGTCCTTCTTGTGATAATGACTTGTCTTAACTGCAAGGGCTGATCCATCATTTGATTGTCCTGTTCTGTACTCCTCACTGGCAGGGAAATAAAGGCACACAGTGTGAAAGAATTATGAGAATCACCTTAACCAATAACTTCTGAGAAAAATAACCAGTTGTCCATCTCATCTGGAAAGTCTGGAAGAATTGTGAAGGTCTTTGGGCTCAGGTCTGGACAAGATAAGAAGTAATCTCAACAAACATCAGTTTGTATCTTACAGAATATCCAGTGCCTGGTCCTGAGAACCTAGCATTAGAATAGTTTCTGAAGATGAAGTTTTTATCCTTAGTCAAGGGTTCCTGACATACCTTACATTCTTCTAGAATCTGCCATTCAGCTGTCAAAAAATTAGTTTCTCATTCACATCTAAGCTCATTTTGTCAGCTTTCTTTTGTTTCTCAAGCATATTATGCACAGTGTGATATCCTCAGAAAGAGGCAATTTAGCTGTTAGCACTACTCATCAGAATGATTTTTCATGAAAATACACAATTGAGCCTCCAAACTGACTTCTGCAAACAATGTTGGAAAAACTGTTTAGTACCTCGTCCTGTTTTCTTTTCTTTCATGTCATCCCTTTGGGACTGTGCTGTCAGATATTCTTCAGACCTTCATAATCAGTCTATAAGAGTGTGATACAGTGCCTCACCACTTTTCTAGACTGTCTTCCTCCAAACACCCCTTTACCCTTCTTAATCGTTCTCAGAG
This sequence comes from Xenops minutus, assembly GCA_035221455.1. Taxonomy (NCBI): domain Eukaryota; kingdom Metazoa; phylum Chordata; class Aves; order Passeriformes; family Furnariidae; genus Xenops; species Xenops minutus. The sequence continues at coordinate 40,683,881 of JAWWEE010000085.1, forward strand.
ACTCATCAAATAAGGATTCTGAAGTGAATTTTTAGGAGAATGACATGACTATCTAAAACTGTTTTATATTTATATAAAATTGTTTGACAGCAGCTATTTCGGGGAAATGGGAAAAAACCCACAAGATTCATCAGTCCTGGACCTAAGAGAACTGAAATCCAGAATTAAAGTTGAGGCTGATGACATTGTTGTTGGTCCAGAAATGTTTTTATTTTAACAAGTAAGGTTCCTTCTCTTATGCTTGTTCTTTTTGGTAGACCTCTGTCACTTCTGATACCACTTTTTACTGGACCTTTTCATGAAGGTCCTGAAGACATTCAAAAAAAGTAAATTGTCTTCAGGCCACATCTGTAAGACTGGCTCATAAAACAGATGGTGCGACTTACTGAAAACTCTTGCCAAAAGTTGTACTGTTGATTTTATTAGCTCTGACAAAGCTAACAAGGTGACTCAGATTAACTCTATTCTCTTGAAATGGAATGTGGCCATATTTGGCTGTAGGACATCCTGCACTTACACGCAACCTAATACGACACCGCACATTCATTTAGTGCACATGTAATTTGAACACTTTATGCTCCTGAGCGCCCCATTTGATGGACATGTTGAATCATCATGTGCATGATGATTCCCTCTCTAAGTAGAATGCAAAAAATAGGCAAAGGTTACTTTTCCCTTCACTGTTGCTTTCCACATTGGAGAAGTCTGATCTCTATTAGATTTGCTTTTTCACTCCATATAACAGAACCAGAGGTTTAATCTGTATTTCAGATCAGAGCAGGGAGATACTTGTGACTACAACTTACATAGTAAGGTCCTCATGAACAAATGACAGGAAACATGACCACCATGCTTGTATATTACCAGGGTGATGTGAGATTGACTGCTTTTGGTGGGGAAGTGTGTGGTCTATGGGACGGATTTCTACAAGAACATTTATGGAAGTCTTATCTGTCAGAAGCCTGTAACTATTTGACAAATGGATGTACCTGTTTTAAGATGCAGCAAATCATAAATGGGAAAAGAAGGATGATGCCTTTTGTGCTGCTTTGCAGGACATAGGATAGCCTGAGGTCTGCTTCTTGCCTTCAGAAATCAACAAGAATTGCCAGTACTTCTACTCCTGGATTCTTACATTCCTGATCTTGTGGGGAAAGAGATTTAAGTACAGCTTCCCTGACTCATCTTCTACTGACAATCCTCCTCAAGGTGAGGCAAGAAACAACATGATTGATCCTTCTGGCTCCAGCTTGGCTGAGGCAGTTCTGACTTCGGCACCCTGCCTTTGTTCCTGCTCTGTTTTACAGTGAACTTTCACAGATCTAACACCCAAACCTCACATCCTTCCACATGATACTGTGGAGTGGCTTCCAGGCTTTAAATGCCACTTGTTCATCCTCAGCCTATAATATATTTACCAACAGCAAAAAGAACGGCAAGAGTAGCAGAAACAACTACATGAATCATGTTTTTCATATGAGCTACTGTGAAGGTGGTACCTCTCTCATGTCTTAGTTATCCATATTATTGTGGACTGTTTTTTTTAATCCTATAAACTTTTGACCTAAAATCGTCTCAAGTACATCTACAGCCATCTCCAGTGTGCATCCACATGTGGCAGGCATTTCCTTTTTTTTCTTTTCTTTTTTTTTTAAATACCATGGATGCTTGACTGATTAGTATTTGACTTTTAGTGATGTGCCCCATTTCCCAATGGGTCTGGCATCTTGCTGGATACCTTTTAAATAAGTACTCTTCTGGTGGCTTGCAACTATGATTGAGGTGATGGGAGATCAAGGACCTTATATTTGTCCACCCCCTGCCTCCCCCTTCCACTCTTTGACTTCAGATTTAATTGTTTTCAGCCTTAGGTCAACCACCAATTTTGCCCCATTGTTGATTATGTTCATTCCTGAGATTTACAGAGGTACTACCTTGAGCTCCAGCAGCACTTTTGCCACTCATTTATGGTTGCAGAAGCATTATGATATCATGAGTTCTTGGGAATTGCCATCTTTATTCAACTATATATTTCATTCATGTTTGGCAGCAAATGCTTTGTACAGGTAGGCCTTTTAAAGAGGAAGGTTAATTAGTTGTAACTATTTTCCTTGAGATGTGTTTAAGCTGTCAGTACAGGTATGCTGCATCATTCTGCTTCCTTATAAGTGGGCTCATATAAGTGCAGAAATGTCATGTGGCTAGCAAGGGTCAACTGTGTTTCCTTCTAAGACAGCAGATGTAACCTGAAATGACTCACAGTAACTTGATCAGTAGTAAGAGTTGATATCATGACCTTTTTGTAAACTAAATGAATGTTTCGTATCAGTACCTCGATATATACCCTCTGTTACGCTAGCATTTTTGAGGTTTGTTTGCATCAGAAACCCAGATTCCTTCTGATACTTCATGGGAGAAGTGGTAGGCAAACAAGCTCTGACCACAGAGGCAGATGGCCTCTTAAAGAATACCCAAGTTTAAGTTGCTTTCTTCTCCTCTGAGGGAATCTCTTAGAATAGCTGTTCATACACTATTCTGAAAGCAAGAAAAAGTATGAGATTACATGAGCTTGTAAGGGATTTAGCACAGCTAGTACATTAATTTTTGCTTTTCTTTTCCTTACTACTGAAACCAACTGCCTTAAGGATTTATGCATAGCACAAAATTTTATAAGTTTTTTGAATATGCAAGCAGCACAGAAGTCTTAACATTCTTACGGAAGTCACTCAACTGAAATCAATGGGAGTTAGTTACTGAAGTCATTGAAATCAGGATTCAATAAGTAATTTTTCTCCTGATAATTGACTCTTTTATTTTCTTTCAAGATAATTATGTTTCTGTATTTGTATATGCATCATATATATTACATGAATGTGAAGGGAAGACACATGCAGCTGACACATGATGCATTTTGTTTTCCTTTGAGACCTGACTGTATGCTGAATACCATTATCCTTCTGAATGCCTTAGGACTTAAACTTAATATGCAGTGAGAAGGCACTAGTATGTCCCTGTGGACCTATGTGGTTTACATTGGTAATTCACTGTAGGAGTACAAATGATATGATGCTGTGTGACCTGCAACTTTCCTCTGGGTGTGGTGCTTGGCAGATTGTTAAATTTCATGTTGGAAATCTTTTAGTAGGCTTCTTTCTACATTATCCTTTGCAAAGTGAAGGGTTTTCATCATCTATGTGTTGCATTTCCTTTATTCTTTCCTTGGTGTGGACAGAGAGGGACAAGTGGAAGACAAATGATTCCAATTCATGAATAAATGTCTTTCTTCTCATGCCTGGAATTTCATAGACGTAAGTCATGTACATTGATGCTCACATTCAATGATTAGAAAACTTGAGTTTTTTTCAGTATCAGAAGGAGGTTAGAGTCATGAGTATTTCTAAATCCTTTTTTCCCTAGAAGGTTTTTTTATTTTTATTGGGACAATATGATAAATAAAATGCATGGATCCTGCCCTTTTGTAGGAGAAATATTAGACATAGTACATGGAACAAGAAATAAAGAGTAGAAACAAGTAGGACCAGAAAGCACAGCATGCAGTCCATTGATCCGTGTCAGCATACACTCTTGTTCCTAACATACACTGCATAATCAGAAGGGATGACACAAACCAAATCCTTTTAGTCCACAGAGGTTATAGTGTCCCAGATGCAGTGCCAAGTGTTATTTTATGAGTACAAGTTGCTGTGCTAAGGATATGCACCATGCGTTATGCATAAGTAACTAAAAAGTATGCAAGAAATCAAGGAAGAAATGATGATGCAGTTATAAATTTTACTTAGTTTTCTTGAAAAAAAAAATGCATGTCTAAGTGAGTGTGAACTGAGTATTGTGTAAGTTCAATTTCCTTATGTACAGGCACTTAAAATAGCAAATACTTGGCTTATCTATAGCATCTTTATCATCAGGTAAGTCAGCCTTGCAGCATGTCTGTGCATAGTTACATATTATTACTTGAGTTTTACATGTAGATAAACAGAAACAGAAAATGGAATTTATTTACTCAGTATCCCATTGCACATAATTTGTCTTTGAGGACTAATTGTATGTCTTCATACTCAGTTGCTTTTCATAACCACTGGACATATATTTTCCCTACTAACTTTTACATGTCAGAGTACAGTAAAGCAAGTATGCAAGTATAGATTTCTCTTCAAAAATTAGTATTTTTTAAGATTATTAACAACCTGTTATATTCTGTGCTGCTTCTTACCTAAAGGGTACTTTGTAATTAGAAAAATGCTGTTTCTATTTGTGCACATGGCATGTCAAAAATCGGAGTGATTTCTGGAGTGAAATACAGAAAGCAGATTAACAACATAAAGTAACAGATTGCATGTAGTAAAACCCTGGAGAACAGACTGGTGAAGTGAGCATTATCCAATTGTCTAGAAACTGCCATGTAAATTGAGTAAGTGCTAAGTTTATACAAACTGTTATTTTGGTTGGAATGTAGGAGTCAATACCCATGTCTCATGAAAAACTGTCAGCAAAAGGGATGTGTGTTTTAATGAAAATATTTAGTCTGTATAAAAAATTTTCTACTCAGATCTCAAGGCACCTTACAAAAGAGAAAGTGCACTATGAGTAGCAACTGAAGACTCAGAATCTATATCCCTTTGATGCTGCTGTAATAATTCATGGGTTATTTAATACTGCATGTCTGCATTTTCTTTCTATTCCAAGTACTTTTTATTTTGTACTTCTGTCATAAGTTTCCTTCAGGATCAGGAGGAGAAGGGAGAATGTAGATTGAACGTGATGACTGCTCTCTGTTATGATGTTCAGTCACCAGATTGGAAGAGATAGTACCACACATGGGTTATACCTTTCTTATTACTGAAGAGTATGAATTCTATAACAGCACTGAGCCACTGAGCCTCTGTGTGTATTAATGTCTCTCTGTTAACCTTTAGTTGCTATGTTAGTCTCGGTTCTTAGTTACTAGTAAATGAACAGACAGGAAACCAGACAAACCAATAAGATTTACTCAAGTTGGCCCCGTTTTTCCATTTTTAATCAATCCCTTCCTTTGTCACAGGATACTGTTTATTTTGATCACACTGAATATCAGGTGCAATCTGAACTTCATCGTAGTTTCAGCATAACACAGGTTCCAAGTGAATACTTCTGTTTCTAATCATTAAAACCCTGTTGTGTACTGTTTGCAGGCATACTAAGGGGACTCTTGTAGTGCATCTCTCAGATACTTGGAGAGCAGCATCCTTTTTGTTCCTAGACACTGCTTTGCATCATCTGGGACTTCTCAGCTTCTGCTCGATTAGTTTACTGAGAATTCCCAAATTGTTTCTAAACTGTAGTTTCAAAACAGATGCATGATGGGTTAATAGCTTCCATACCACAATGGCATACCTGATTTTTAAGAGTTGTGCGGTGGGAATGTTATAATCTATCTCTAAAACTGTGTAGCCTTTGGCTACTATTAGCTGCTAAAATGTCCTGACTGTCCCGGGGTTGTACAGCTAGGGGTGGGAGACAGGATCTTCCTGTAACAAATTAGAATTTTTCTTGACCTAGAGTGACTTCTGTAGTTGATAAAAAAGATAAAATCCAAACAAAAACAAATCCAGTAACATTGGCCTCCTGATAATCCATCCTCTCCTTTCCTCAGTCTCACCTGTTCCCTCTATGCCTGCTGTCCTCAGTGTTTCCTCATTGCAAAGGTTAATCTTTGTACTTAGTACCTGGGTCTAATCTGCATGTATGTGTCTATTGAAACACTTTTGGACTGAGTGAAGAAAGTGTACTGCTTAGCATATCAGTAACATGCCTGCAGAGTGGGTATGTTAAACTGTGTAAAGACATACAACCTAAACTTCTGTTTGCATAAAATCACAAAACCTTGGAGCAGTTCCAAAACTGGATTACAGTAGTTTTGCTGTATTTGTTTTCATGAGATCTGAAGATTGTAAAAATTGTTTACATCTAGTTTATCTGAGCTTTTTACATTAAAAATTATGTTTTCAAAGCAGAACACTAATTTCTAAAATTTCCTGTATTTTAAAATATTACTAGGACTGTTAGTTTTTGGTTGCTACTCACTGTAGATATGGTTGGCATGTGCTAAGAAAAACTAGCTAAATTCTCTTTGCTAGTTCACATTGTGCTTTAAAGCAATGGAATGTATCAGAGTTTTACCAAATATGACATGCAAATATTGTAAATAAACACATTTTCTAAAGTCCTGACAATTCTAAGTTTGTATTCACTGGAACTTTAGCACCCCATGTTTGCAGGAAGGTAAGTATTTACAAGTAATTTGGAAAGCCTGATGCTACTTTGAAATTTGTACATAATTTTCAGTTGTGCACATGTTAATAGTAAGATGTGTATAACCCAGACACTGTGAATTAAACATATTTGACAGTCTTTCCAAAAGCAGCAGCCACTGGTAGATTTGCAGTAAACCATCCAAAACAAACTGTCATTAAAAACAGCAGTAGGCCACTACATAACAACCACAAGAATTAATTTAACAATTGCAGTGGTTACAGCCTTGTATATTCAGCACTGCACATCCCTGTACCTCTCTGTTTAAATTAACTTGACCTCCACAAGTTTTAATAATTCCATCTAGGTGTTTAAGTTGGTATGAAGATCTATCATCTAGATTTCTCACTTTTATTGCCCTAGTTATTGTAGTTGGCAAATCGTATTACCCACACATACTGCACAAGTGCTGAAAATGTGCCTGTAGGTAAGAAACTCCAATAGCTTTCCAGTATGGGAAGGATTAATCTCAAGCTTTAATTACTCTACAAAATGAAATTCTGATGTTATATAATCTGTTAGTCTTGGCAGTAGCAGATTTAGAAATTTTTAATGCAAAAAGAG
>JAWWEE010000085.1:40695753-40735753 GCA_035221455.1 Xenops minutus
TTAATTTTGACAGTGAACTGTCTTTGGGTTAAGGAGGGGTGTGAATTACAGTCAAAATGCCTGGCAAAGTGACCGAACACTTTGAAATATTTCAATGCATGGACAAACTGCAAATTAACTAAGTTCAATGTATATATAGGGAAGTAGTTGTCTTTAAAAAAAAAAAAAAATCATACAGACTTTTTTACTAATATGGGAAGGTGATAATTATTTTTCGAAGGAAAGTGAGCAATTTGGCTTCTCCTGAGGTAGCTCTGAGGCTCATTGGTTATTGTCTCATTTAAGCTTGGAAGATCAGAAAAAATACAAGGAAAATACTGCTGGTGACCTCCTACAGCTATAGAAAAGAATACATGTTGTGTATGCATGTGTTACTACCATCTACAAAGTAAGTAAACACCCTCCTTAAACAAGGTGAAAAACTGAGATCAAATTAATTTCCCTTCTTAGGACTGCTGTTTGGCCAGCAAAGCTATAATTTTCTTCCTTAAAACAGTTACTTCAAGCTGTTATAAAGGAAAACAATCTGGATGGGATCATCCATCGCAGGTATGCGATGTAGAGGTGAAAGACTCCATTTAATGTGTTTTTTAATCACATAGGCGGCTTTGTTCATGAGTAGCTAATGTATCTCTATATTGTACAATGCAAGGGTCTGTAGTCATTTATAAAGAATGCACAGCAGCAGAGTCATTCTGAACTACTAGATTAGGTATTGGAGGCAATGCAACTTCATGCTGCATTGCATGGTCTGTGTCCAGCTGCTTAATCCCAAAGTTAGTCTAGGAAAACTGCTGCACAAAAGCAGGTGCAATAATTTCAGGATTGAAATGAATTGCATTCAGAATTTACTTGGGTTGTTCTTCATAACCTGTGAAAGATGGGCATGCACTGAATTCAAAGGAAAAATTAGGTGCCCTGATACCCTAACTTGTTTGACATGTGTTCTTGAATCCACTCAGCATTTGCAGATTTTTCCTCAGTCTGTCTAAAGCTGAGTGCTTCTGTTACTGCCTGTCAAGCATATGTTTCCTCTAGTGGCTTTACAAGTCCCTGAAGGGAGTGTTGAAATGTTGAGATCAATGTGGTTCTCATTCTGTAATCAATTAAGAGTAAACAACAACTTAAAATATAAATGCAATCATTTGCTTCCTAGAATCTTCATAGAATCAAAAGAATCAGGATTAGTATCTTCAGATAAACTTGGTGTTAGTGAAAGTAACAAGTGAAAATCTCTGGCGTCTCTCTGCTGCAATGGAAAGGACCCAGTAATGCAGGTATGCATCCCTTGCCTCTTTCCCTTTTACATGATAACCCTGTAAAAGGGAAGACGTGTGCTGGGAGAGGAAAGAAGGATTAGTTTCGTTCTCCTGGCCATTCAGTTTTTTATTGTTCCATGTATTGGTTAATATCTATTGCTTTTGTGAAGTGTGGTGAAAATTTAGGTAGTGAAAATTCTAGCATATGTTTCTAGTAAGAGATTGAGAGAGTAAATTTCTTCCTTCTTAAAAAAAAAAAAAAAAGTAGATTGACTTCTAGATTGTGAAAGAAAATGAAACCTGAGTTCCTTCATCTTAAAATGTTGACTGTCCAGGGTCCAGCCCATTACAATATGAACCCTTGTCAATTGGGTGCATGCATGCTAAGACAATGAAACTAGTTCACAGAGCACCGAAGAGCAAGCTCTTTCTGTCTTATCTAGTTAGGCCAATTTCTGCAGTTACAGTGACTTTGTATCTCCATGGAGCATTGTGCAGTTCTCAATGGTTCTGTTTAAGAGGAAACGCTGGAGTGATTTGCACCTCACTAATGCCTCCAAAAAGCAGGGAAGGACTAAACAGGGAAGATGCATATTGGGTTTTGTGTGTGTGATTCTTCTGCTGTAAGCTTCATTACAGTAGTGGCTACAGTTATCACTGGGTAAGTGGAAATTAGTTCAGATAGACCTCAAAACAAGAAGCAGACTATCATTTTAAAAAAAAAAAAAAGAAAAATATTGTAGTTCAAAAAAGTTATTAAAGACTTTCCCAACACTATATTATACAACATATAAAGTGACAATTAAACACATGAACGAAGTAGGGAGGTTAATTGAAAAATACAAGGAATAGCATAATGATATGATTAGCAAAGAAATTGTGGAGTTCTGAGGAATATTGAGAAGTAGAGACCTGGCTTTGGAATCACCTTCACCTGATCAGGTCACTTCTAACAGTATTATTTCATGGCTTTTTTATATAATCTGTTCTTTGTGACACATGTGCTGGTACATCCAAAATATGATCTGCCTCAGTTATTTCCTTCCACAATTTCTAAAATCTACCATGATATCATAGAATTATTTCTGTATTTTACTTCATGTGAAAATGTTATTTCACTAACAGTATATTTAAAGTGGGGAAAAAAAATATTTTTAACTTGTTAAGCTGTTTAATTTATATTGTAGAGTAAGTGCTTGTGGAGGAGTCACAGTACATGTAAAATCATTATGCTATGGGAAATAAAATTGCACTGACACTGACGATTTGCACTATCAAAGTTTTGAAATTATGTTCACCCATCAGGAGGCAGTACAGAAGTACTGTTTCTGTTTACAAGATGCTTTCAGGCGTCTATCTGATCTGCAGTGAAATTACTACACTACCCCTTTCACACTGTTATGACTCAGTAGCAACAGTTATAATTGTGTATTGGCAACACAGATGAATTTTTAGGTGATAATATACAGAAGATAATACATTCAATTTTTTGATTTAGTGGACAATGCCTTTATGCAGATGCATCTTAATTTTTACAAGATTAATTACACTAGATTATGTTGGAGGTGTAATCTGGTAGTCCTGTAATAAGATGAGGTTTTGCTTTTTTTGAAACCTAGCTGTTAAATAAGTATTGATGTAATAATGAATGTTTTGAAATTGTGATGCGTGAAAAAAGGGGGAAATGGCTATTGGACTTTAAATTGAGATTAACACATATGTATTTGTGTGCCTTTGGTCATCTATTTTACATGTCAGACATGGATTCAGGCAGTCTTATGTGTGAGTGAGTCCGTTTGCAGAAGACTGCATAACAGTTATAAGTTGTTCTGTGTAGCTTTTATGGAGCACTGAGAGATGCACAGAGGCATGCTACCATTCTCTGTAGTTATACTGCCATAATTGATGACTTAAATACAAATTGCTGCTCACTTTCCTGATTTAAGATACTAGATATTAGTCTGCTCTACTAAAATCTAGTCATTGAAAAGAAAGGTAGTAACCTTCAGGTCAGCCTCCCATTTATAGGTGATTGATCCTTAGATGAGGAAACTGAAATTATTAGACAGTGAAATATGCAAATGGACTTTACTTCAGTCAGTATGTAAGAAGAGCATGTATCATTCTGGGGGGAAAGTGGGTACTGGGGCCCAAGGCACCACAGGTCTGAGTCAGAGAACAATGAAAGAGGCTCTAAGGTTTAATCCAAAATTTGTAGTCTGGAAATGATGCTTTAAGTAGGCAACATGACAAATTTAGGACAATCCTGTGAGCACTCCTATTTAATACTATAAATCTGCATCCTATTCTTCTCATTTGCATATGCAAATCTTCACTGCCCTTTTGCCTCAAGTGTATATTCCCTAATCTCTGAATCACAGAGGGGCAATGGTTTTCATTTTGCTTAGTTTGAAAATAATCCAAGGGAGTAATCAGATCTATGAGACATAGCCTAGTTTTAACCTACTAGTTAACTATGGAGAAATGACAGTCATTGCCTGTGATGGCAGATGGTGGCCATTTTGCATGGGGAAATGTAAATGTAGTTACGATAAAAAAACATTACATGGGCTTCTTATAAATATGATTATAGAGGGATATCTGTTTATTTTCTGCAGTGGAATGAACTAGCATTTGGGGAGGGACAGGCTGCATATCTTAACCTGAAGCCTTCCTCCTTCTTAGTTTCCCTCTATTCTGTTTTCTTGTTCATTCTCTTACCTCATTCTAATTGAGTCTTGCATTACTTTTGGAGTGGTGTTCCTCCAACTTGCATAGTACTTATCCCTTGTTTATGTACATGCATATTTTCATGAAAGGTTTTGTATATATAGGAAAATAGTGGGGGTTTCTATGTTCAAATACATATGTACTTATTTCAGAAATAACCAAGTTTTACAAGTAAATAATACAGATTTAGACTAAAAACCAGTGATGAAATTTGTGGAATTTTACTTAGTTTATTGCCAGTTATAATTATCTTTTGATTATTGACTCTTATACTGAAAAATACATACAAGCATTTAAAGAAGCTTGTGAAACATGCCTCAATTTCCCTTTGACACCCTCTGCTTCTGTCTTGCTGGTCTCCAGTTCCCTCACTATATGTCTCTTGGGTAAAGCAATGGGTACAGTCAGTCTCTTGGGTAAAGCAATGGTCACTCAGGAGGCTGGGTTCATTGTGTAATGGTTTCTTTGCTTCTGCTCTTCCTTGCTTCTTACTGAGCTTCTTGGGCTGCAGTCCCCTCAGAGGTGTATCTTCTTCCATGTCTCCCCTCTGTCTCTGCTCAGACATCTCTGTTCCAGCACTAGTAGAGTGTCTCTGCCCTGCCCCTGCTTAGGTGTCTCTTTTTTCTATCCATGCTCAGGTGCCTCCTTGCTCCCACCCTGTTCAAGTGTCTCCTCTTGTTCTTCCACATCTTTCTTCCTCTCTCTGAAATGCATTTTCACAAAGGGACTACATGCACTCTGGTAGGTGCAGTTTGGCGTGTAGTGGTGGATCCATTTTGTCCACTGCAGAACCAGCTGAGACTGGATCAGGGAAGTCCCTGAACCTGTCTAGCACAGGTTGCCCCAGATCACCACACCCACCTCTGACAACTGGCTAGATGTGCCCAGAGCAGCAGGTAAATGCCAGAAGGAGGGTACAAGTCAGGCTAAACATGAGCACACTGAATTATGGAGAAACATTCTTGTGCATCTTCTTCACACTTCATCTCTAAATGAAAAGCTATGTGTCACTAAGACTGTATAAATGTCTTGCATGTATTCTTGTTTTCTGTGTTCTTTTAAGAAAGAATAATGGAACTTACTTTATAATCGGCTCTTGTCCTATCCCCTTCAACTACACAGTCTTTGCATTTTCACCATTTTTGTTTGTAAGAACTTGTCTGTTTGTCTCTTTGCCTGTCTGCAACTTTCATGTTACCTTTCCTTTTTTTCAATAAAATTTGATACATACCAAACATAAAAGAATTGTTTTTCAAATAGTTAAATGTTTTTCATCCAGTCAGGAGATATAAATGTTGTCAATCTTTTGAATGTGGAGATTGTACCTTCCTTTCATCTGAAATCCCTATGAAGCACTCTATCACTTAATTTAGGGTTTATCAGAATATTTTGGTACTGAAACCACTGAAAAGTAACATTAGTAATTGAACTGTGCTGTGGTCTTGTCTGCCCCTGTCCTCTCTCTTTGTTCTCCATTGTTCTTACCTGCATTACCATATGTTCTGCTATTCTATATCCATTTCCTCTTGCCTCTATTGTCCACATTACCTTTTTTTTTTTTGTTATTATTGCTCTTTGCATTGGCTCCTCACTTGCTTCCTTAGTAACCTAGTTTCACCTTGTGAACTCCTCCAGTGGACTATTGGGTATTTCTCTGATCTCAGCAAAATGAGGAATGTGATGCTTCCAAGTAAGCATGGCAGCCTTCTGATGGTGCCAACTCGAAGAAACCTGTTTGGACTGGCAAAGTGAACGTAGCTTTGTGTCATCACCTCTATTGCCTTTTAAGAAGTGGGAACTGGAATTTGTGATAGCTTATTTTCCCAGATCTTTCCTAGAGAAGCCATTACAGCCTTCTGGTGGGATTCACAGAAAATTTCTGATCAACTTTCATATGTAAAAATCATGAATCACTGTTTGAACTGATGTGTCCTGAATAACTTCCTTTGTCTTTCAATAGATTTAGCTTTATATCAAATATCTTTTCTAATTATTCTGTATATTTTGTCACTGGATGTTTATGAAAGTACTTTTGAAATGGAAATCAAGCTGATTTAGAGAATACAGTCATCAGTCTTAAAATTGGTATTTTAATATGAAAGTGATGCTAGATATCTTCTAAAATTTGGCTAAATTGGCTTCAGTGTGTGTACTGTGCAACCTCAGTGACCGCTTTTTCTCCAGAGAAATGTTGGCAACGATATGCAGTTTCCCTTTTTAGAAGGCTTTTCTTTTGTTCACTTTACCATCTGAATGTAGAGGTTATTCTTTCCTACTAAATGATTAACCTACCAATGTTATTTAAAAGTGCTTTTACTAAATTTTTTGCACATATGCTCCTTCAAGTCCATTCATGTATTAGTTTACTTACCCTGTGAGAAACCTGTCTAAATTTTATTACTGAGGGGATTCCAATGAACATGGGTTTGTATGAAATTAGCCTTGTCTTTTTTTACTGTGTAATACCTTGTATCCAGATATCCCATCCAACTGCAGATGGATTTGAAATTGTGTTTTTTACAAAAAATAATCACATTATAGACTACTTGACTGATCTGTGTCTGATTAAGGTGAAGAACCAAATAAAAGTCAGATGGAGTGAGGGGTTCTCAGTCTATACTGGACCATATTATTCCCATGGGAAACTGTATGTTAATTTACATTTGTCCTTACTAACTGTAGTGAGCTGTAAAGAACAGCATTTTGCTACTAAATTGATTTGGGAGGCCAGTATTAGTCTCAGTTTTCCCAATATTTTCTTCAAAGTTCCCTGAGAGAATGATGCCTATGAAGGAGGTGTTTAATCTTGCCATCAACCTTCCCTCATCCTGTATCTAAGCGTCTGTTTTATACTTTAATGCGTTCTTTTTATCCTTTACTGTCTTCTTTCCTTTTATGTATTTGTAGAAAGCCTTATTATTCTTCACTATATTGCTTGCTGTCCCCTCTGATACTCTGCTTTTCTCTTGTGTAATTTTCTTTTTTCACTCAGTCTAGCTCCCAACGTATATTTTTCCTTTAAATCATTTCTTCTTGATGGTTTTAGTTGCATGTACACTGCATTTTTCATCAATATTTCTTCTGTTGCCTCTTTACTTTTGCCATTTAGTCATCTGGGGATTTTTGTCTCCTTAAAAAGGATGCTGTTCCATTAGACATTTGTTAGTACATCTTTGAAACAAGTCAATTCTTTTTCCATGCATTGTTCCTTTGAAGTTAATTCTTGACTTTGGTCATCTACTATTTCTTTTGTCCTTAGAAACTTGTAATTTTAAAATTTCTCACTGGTTTGTTACCTTTTGCATCCTTCTTCATTTGACCTATGATGTAAGAATTAATTTATTCTGTAGGGTTATGTTTTCTTGTTTTCTTCCTTAATTTGTGGGGCAACTGAGCAGTGCAAGGACAATCCTGTAATATGAGTAAGTTCAATGCAAATATGGGAAGAGTGGAGAGTAACAGAGACTTGTCAGCCTTTTGATACTTGCCATGGACCATTTTGGCCTTTAGTGTGATGTGATGATGAGTTAGTTTATGCTGGCCTCTAGCCATCCATGACAACACTTATATTTCCTGAACCACCCCTCCCATCCTTGAGGCTTTGAAGGGCATGGTACAGTAGTGCCGTGCACTGATTCTGTGATACTTAGGGAAATTCCTTTTTATGCAAAGGGAATTTCCTGGAATCCAGTTAAATTGCTTTTATGTCCTTTTAAGCTGGACTGATGCTTACTTAATTTAGAATTGATTTTTATATACATTTTCTACACTGCCTACTGTACTGGGACCTTGATGGAGGACTTTAAATGATAGATTAGTATAAAAGGAAATGGGATCATGACAAGACATGAGATTTGGGCAAATAAATTTGTATGACATTTCTCATATAGATTTGCTGATGGGTGACTCAGGAAAAACTGCCACCTTAATACAATTATAGTAAAACCATGTTGTCATGCTTTTTTAAGCCCACTGTGTGAATTAAAATCATTCTTGATGTTTCGCTACTGAAATCAATAGAGTTGGTGTATAACCAGCTTTTTCAGGAAAGTAAAAATACTGAAGGGAAAGTGTTTTGTTTTTTTTTTTTTCTTCAGTGAGACACAATGCTTTCCTTTGAAAACATTATCTTAATATTTAGAATTTTAATAATGCAACACAAATTGCACTACCATTTTTTTTTTTTTCTGTATATCTGTACCTAAATGTGTGTTATGTTATCACATATCCTACAAAGTGATTTACTGTAGGGTCCTGAAAAAACAATTGTGAATTTAAGGTTTTGTTCACATATACTATTCTAGATGTTTTGTCCATAATCCATTATACTACAATATTTACAGATCAATAAAAAATTATACCATACATTATAGCTCCTCTTGCATTGTAGAGACCAAAAGCAAATTTGGTCTATTAAGTTCTTCAAATAGTGTTAAGTGATGTAATATTTTGTGCAACCAGTACTTACTGCAGCTACACAGACCTGAATTTGGTCTATGAATACAGTGCATGTCTTTGTGCTTTGCAGATTGTTGTTCCTCCAAAGTTTAACAGGGAAATCTGTGAAGCTCTGATTCCTTTTGAAATCTTTGCATCTAAGACTTGTATGGAGCTCATATAGTTGATATTTCATGTTTTGAAAGACACGTCAGCAAGAATTTGATTTAAAATATATGTGTGTTTATTTTGATAGAGAGCAGAGGTTCAATATAAATGATACTTTTTGATTTGAGGAAGACGGACAGGCACCTGACTGTTCAATAAAAAGAATATGTCCTATGTCCTAGGGTTGAAAGATCTGGATCAGTTACTGTGTTTTACTAACCGTGCAGAAGCAGATGGACCTTTTTAGTCAGTCATTGGTATTATTCTTCCTTCATCATAATATTTGAATTTGCTGTTGCTATGGGGGACACTAAAGGCAAATAACATCTGTAACTTTTGCCTGCCTGAGATTCTGTGGTGCTACGCTCTCTGTTTGGATCTTTCACATGCTTCTGTGGGTCTTTTTTGTTTCTTGATGAGCCATACTCATGAACAGTGGATACTACTTGTGAAGAATTTCTGGGTTTTAGTATCATTGTTACTTTTATCCCAGTAAGACGATTCATCCAGAGTGGCAGTGAGAACATTTGAGGTTTAAACTTTTTACTGTACGAGAAAGGGTCTTCTCTCTCATGCGTTACATGAATGAAACGTACATCTTAGAAAGCCAATTCCTTCCCTATTAGTTGTGCGTGTCTGAAGAGCTTTCTTCTGGAAGCATAGGCAGGTTGCAATGTACAAAGAGACACCTTCACCAGTAGGTAGCTGAAAGTATTACATGCCTTCTCATTCCGTTTATAAATCCTCATGAACCTCATAAAGCCATTGTTTTCAGACTTAGTAAGGAATCGTCAACTGGCTGAGGTTGGAAGGGACCTCTGGGGGTCATCTGGTCTAACTCCCCTGCCAAGAGCAGGGCCACCATAGACCAAGTTGCTCAGGACCATGCCCAGGACTACTCATGAAAATGCCATTGTTTTGCTAAATGGAGGGAAGTCCCCCATTCTAAAGTAAATTTATTCATATAATTTTTACCATTGTCATCCACTAGAGGATTTCGATTTGGGGGGGCGGGGGGGGGAGGGGAAGTCCTAGTTGGCATATGGTTCTGTGAAAGAAAAATAAAATATTTTACAAGATTTAAGATGCCTCTGCATCACATAAATGAAGCATTGTTAAGAAGTCGAGAATGACAGTTTGGAAACTGTTCAAGAAGAAGTTCAACTTTCCAGCTACCTTAGAATTTTTACAATTCTTTATAGTAATGAAGCTTTAGCATTTTAAAATAGTGCAACTCTGTTACGGTATTCCATGTCAAGATAGTCACAGCTGATGGATGTCTTGCAGTGGCAAGTTGTTTTCAAACTAAGAGTCTCTCTTAATGATAAGGGTGTTGCTCTGTTTCAATGTTTCACAGCATTACCTTCAAATCTATTACTGCTTTCTATGTGTCTGTCAAAATCTCTTGCCATTACTTCCCCAGGACTGCTTTCTGAGCAAGGCTGCCATCATTGCAAGAATCTTTCTTTTGTTACTATGCTGATAAAAACATTTCCTTAAAAGTATGATTTTTTTTTTCTTTTCATTTAATTTTCAATTTTATTTCAATTTTCCTTCCAATGTATGAAGAAGTTGTTCTAGATTGGTCTTGTACAAAACCTTGGATCTGTAGCATAATTTGACTTTGTAAAAATTATTTTAGATGCTTTGGTTACTGGTTTGTCTACATCTAAGAGTTTATTTGGATTAGTGAAATGTGATCTATAGTTAACAGCGTGGTATTATAGAAGAGGGTATTTTCTGATTGACTTCCCATTTCTGGAGAAAGCATCATCATGGAAAGAACTGAAGCATTCAAAAACAGTTTTTCTACAATTGCTGTCCTTGAATTTTTATTCCCAAATAGCTGAATGTGTAGAAAACCTTCAGTTAAAAAGTTAGTCTTTGTGCTGTTATCCATTCTCTTAAAGTGTTTATGTGTCTGGGGGAGATAATGTTTATGGCTAGATAGCTGAGATGGTGAAGTACATAAGACATCTGTTAAATCAGATAGAAAGAAAATAAAACTCTTCTTAATGTCAGTGGCCTGAGAAAAAAGGTCTGCTGTTCTGTAAAGGAGACACCTGCTCTTTAAAAGAGTGGCTTATCAACCACTGCAGTGTAGAGTTCTTTTTCAGTGTTGATGAATTCTTTGGAAAAATACACTGCATATGTTGAAAAAGTGCATTTTTTTTTTCTGTTGTTCCTGAGGAAGGGAGAGTGCTCTCTTTTCTTCTTATACCATCTTTAAAAACAAACACCATTCTCCATTTCTGTCAATGGCTGAGAATTACTTCATATCCATCACATGATGCAGAAATTTGACTGAGCAGCAAATCATCTCTTCTTATCTTGGAGCCTCATTGTACATAACCTAAAGTAGTGAATGTGAACTAATGGGTGTATTTTTTGTTTTGGAATATAACAGCAATAAATAATGGAATATTGTAAAATTCTAAAAGGTCAGAGTAAAAATGCACCTGCTGTTGTCCACAGTATGCATTTCATAAGTTTTTGTGTATACTGCAACATCTAGTCTTCTCCTCGGTTTTTGAGAAGAGGAAAAGTTAAGCCTTTAGGTCATAAATTAATTTGAATGTATGTTATCTTCCAATTTCTCAAAGGAGCAGGTAGTAGGCAACGTAAATCAGACTGGCTACACTGAGATCAGAACAACTGTCATTTACAAAATCTAAGAAATAGTCTAAAATATATCTTGGAATTATTCTTGTTTGGTGTTTCATTCTGCTTTGATAAAAGGCTTAAAAACCTTGTAGCGTGGCTTAGAGTCTGGTCAAGTTTTATTGTTTGTAGAATGATCGTAGGATTTAAAATATGTATTTTTAGGAAGTTTTGCTTCAGAAAAAAGTCATTCTGTGT
Organism: Xenops minutus; assembly: GCA_035221455.1. Classification (NCBI taxonomy): domain Eukaryota; kingdom Metazoa; phylum Chordata; class Aves; order Passeriformes; family Furnariidae; genus Xenops; species Xenops minutus. The sequence goes on from JAWWEE010000085.1 coordinate 40,707,207, forward strand.
CTCTGGAGACTTGTATTTCTGTCCTGGTATTTCTCAAAGCATCAGCGTTTTTTTTAATGGGTATTTGTCCCTTCATTCAAGAAAAAAAAATCAGATTTCTTTTATTAAGTACAATTAAAATACTTTAAAATGCAACTAAAAATAATTTTATGATATCAAGATCTACTGTATTTTGATCCTTATATATAGCAAGCAAATACACCAGAAAGGACGTGAAGAAGCTCTGCCAGCTGAAAACAGGTATCTGCTCTTTTGAGATTAGTTAAAAAATAACTGGATATCAAAGAGAAGACCTTCAATTAGACTTTGGCTAACTTCAGGAAGAAATACTTCTTGAAATTGGATGAGTTTTACCATTGGGACAACAGCAACAATGCAGCTCAGAGTTCCAACAGCTGATCTGTAAACTGCTGTACATATAATGTAATGACATAAAATGTATAGATAGACCCAGTTTGATGTTAATTTTTCAGACACTCTTGTATGCAAGAGAAACTTACACTTCGGTTTTGCTAATGAAATCTTTGCCTAGTAGTTTGAATTTGAATCTAAGGCACTGACATTCATAATTTAAACAAGTTGATTGGTTTGATTGTATGATTGCTTTATGGGAAAGGGGGAGGTTTTACAATTATGTTTGCGTTTGGGTTTAATTTGCATGTTGAATTAAGTATGAAACTTATAGAGTACAATGTGCAGGATGTTTTATTTACTCTTCGAAAGACTGAGAGTACAAACAATATCTGAATATGATCTTTGGAAACCAAGTTCAGAAAATATGGTATGATTTGATGCTAATTACACCTTCCATTTGGTTATTTTCTAGTTCTATACTTAAGTCATGTCAGTATTTATTACTTGATCTCTGGTTGTATTTTGAGTTCCAGTGATGAACTTATTGCATGTAATACCTTTGTTTTGTTTTATTTATGTATTATCAGCATCCTATTCATGTGAAAAATTACACATTTTAAGTTTGTTGGGTTGTATTTGCCAAAAAGACTGTATTTTCTTCTGTATCTGAGAATCCATAGGAAAGATACAATAATTTAGCTTTTTTTGTGTTGACAGATATGACCTATTGGTTCAATCTGTTAATGCTGGGGTTTTTTGTTGTTGTTGTTGTTGGGGTGTTTTTTTGTTTGGTTGTTTTTTTTCTGTGATGCCAAAATAGTGCTTTAGGGCTGGAAGTCATAAGATGCCAAAACAGACAGGTTCTAGCTTTTCATAAATAGTGCCTTTCACTATAATTTGTAATTAAAGAAAGATGTGACACCTCAGCTATATCAGATGCATACTTTTATTACTAACAATTACAGCTCTAGGCAGATGTCTTTTGTCCCCGTCTGGCTCTGTATGCAGGAGAGGTTAATTCTCATTTCTGCATCATGTTGCTGGTGGAAAAATTTGTATGAATGTTGTCACATTTATTTCAACCAAAATTATCCAGGCTTAAGTTCATATGGCTGTTGGAGGTGGAGGGATTTTGCTTTTGTTGTGAAAGGAATTTGTTTGGTGTGAATGGAAAAAACCTTTAGCAGCTATTTGGAGAGCAGAATAGCTTCCCTTTCAGAGCTGGTGGTATGGCTCTGGAATAGGACATCAGTGTTGCATAAGCTTGCTTTCTTTTCAGCTACACATGAGTAAATCCAATGGAAACCAGAAAATTGTGTCTTAATTCTTTGATATCTGAAGAACCTCTGTTTAACTAGATATGGGAATTATAGAGGAAGTTGTGGTGTTTAACATGGGACCTTTATATTCTCAGTGACCTTAGAAATATTTCATCCCCATGACTGAAGACCCAATGACACTCCCTTTTCTTGTCTTCCTCTTGGAAAGGAGGAAGGGAGGAAGAAAAACATGAGTCTGTACATGAAATTTTGCATATCGTTATAGGGCTAATAGGATGTTCATGTAGGTGCATTTTTTAAATGTAAAGTGAAACAGCCCTCAAGTCACACAGGACCTAGCTCAAGTGTTTTAATTAAAGGCCAAGGGAAATTATGATGGAGACCTTAGACTTAAGAATGGCTGCTTAGAACAGCAACTAACTTGGATTTAGTTGCTTTGGCAAGTAAAGATAAACAATGTACCTGTTGTCTAGTACAACAAATTTCCCACTCATTTTTCAGTGTTTCTCTGGAATTTTTGGAAGATTTATAAGTTACTAACATTCTCTGAGAATAATTATAATGCAAGTGGAATTTGAGTGATTATCATGTAGATATGATTAAAGGTAGGGGAGGGATGACTTCATATAGTCTGTATTAGCAATCTCCTGGAGAAACTGCTTTTCTCCAGGTCCTTAAAGCCCCAGTGTCTGCTGTGGATTAAAGTAGTACTTCACTCTATGACTAAGCTCTGAAGTGGGAGATACAGTTCTCTTCCAGATGAAATTACAGCAAATGAGTTGGAAAGTTCAACCTAGAGAGACTGGCTTTGCAATCTTAATGTGCCCAGTGGTCATGATGAAAACGGAAGTCTGGCTGAAGTTGCCAAACTGAAAAGCTGCGTAAAAGTGCAGCTTAGCACTTTTGTGTTAACCTGGTCAAGTACATCACTCTGATTGTTTTCATTTATAAATGTAATCTAAGCCAGTTCACTTATAAGATATAGTTCTGCTTACCCGGTAAATATAGCAGTATGAAAAAATTTGCATTGCAAGAAGGGCATGTATTCTTTACGTAAAGATTGTAAACATTGGAAAAACGTGTTTGTACATGGAAAATACAGACACAAAGCCTGGAAACCTTTAATTACAATCCACAGAAGATGCCTAATGCATGTAGAAAATTTCGTCAGTGTAACAAAATGGGTTGTTTGCTAATTCTGAAAATATTTATCCCATATATATAATCTGTGTAATGTAATATGTCTGTTGGCCAAATTTGCCTCTCAAATAGTATTCACATTTCAAAGAGACTATTTCAGGAAAGAATTCAGCCCAAAATATTCAATTTCATAAATCTCTTTTATAAATTAATCTGATGATTCAGGTGAGGAGAATGAAAGGGTAATTTCACTGTTGTTTTGAAACAATTCTACCTCTATTTGTATTGTTCAGTTGTCTTACACATAATACCATTTTTCATAAAGTCATCATCAGCAGTGATGTTTATGGCACTTCTGTATTACTTAGAAGAAAATGATTTTAAGTAGCTTCTTCATTTCTTCAGTGGCATACTCTTTCTGGATGTGCATTTTAATCCTTGTGTCTCAGTTTCCTAGCTACAAAAGAGGGTGGATAAGGTTTTCCCCCCCTCTCACCATGTTGTCCTGTCTATACAGGTTGCCTTTGGCAAGAACTTCCTTTGTTCTGGGAGCAAAACCTAGAAACACTGGGGTTCCTTCCTTGAGATTTCTAGGCACCTGCCACTTCCTCTGAGAGCATAGTCTCATGGTTCTTACTTGGAAGAGAGCTTTCTCTATCACCTATGCTTTAGCTTCACCTTTAGCATTTAAAAAAATTTTTCTTCTCCCTCATAGGTCTCCCAATATCCTCTTTCTGCGTTCAGCTAGTAACACACATGTACCCTGCACTAAATCAAACATAATGTGTTTATTTTTTTTATCTGTGTTAGTAAAGTAATAGTCCCATATTATATGCCATCTGTTACTTGTGCATGGGGTTTGGGGCCTTCAGCTGGAGGTGGCAGGGAGATTTTTCTTAGATGCATGAAAGGGTAAGACCACAAAAAAAGTTAAAATGTAAAAAGGCTTCTCGCTTATAGCATGTTTGACATGAAGTTCATGAAAGGTGAGAGTAAAGCACATTAATTAGTGGCTAATAAGTAAACCACTGCCTCGATAGATAGGAACTCTGAGACTTCGTCAAACTACCCTCACAAAATCTCTTACTAAGGGACTAATTTACAGGGCTGTAGACAGTAACAAAATATTTCTGTAATTACTGTTGAGAAAAGTCCCTCGTTCTTTGCTGCTGTCACTGAGAGTAGTAATTCATAATCTTTTAGGAACATTTGTTTTTGTTTTGTTTATTCACAGCAAAGTTTTTTGCTCTCTGATGGCATGACATGCGTGGTCCTTTTCTGATGTCAGCAATTAAGAGACGGTCTCAACTGAGCAGAAATCTTTGTGACATAGCCAACATTTGCGTGAAATACTCCCATGTGAGCCATGGGCTTGGTTACACTCTGAACTGGTGAAAAAACATGACTTTTGTTAGAATGACAGGCAGACAGCAGAAGCAGTTTAACCCAAATCCTTTTGTAGATATTGGAAAGTCATAAGCCTAGAGATGACACTGGCACATTCAACATGCTGTGCGATCTGGGACTCTGTTGCTTGTATCACTGTGTGAATGTGTGTACAGTGTAAACATTTTATGAAGTGCAGTTTCTGATCCATCGGTCTGTCTGGGCAAGAATGTCCCTTGATACTAAAAAGAACAGCAATCAGGACAGAATTGGTCAATGCGGCATGTCTAATGGTGGGAAGATATTTGAAGGACTCACTATAGACACAATAGGCTCTCTAAATAGCCTCTTTGCACCCGGAGTCTTATTGCAAACAGGTTCATTAAGGAGAGACATTCTGACACACAGCATCACAGTAATGAAAGTAGCTCTGTTTTTCTAATATTGTGTCTTGCCACTTCAGTTATGCTGCTGGTACAAGATTTCCCTTGTGTTGTTGTATATTTCTCTAGAAAAAGAATCAGTCTTCATAGAATATACAATTATTTTGTACAGGAATATATAACTCATACCTAAGAATCTGTCCTTCCTGTTTATGTGCACTAGTGCAAAAATAATTGGCAATCACATCTTCAAAACCAAAAATGGTTTTACCTTTGATTTGAAAGACTTATATATGTTAAAGTGGTTATAACACAAAAAATATATATATACACATACAGTTGTAATATACTTTCATGAATATATAAAATCAGATAAAGCATTCTTTGTGAGTACTTATAAAATGAATATTAGTAAACTTTTTTACCCATGAGGTGGTTTGTTTTACTTCTTTTCTTTAGACATTGAAGTATAAGTTCATAGGGAGGAAAATCAAAAGGTTATAGTTTATCCTACTTTACATATAACTGGTGTGTGACTTAAGGTGTTGGATTGGCTTAATGTATACTTTGAACCTTATGACCATGGGGGGAAAAAAGGTAATATTGGTTTAAAAGTGGATATGGAAAATTTAATGTGCTCAAGTGGGAACAATGGCATATTAAAAAAAAAAAAATCATGACACAGATCTAATAATTCACTTGCCCCTGTAGGAATGGGGTATCGGCTCTGATGCTGCTTGGTAGTTTATTTTTATATATGCTTCTGGTCCCTGCTGTATATCCTTCGTATGGGTACCAGAGAAAAGAAAGAAAATAACCTGTAGGGAAATCAGCTTAGAAACCTTTCATTAAATACATTGTGTTTCATATCATGCCATTCACAAAATCTCCAAGAAAGAAAGTGTTATCAGACTGCATGTGTAAAATACTATATTTGAATACTATAATTTGCTGTAAAATTAAGGACCAAGGGTATAGACATATTCGTTATTTCATTATTCACTTATGCTTGATGGGTAATGCTTCAGGGGTTCTTTCCATTTTTTCTTGCCTAGCACAGATATGTAGTTTTAACTTTTTATTTAATGCTGCAGAAAACATTCCTGTTCCCTTAAGCTTTACTGTTCTGCTTGTTTGCTTTCTAGTGGTGTGATTATTATTGTTTTGGAGGGGTTTTTCACTGCTTTTAAGTTTGTTTGTTTGTTTGTTTGTCTGTTTGTTTCATAGGCTTATGCATTTATTTACACTTAGCTAAATTGTACTGATTATAAAAGAAGTTTAAAATTACTTCTTGTCAGAAAATGAGAAATGATCCATTTGTGAATGCAAATAATTATTTATTTTATCTCAAGAAAATTGTAATTACTTTTGTTAATCTGTATTGAAAAACAGGGTTGACAGAGTATATTTTATGGGGGCTTCAAAAATCTTAACCATGTAAGTTACGATTTGGTAAAACTACAATGTTGTTTGAGTTTCTCTGCACTTTTTTTATTGTGTAGTGCTACAGGGGAAAAAAAAAATTATCTGCTGACTTTGGAGATGTGTTTTTTATCCTCTCAGCTGTCCTGGGCCAGAAGATTGGTATTCCTTGAAGAATAACCATGACAGATGAAAATGGAAGTACTCCCCTTATGCCTCCAGAATTTGTTCCCCAGCAGTTCTAGTACCACTGAATTCTGTTTAACTATGTTTTTGCCATCATCTCAGTTACCAAGTAATTTCAGTGACTCCTCTCTTCAGCCTCCTCTCTTCATATTCTTAAATCATTGCAATGGAAACTAAATGCCATAAAAATTACTCTTTGTGTATTAACACATTTGTAACACTCCATATGCTAGTTGAAAGTACATAGTATTTTGTCTTTTTTTTTTTTTTTTTCTTTTTTCCCTCTATGGTTTTCTTTGGTGTTTCATTGTATGAGGAAGGTGGTCTCTAAGAAGCTAACCTTGCATATTGTAGTTAGTGTAGTGAGGCTCAGGCAAGCGCCATCTCTTATTTGCATGTTTGTGAGTCAGGTATCAGGGGTTCTTTGTTGACAATGCACACACTTTTTCCTCCACATGTTGACTGTCTTTAGTAATACGTGCCTGGTAAAACAACCTAGGAAATTCTGAAATAGGTGCTTCGATTGCTGGAGCCTTAACTGTATTTAGTCCAATCTTCCTGTGATAAAATGTCAGGAGGGCACTCTTTTGAGGTACTCTCAACAGCCTGTGCTAGTAAACTGACAAATGCTTTGTTTTGAGCTATAGGTAGCTGAAGTATTTGGTTTTTTAAATAAGGTATGTTTCTTGTCCCAAAATTATGTTATTTAAATCTACAAGTCATTGATGTAGCAGGCTTGATCAGAGGCACATAGGAAAAAAGTGTCTTTAAAAACCATTGTGGGTGTTCAGAGGCAGCAGGATGTGACTGAACTGGAATCACAAAATCATGGAATGGTTGAAGATGGCAGGAACCTTTGGAAGTTATCTTGCTAAACCTGCCTTGTCAGGCAGGCTCACCTGCATCCCTAGCATCCTGAATCCACCATCTCATGGGCACTGCAGACAAGGCTGCTTGCAATCCTCCCATCCCCAGAGGTGTAGCCTTTTCTTATGTGTGACTATGAGGTCCAGCAGAGCACTTTTCCTCTTCGACCTCTCTATCACTTGGGTCAGGAAGTTGTCATCAGTGCTCCCCTGGAACCTCCTGAATTGCTTATGTGCTGCTGTTTTGTTCCTCCAGCAGTTGCCTGGGAAACTGATCTTGCATGAGGACCAGGGCTTATGACTGTGAGGCTCTCTCCAGCTGTTTGTTGAAGTCTTCAACTGCTTGTTCTTTATGATCAGGCAGCCTAGAATGGACACCCACTACAGTGTCACTTATATTGCTCTCCTCCAGTCAGCTGCCAAGCACCTTTCAGGGTGAGTTGACAGCCTGACAGGTTACATAAAGTATCTTCCTTTGCTTTGCAACATGCTAGCACTTAATGGTAGTCTTCTGAGCTTTCTCTGCTCTAGACCGAACACTCCCACTTCTTTCAGGCCTTGTTCATAGCAGAGGTGCTCCAGTCCCTCAATTGTCTTAGCGGTCCATGCATTTCTTTCTCATACCAGGGAGCCACAAGATTCCAGGTGTGGTCTCATCAGTGCTGAGTAGAAGGAAGATATCACTTCCCTCAAGCGGTTGACAATGCTTTATCTAAGGCAATACACAATTACCCTTTGCCACAAGTCATGTTGCTGGCTGACAGTCAAGTTAATTTCCACCATGACCCATCCTTTTCTGCAAAGCTGCTTCTCAACTAGTTGTTCCCCAGCATACACTGTTGTAAGCGTTTCTTCCTTCCCAAGTGCTGGACTCTGTACTTCCCTTGCTGAACTTTGTGTGGTTCCTGTCAGCCCCTTTCTCCAGCTTGTTGAGTTTGTGCTGGATGGCAGCATGACAGTCTGATGTATCATCTGCTTAAGTGTAATCTTCAGATTTGCTGAGAGTACCCTCTGTCCCACCATCCCGATGATTAAGGTAAACATGAAACAGGATTAGACACAATGTTGTCCCATGCAGTATACTGCCACTGTTGCCCTTCTTTCCTTCACATTTTTATCTCCCCTACTTGCCTCTTCCCAATTCCTCTCATCCCAATTCCTCTCATCCCAATTCCCTTTCTCTTCTGCTTCATACTCTCTCCTTTCCTCTTCCTGCATTCCCTTCTCCTTTTTCACAGTTGATTTCCAACTGGTTCTAAGTTGTGAGGTCTATGATAACACTTAATGTTCATGCAATGACTTGTACCATACTGCTCGTATCTTTGATTTTGTATGCTTGATTTAGGCACTACTCGTATTACAATAAATAGAATAATCAGAAAAACATCAATATGAATGTCTGCTTTACATATGCTGCCTTGTAGCCGGACTTAGAGCAGCCAGGAGTTTATCTAGGCTGGGAGCAAACTTTTAATGAACTATTCAAGAATTCCACCTATTGGCATTTTTCCACATCTTTTCACATTTTCTATTCCCAACATCTTTGTTTCCTTCCATTCCTTAATATTGCCAATGGTAGTCAAGACATTCTGAAAACGTGATGCATAAAGAGTGGGAATGGGTTAGTGATTTACCACTGGAACAACCGACTAAGTAGTTGTCCTTTAAAAAATTATTTGACAGAGTGTAGACAAGTGCTACCCTAACATCAGGAGATTTATTAAATTATCCAGGAAAGAGTAGAGCAAGAGAGGCATCCTTATTCCAGTTTTTCCCTATGTTTCTCTGCTTTAGAGATATCAACTAAGATTTTTTTTTTAAATATGTTTGTGTGTGTGCATGTATGGAAAGACATTGTACTTTTACTTCACCTGTACTTTGTAGGTTCTGCTCTAAGGTGTTACTATTAAATACTTTTATAACATTATTATAAGGGATCTCATGCTATTCTTTTTTTTCACCATGCTGTTCTTGTCCTCTCCCTTCTCTTCTGATGGTGTGCTGCCAGACACATCTTTTAAGCTGATGTCTACATTAGGTCATGTCTTCGCAATGTCTTACAAAACCTGGGGATCATCCTGTCTGTGAGTAAGATAAGAAGACACTGCTGATTTGTGAAAGAAACTTAAGCTCTTCAGCAGGTGCAAGAACCCTCAGTGGTCCTAAGGGAAGTTTATGAAAAGTTGAAAGAAATTAACCTCAATTAAAAGGGATATTGATTGACAGTTACAGAGTTAAATATGATACATTGCTCAAAAAAAAGCCCTACATTAAAAGAACACTAAATTTCTGGTGGAAAATATTAAACCCAAGACATTTGCCACAGAGGGTGAAATGTAAAATTGTTTACATCTCCTTCTAATATCTAACTGTAATAGGACACAGTACAGAATTAGTTAAGAATATCCCCTCTTGAGGCAAGGAATTAGGATTTTTCAGGGTGTATTCTTGTTTTAGTTTGCTGAGATTTTCTTGCTCAGAATTCATTAAATATGTTTAACAGAAAATCTGGGCCCCTTCAACTATGAATATCTGTTCTGTGTTTTCTATTAGAATGTGCTTAGTTTCTTAGTTTTTTTTTTTTTTCCTCTGAAATAAGTCTTTGAAGTTCTGTAAACAAATAATGATGGTTTAAACACTGTTATTGGTCATATAAGCAAATAATCTGCTAGACAGTAGAAGGAATCATACATATATATATATATATGTATGTGGTTTTGACTGAAACCTTAGAACTTCAACTGTAATTGACAGCAATTTGCCATATGAATTGAAGGTGAAGAACACCAAAACCATGACTTTCCTTTAGCAGCCTTAATAGTCAGTTAAGTTTAGTAGTTGGCCATGGGGATCAGGTGATAACAGGTAACATTTTTTCATGTGTTCAATTTCAGTATTTGTTGAGGACACTATGTGTTGAACAGGAATATGTTTTAGGTAGAAGCTTGAAGTTATGCATGGTAAGTTAGCACGTGCATGAAAAGTGCTGTCCTTATCTGCAACCCAAGAGATAGCTCATGCCAATCATAATTTGAAATACTTAGGAGTGATATTTGTAACTGTTAAATGTTTGGATTCCTCTTGAAATACATACACTCAGTTCTGGTTAAAAAAATATGAATGTAAGTAGGATAAATAGGTTCTTTTAACTCTACTGGGAGCAGCTGCTGTTAAGACTAGGTGTCAAGGACTTATCTTCATTGGGATTCTGCAACCTTTTTTTTATTTTTTTTTTTCCTTTCTGACTCTGTCTAGAGCAAAGAAGAAAGGAAAGTGATAATTCCTTTGGAAAGCCACATTTCACAACCATCTGTTAGGTGATAATACCTGAGTTCCAAGAGAATTAGCATGGTTGAATCCCACTGAGCATAATGGCGCAGCTATAGGCTCAGTGAAGCCTTGCTATAGAAAGTGACAGTCCTTTGGAATGTAAGCAGTGTGATAGTTTTTGATCAATTTAATGTAATGTATCTTTATTATAATTAACACAAGAATGTCTTTTAATAACTCTGTGTTACATAGAAATATATTTATTTATGAGACAGTTCTTAGCCTTTACAGAGAGATGATTTTTAAGGCCAAAATAATTTTTTGTAATACTTGAAATGAATCCCCCATAGTGACAGAAGAGCATATGACAGAGCTATAATAAATTTGCAAGTTGTAGAGCAGAGCACAAATGTTTACAAAATTAGAGTAGGACTGTAAACTGAGAGTTGTCTTCTGTATGTTAGTCCAAATTTAAGAAACTGAAGAATCTGCAAAATGTTTAATGGCAAAAACAGGTGTTCTGCTCTGTCGTTCAAGAGTGGTCGATGAAACTTTGAAAGTTAAAAGAGGGGCAAAACGTGTGTCCACAACAGATTTGGTATTAAGTTGGATGACATAAATAATTATTATTTGGATGAGGAGCAGGTATTGTGATTTTAACAGCATGGTGATCTGTCATAACCCATGCCAGTGCATTTTGTCAGAGCAGGCAGCAGGTTATACCTAAGTATTTGCATTGATAAACCAAAGCAGAGCAGTCAGGAGGATTGTGTGTTTAGTGGTCAGGACTTAAGACTTCCTCACTTAAAGAGGATGAATAGGCAACAGTGGGAGAAGTACAGAACAGGATCAGAAGAGGGAGAGGTCAAGAAATAATCTGAAACACTCTCCTTATAATTAACTTTGTTGCTATAGATCTGTATCTGTGATTTTCTCATAGATGTAGGAAACCCTTTGTTTCCACGACCTTTCTGCTACCTCTTTTCATAGTCTCACCTGGAAAGTAGTGGAAAAACAATTTTTCTCCCTGTGTTGTAATGACTGTAGGAGTTTTACATTGCTACTGTTCATCATTTGTCTCCTATTTAGCACTTATATATTGCAGTCTTGATGAATGTTGATGTAATTTATTTGATACTGTTGATGTTACGTATTTGATACTGTATTTATTCCTCTTAAGAAAAAAGGTAAACTGTTTGGTTGACTGTCAGAGACAACCTTGGTAGAAAACTGGTAATTTATTATAGTACAGGTGTCTTTCCTTTACCTGTAGTACCAGATCAGTGTAAATGTAGATGGGGTATTTTTTCACCGTATTCCTGCAGTTGGCCTTTGAGGCACCAATGATGGCATCTCCAAGGCAGACAGAAAAGCATAGGCAAATAGCAAACGTGTAGAGGAGGATGAAAAAGCTGAATTGCAGGTAAATGGAGCATTGTCAGCTAACTTAACTAAATATGGATTCCAAAAAAAGTCGGGGAATCTCACGAGCTACTCTATGATGTATGCATTTATTTCAATTTCTTATAATTTTAGTTGAAGGAAATTTTATTAGACAACAGACTGCTCAGTATACAATTTTTTGCTAAGGCTGTAGCTTAAACCTGGCTTAAACCTATGAAAGAAAATGTTCTTACATATTAAAATTTCCTCACAAAAACCTTAATTCTAGGAAAGTATATCTGAATAATCTTACACCTGTAAAATAAGGGATTGAAGAGCAATGCATATATGTGGGGGTAAGGTGTTTTTTGTGGTGTTTTTTTTCTGGTTGTTTGGGGGTTTTGTTTTTGTTTGTTTGTGGTTGTGTTTTTGTTTATTTATTTGTTTTAATAGGAATGGTATTTCTGTTAGCAGTTAGGTAAAAAGCACAGCTATTTGCCTTACTGTCCAGTTTCAGGTGCTATGTGAATGGATATGCAAACTTGTATATGTAGCTCCCATAGTTTTACCCTCAATGTACATAGTTTTGTTTTCAATGAAAAAACCAAATGTTTAGAGGCTAAAAGTTTATAGGCTATTAACTGAAAGTAAAATTTACTTAGTTCTCTTAGATACGGTAGAGGAACATTCTATTCTGTGTCTTTGTTTTCTATAGACAAGAATAAAATCTGCAAGCTTAGTGGTGTTTTAAATATAATATAAATGTCATACATAATCATAACAAGTATGCAAAATGTTTTCAAACATTTGTATGGTATGGAAGCAATTACTGACACCAATTCTATCACACACCCCTCATATGGGCTAAGGCCAAAAGAAATGAAGGTCTCTAAACAAAATTACTTTATGTGGGTGGGAAGGGAGTGTGTTTTAACTTTTATTGTGGAGCAACACAGAGTAATATTTTAATGCCAATGACATACTCTTTAACACAAATAAATAAGCCATGTTAGGCTTTTATTACTTTTTCTCGTCATTTTGTCACAGGACTTGCAAAGAAGACTCTAAGGTATTATGTGTATAAATACAAATCTAGCAGGAAGTTACTTCTCCATTTGCTTTGCAACCAGCTCTATAGTTCTGAGATAGCACATTACATTTTTCTCAGCATGTTAATTTTACTAACAGTAAATGAGCACTGGCCTCCCATGCTTCCATTCATATCTGTAACTTATTGTGATTGCTTTACCCAGTGCTTTGTTCAATGATGCAATTGCAATTCTGGATATTCAGAGTAACTTTCTCTGGAATCCTGCTTTCTGACAGAAACTGTCTGTAACATACAGTTTGTACATGTGGGATGGAAACAAGTACTCCATATTGTCTTCTTCAGATAGATGCTAATTTTCATTCAGAGTAATTAATTCTCATATGTTACTGACTTTCACATTCCTTGTATAGCTTCTTTCTCCAAACTTAGGCTCTTGCTGATCTTTGTAAGCTTCTAATTCTTGCTGTGTTAGGAGCATTTATACCCCTTGAGAGGTCTGAATGCCTTGCGTGCATAGATTATGTCCACTTCTTCCATGCCAGCTGGTCAGATGAAGGGCATAGCCATTCCCGACAATTTCTCTTTTTCTGTTCTTCAATAGAAAAAGTCTGTTTTTTCTCATGTCTTGGCCTCTTACTATTGGCAGCTGTACTACCTTACTACACATACAACAAATGCCTCAGGAGTCAAATCCAGAACATTTCACCAGCTGCTTCTTAAAACTGGAAGATCACTTCTCTCAGGAAATACTTTTTCAGGGCCCTTCCTGCTATGACTTTTCAGTGAAATACTGACATTTGGGATTTTCCCCAGAAAGACTAACTGTGATATTCTTGCTTCTGAGCACATTCACTTGAGTCATGCTGCCCCTTTATTGTCATGTGTGATCATGTGTGTGGTAGGTACAGCATGAAGCAGGGTACCCCAGCTAAAATCTGAATATGGAAGAATACTTCATTGTGGAAGTTCAAAGAAATCGTTAGTTTTTCCTCCCTAACATTTCATGTGGCAGTATAAGTTATATAATAAATCTTGATTTACTCTAAAATTAGGAGTTCACAGGCCAAGGGCATTGTGTATTTTGGTCCATAGGTTAGTAGAGTAGCATCTTTGAGTGCTGTTACTGCAGGTAGAGGAACTTTTGGAGGAAAATGCAGCAGTAGGGGGTGTCATGAACATCATATATAAGCATCATGGTTAGGACATTTTGGATACAATGGTATTGGGACTATGAATTATGCGGCTGAGTACAAAGGCTGAAAGGAGAGTAGCAAAGTAGATGAATACTTCTGTTAAGGCATGAGGAGACTGGGATCAGATTATTTTACAGTAAAACAAGGCATATATTGCACTATTTTTATGTGTATGGGCATTAGAAAAGTATCTGTGGGTGTTACATCATACTGAAAACTACACTTTGGTTTCTATGATCATCAGAATCCCTGTAAGCCTGTAATATAGTTACCTATCTCAGATTATCAGAAAAAATATAAAGCAGTGTGGATAAAAAAAAGTACAAACCCTTGTCCTGCCCCCTCAAAATTCCTTCTGAGCTTCAGGGTGAATTCCACTTAATAATAAAAAAGGCACTGTCTTTTGGCTGGAAAAGAGAAATTTTAGCTCTGTGTATGTGTTAACAGTCAATGATGCTGTGTGGGTACATATGTACACACATAATTAGATACATGTACACACACAGACACACTGGTTTGGCAGGTACTGGAGTAATTCCTTTGAATGATTCTGTTAATTTGGTGTGATAAACTATCTGTGCTTCCTGTAATGTAAAACACTTATTCTTCTCAATTTTTTCACTTGCACAAGTTAATTGCATTCAAGTAATTTTTAAATATAAGTATTTTCTGTATCTGTGTTAGATAGGGGAAGCATAATTCTCACTTTATACACAGTTTAAAGACATATCCTCAGAAGTGACTTACAAATTTGTTTTCTTGATTTAGGGCCTGTCAGGCTCTGATTGCTCTAACCATTGACTACTGTGACAGAAGTCAGCTGGAACAGCAAGTCAGTACCTACGAGCATTCAATTAGGCTCCCCAAAACTGAATCCCTGTAGGAGACACTGTATTTTTCTCTGTGAAGAGGTTGTATGATACAGAATTAAATTTGCCTGAATTAGAATACAGTCCTATATATTTCTTGGCTTCTTAATCCACTAGAAGAGGTACCTCACTGACATATTTTTCTATTGCTTCTATGCATACCCATAATGTTCAGGCGTGTTCTTACTGTCTACAAACCATTTTAATTGCGTGCAGTTTCATGATCATGTTATGGCAAGTGTGGTTGGATTTAGAGTTATAGTGTGGCTTTTCTTCTGTGCTCACATAAGAGGGAGTGCCTGTGGCAACTTTATCTGTGAATGAAGCAGAAATTTGCTAGTTAAAAAGTTTTGCTTCCTATATGATTCATTAATTCTTTTTCTTCCCTTTTTCTTTTTTTCTTTTTTTTTTTTCCATTTTTTTTTTCTAAATATTAGGGCAGTATGGTAGTCGGATGTACAGTATGTACTAGGGATCGATTAATTTATACTAGTAGAACTGCACATCAGCATACAAAATGTTCTTTCTTTCTTTGTCTACTTCCTCGGATTAAAGTAAAATTTGGACCAGATTACAAATACCAGTGAAGTAACTGTAATAGTATGTCTGTTTAAGAGTCAACTAATTCAGATCTTAATATGATGATTCTCTTCACACTCATAAAGATAAGAAGTGCTTGTATTAGCAAGAGATTTTTTTGGTTTTGCAAAAACCTGCTTGTCACTTGATTGGGAAAGCTTTTTAAAATATGCATGGAAAATATTTTTATTGATCTTTTTTGAATTAATAGATTTTTTATCTTTAAAGTCTTAAATTTCCCAGCAGCCATCATCATCTTTACTGAATTTTGTGAGTTCAGTTAATCAGGTGAATGACGGGGCGTAGTATATTTCTATCTTTGATAAGCTTTTCTTGTTCCTATTTTATAATTCAGTCCTTAGTGGCCTTCCTCTAACTGCAAGGTTCACATCGTTCAGCCAAAAAAAAATGAGATGAGGAAAGGTAGAGAAAACGTTCATAATTGAAAGTTTTATAAATAGATTTTATATAGATGTGTATGTATATTTAAAAAGCTTGGCCAAATGATGACTTTGACAAAGATTTAACAAACCAGGAGTGTGAAGTGTTCTGTAGGCTAACAGTTTTAATGGGTTTATCTTATACAGTTCTTCAGTTGTGAGAGTGTCAGTTAATAATTTACCCATCCCAAGAGGCAGTGGAAGCAATCACACTCAGGAGCGAGGTACTCCTGGGCCTGTCGCGGTGCTGCAGCTCATCCTGACTCTAGAAATGCGCCATTGGATGCGACATCAGCACTGTATCTGCACTTTGACAAATGAAGTCTTGTAAGAGCTACATAAGGCATAGGAAGTTTTGAAATGAGCAAATAGCTCTTCAGCTGATTTCTGCATTAATGGATTACTGTAAATGTCCGTCTGCTGCACATCTAGAGGGAACATGGGTTAAAATAAAAGGGTTTGGGGCTTTTTAGTACCATGGGTTTTTCTTGTGTTTTTTTTTGTTTGGTTGGTTGGGGTTTTTTGGGGGGGGGTGTATTTTGTGTTGCTTTGTTTCTGGGTTTTTTACACCAAACTGCCCCTCCTCCAAAAAAAAAAAAAAAATCAAAAAAAAAACACAAACAAAAAACCCCAAAAAACCATGAACAAAAACCACCACCACCAACAAAAAAAGCACAACATAGAAAGTGTTTCTAAAATGCAGAGGACCAGTATGCAATGTTTATGTGGTATTTGGAAAGTAAATATTCTGCTCTGATGATATATTGCAATAGCTGGATTTTTCTACCTTCTACCAGAAATGTGAGTGTTTAACATAAAAAAGCTCTGAAATACCATCACCCACCCTTTTACCATCACCCTTTACCATGCAATTTGTTTAGATGCAGTTGTTAACGTGAAATTGCAGTAGATTAGACAATATTTATATGGATTTTATTCCAGCATCTATTCATTGAATTATCCTGTACTACCAGGATGGTAAGTTTTGTAATTTGTTTTCCACTATATGAAGAATGTCTCTCCATAAATACTCACTTTTGCAAGCATATTTTTTTATTAGACATTATGCTATTTTAAAGATTTACAGTTATTTAATAATGATATATTACAGTAATTTATTCTGCCAGATGTAGCACATTTTTACTGGAATTTGTAAATCAAATGTGTGTTGAAATTCACTAGAAACATGCATTTCAGATTCTAATGAAATGTACTCCAAAATTGTTTTTTAGAAGTGGACATCTATATAAATGAGCTGTAACTTTCAGTTTCTATTGTTATATATAAGCTTTTCCTCCACTTATTTTATTTACTTGCCAGTTATGGATGTTTCAGTTACTACAGGATTCGTGAATCTCGAAGCTGCTCTGTGAAACAAACAGCAGTAAAACTGTAGAGTCATTGACTTTGTCCTCTAAGGCATCAGCATCAAATCATGTACTTGACCTGCAGTGATCAAGTCACATTAAGGATTAGGAAGACAACCTGAGAGCAGTTTCAGTGTATGTCTAATTGCTGTCTCTGTGTTGTGATAGAAAGTGCATGTCTTGTAAGTCATAGAAGACACTGAGTTAAGTTAGTATTTGAAGTGATAGAGAAATGTATGTATGTTTGGGAGTGGGAGAAAAGCAGGAAGAAACCAACAGTTTTTTTACAATATTTTGCAAACCTTTTACAATATTTTTTCAAGAGTATTGTTTCCTTTTTAGCTTAACTACAAACTCTACATTTAGTTCATTTTAAAGCTCTAGTGAAGCAACATGCCAGTAACTCTTTTCAGTTTGTATTCTGATACCTGCTATTTTTGGCTCTTGAAAACCTGGCATGAGCTATGGGTGTGAAGTAGTTTTTACAATTCCAGCTCTGTGTATCAGTTTCCCAATAGTAAAATTCAGAATGAGATACTTCCTTTCTTCTATCTCTTGTCTCTTTTGATTATTCAGTTTATAAACGTTTCTAGACAGGAACTCTCTCTTCATTTTGGTTGTACATCACCCAGCACAGCTGGAGAAGAGAGATGGGATGAGCTTGGATGTAGTCTCTTAGACTTTGCTTTAATACATATAGGATGCAGGTAAGAGCAATGATGGCATCTCTCAGTTCTTGTGTAGAAAATAATGAGATAAATTGTGTATAAGTGAAAATTCAAGAGTATCTTGGCTTCTTAGATTTATTTTGTGGGTTCAGTTCTGAACTAAAAAAAAGTAGGATCTGTTGCTTCATGCCTTGTGAAAATCACCTGCTGTACATATGTGTATAAGTTTAGGCTAAGCAGTGATGTTTTTTGTTTATCAAAGATCAGAAATAAAGTTTGAATGAATTCAACACAAAATGTAAGGATACTGAAAGATTGCTTTTTAAATTTTTGTGAATATGATCTCTTCATGACAGGAAGTAAAATTGTCATTAGAGGATACAAAAGAGAGAAAATATGAGAAATACAACATTTCTAAATAAGTATGCAGAGATTTTAATTACTATCTCTGAAATCATGAGTGCTTTAGAAAAACAGGTAAGTAAAAAGACAGTTCTTCCCCCCAAAAAAAATCAGTATAAACATAATGGTAGGTCAGTGACTGAGAAATATAGAGAATTTTATTCCCATTTCTTGTATAGGGACAAGATGACTTTTGTAGTGTGATTGTGGAGCATTCCCAGCAATGCTGAGAAAAGCTGAGAGTTCAAAGTTAATTTCTTAAATAATTTTCAAAAAGACTAATTTATTTTTTTAAGGACTCTACATTATTTGACAGGAAAGAGCTGGGGGTTTCTTCTTATGCTTTCTAGGTGTTTTTTTAACCCCCTCTACTATCTTTGTACAGTTTGTTCTTCTGTTAAGTGAACGACTCTATATAGTCTTCCATGTGTTTACATTGATGCTTATCCTGTATTCCTTTTGAAAAGTGACCTGTAAAGCAAATAAACCTGCTTGTGGTCTGATTTTGCTTGGCTTGGCAGGTTTTAGTTTTTTCCAATTCTTGTAGTATTAATCTTGTATGTGAGGAGGCAGTAAAAATACAGGAAAAGTTTTCATTGTTAAAATTCCTACATTGCTTTACTCTTTTAGTCTCTTTGATATAAAACTCACCGAGATTTTTCTACTTTGGAGGGCTCAAGCCTAGAAGATCAGTTCTCTAGAAAAAAGCAAAAATAGACAGTTTTTTTGTATTTTTAAGTCAGAATTTCTCCCTCCATCTAAATGTGCTCCTAAGACAAATTTTATCTTTTAAACAAAACAGGATATACCTTCCTTTCCTGCAGTTTTACCTAAGGTAAAACTTAAAAAAACCCTAAGGTAAATTTTATTTTGCTTCTAAGACTCCTTCTAAGAGTGACAAGAGAATAACATGTTATTTCCCACCTAAAAAAAAATTCTTTTTTTTCCTAAAAAGAAACTAGGTTGAGTTTAGGTTTGGTTTGGGATTTTTATTATTGACTTTTAACATATTCAGAGGTGTCCTGGAAGTGAGTTGGATGAAAGGCAGCTGATAGTTATCTATAATATAATACTAGAACTATCCTGTGCTCTAATGGCTATTTCTGTAGTTCTGTGTACAACCAGCTGATCAAACCTAAACTAATGCTTCTAAATGGGTTATTCTTTTTGCTGCTCCAAGTGCTTAAAGCACTTTTTGCTGCTGAGTTTTCCTAATCTCAGTGGAAACTGAAGAGTGACACCAATTTTGGGAAAGGGAGTGAGAAAGGGTCTAATGTCTGCTGGCATCCTGAGGAAGCTTGGTAGGTATCATTGATGCTCAGCCATTTCCCTTTGCTGGGTCTTCCTCATTCTTAGAGCATAAACATGGAAGGGGCTGAATGCAAACACTGGATGAACTTCTTCACAGAATCACAGAATATACCAAGTTAGAAGGCATCCACAAGGATCACTGAGTCCAATTCCTAGCCCTGCACAGGACCATTCCCAAGAGTCACACCATGTGCCTGAGAGTATCATCCAAATGTTTTTTGAACTCTGTCAGGCTTGGTGCTGCGACCACTTCCCTGGGGAGCCTGTTCCAGTGCCCAGCCACCCCCTAGGGGAAGAACCTTCCTCTAATATCCAACCTAAACCTCCCCTGACACAACTTCAGGACATTCCCTTGGGTCCTGTCACTGGTCACCACTTCAGTGGTTCACTTCCTATGAGCCAACTCCAGGATAAATCAGTTCATGTTAGTGTCCTTTCTTCATATTTTCCACGTAACCATTTTGTTTTCAGAACTGTTGCTTCTTGCTGTGACTGAACCTTGCCTATATATCCAAGATGTGTTTGGCATAAAGTAGAAAAAGCTCTTTTTCTAAACTGGAGAGTTTTTGAAGGGACATCTATGTACCCAACAGGAACTTGCAAGCTCAATTCAGATTAAAAGTAGTAAGAAAAGTAATTTATCTCAGGTCTTAAAGTGTTTATGCCCAAAAGCTGAAGTCTCTGTTTGGTATAGAGTACAACTAAAAGGCTGAAACATCCACATCTCAGGGATAAAAAGGATTAACAAGCATAACATTTTGTTTTAGGATCCATTATCACAGAATGGGAGATTTTTAAAAAATTCAGACAGACGTAACTTGGAACTACCTTCCTTTTCTCATCTGGTTTCAGAAATGTCTGAGCATTGTGCTGCAGAGGATGTAAGGTATTTTAATAAGGAGAAAGACATATTCTCCATTGTACATGTAATAAAATTGCTACCACTATTGAGGTATAGCACAGGGCTTTATTGCAAAGTGGTGTTTAAAACTGTCTACATGCCTTTTAGATGCAGGCTAAAGGGCAGAGGAGTGTCCTACATACGAGGGCCTAAGGAACAACACTACTATCTGGAATACAGTCAGCCTTCCTGCCATCCTTGAACAACCTGCCCAAACCCCACCTATCCAATCCTTATTCTTTCTGTTAGAGATAGACTTGCAAATACTTCTTTGGTGTCAGCCTTCTAAGTCTGTTGCAACTACTGAAAAAACAAAATCCAGTTTAGTTTTTAAATAGCACTTTCAAGGTTCCTGTGGGTCAGCTTGTCCCAAGTAGACCAAATGAGAAAGCTAAGGCAGGGATTGTCCATAATGATCTTCCTTTAGAGCATATTTTTCTCTTTTTACCAAAACACTCCTATTTTCTCTTCAGTTGGGTGAATGGAGAAAACCTGAAAGCTTCAATTTCAGGTCTGGTTCCTAAAGAAAACCAGCATGGTTCATTTGTGGGTTGGGGAATAGGGGTTTGAATTGGCACAGACTTGTGGGTGCTTTGGGGCTGGAGCACACACAGCTGTGGGTTCCAAATGCTTGCTATCCTATATTAATGTGGCTTGTCTGTGAAACCATGGCATCCGCAATACTATGCAAAGGTCCATGCCTGTGGTAGTTTGGATTTCTCTTCCAGCAAGAGAAATTTCAATTTTTGAAGTGTGTTAGAACAAATTTACAGATATCCAGCTCAGAAAGCCTTAGATAATGCAGAATTCTGCTTATGAGTTTCATTTTAAGATTCAGACACTATTATACATGAAAGTTTCATACTCTTGATAAAGAGCATGTTGTTTTTCAGGTGAACTAAGGAAGAAACAAGCTTATTTGCCCCATAATGTCTTAATTATTGGACCTCAACCTCCTATATTGCTGGAATAACCAGTATTCGGATACTGTAGCAATATACTTACAGTGTTTCTATGCAATTAGTGTCTCTTCATCTTCTATGGTGGCAACACAGAGAACATTTTTTACTATGGGGTGGAAAAGAGAAGTACACATGCTGATTTTCTTCCAAATATGCTGAACAACATATTTGTCTTTAACAACTGCATGTTTTACACAACTTTTGAAAAGCGGGCCAACTCACATTTGTTTTTTTCTGAAAGTGTGAATGAATTACTAAAATTAGGAATATTCTTTCATTTTATGTTTAATTCACTTCTTTAAAAATTCACCCAGACTACTGTCTTGTATATTAAATTTAACAGAATAGGAAGTAATTTTAGATTGCTATTTATTGTAAGTTCTATTCCAGCAACTGTCTTATTTAATAAATGCTTTTGTATAGTATCTGTCACAGAAATTGTATCTCCAAAACACTGTGCAGAGTTAATAAAATTAAAAAGTTTTTTTTCCCTTTATACTAGAAGTTAATAGTCCTAAACATGAGAATAGAGACATATTGTTTCCAGATGAAGGCTGAAAATAGATAGAGAATGAGGGAGAGAAATGCACGATGGTTCCAGATGGCAGGCATTGCAGAGTAGAAGGTTCTTGCAGCCATGTTGGCCAGAATGTACAAAAGGACAAAAAAGAAGTCTGATGCCAAGCAGAGGAAGCTGAAATAGAGTAATGAAAGTAATAATGTAAGAAATTTGTCAAATATTTTTTAAACAAACAAATGTCCTTGTTTTTTTCCTTTTTTTTTTTTTTCCTATAATTAAGTCAAGAGCTGGATTTGTTTGTGTGTAATGAGGATATTTCAGGTGAAAAGTTGTAGAAATTGAGTTTTACTGATGCTCTGTACTCATCACATAAGTAGGTTTTTTGGTTGGTTGTTTGGTTTTGGTATGTTTTCAAACAAAATAGTAGCTTGTTAGTATTTAAAAGTTTATTGAGTCTTATTGCACTTCTGAGTATCTTATAAATTATTTAGTTGTCTGATGGATATGTGGCTACCTAACTATAGGGCATGAAATATGCACTGTTCCTCTAATACACTGGAGGGAGACCTGTTTATAAAGTATTTAGTATTGGGTTTATAATGCACTGTTGTCAACAGGAGACCATGAAGCTCAAAGATCAATCTCATTTTGGCCCACAGTATTAATGCTGCTTTATGAAACTCTGTGACAGGTCACTTAGACAACAGCTCTTAATGAAAGGACTTAGTGCCAGTGTGTGGTCGTGTGACTGTCTGTTAGTAAGGCATAATTCAGTCGCTGCCAAGGCTGCAGATGAATCTCTTTCGTCCAAGTCCCTGAGGTGACTTTGTGACTGCTGCTACTGCTGGCCAGGTGATGGAGCTCATCATTTCCCTGGTCCTCCAGAGAGAAGTGAGACAGAGAATGCTGAGTTCTTGCTAATGCAGCTTTTTCTAATTGTCCAGAGAGACAGTAGGACACTGGGCAGTTCAGGCAATTCTGTGTACTGTGAATGAGTCAGTAATTAGAAAAAGAATAGCTGCTCTTAATTCAGTCTTGCATTTGTGCATGAAGTGTCTTTTCAGTTATCTAAAATTCAGCTGTTCTATAAACCAGCAGGCTTTTTAGGTCAGTTTAATTATTTAATTATGACAGTCTTATGTTTTAGACAACAAGTAATTGTTACTAGAAAGTGGCACAATAGATTATATTATGAAATAATTAGATCATAAACTTAGCTTACACTTAAACTCTTTAGGCTATTGTGGGATCCAAAGGCCTTGCTTGTTAAAGACACAGTTTACTAAAAGGATGAGAATAATTAAATTATCTACCAAAGAATAAATCACTTTGTAAAGGTCTTGTACTAAATTAGCATCTAATGGACAATTTCCGCAGTTTTAGGATGTTTTTCAGAAAAGAACAGCAAAACTTGCACAGTTTAATAGTATATGAAAACTATAAACCTTGCTTAACCCAGATAATCAATAGCTGAAAGACGCTGTAATATAGTAGTACACCTGTATAATAGTATAGTGATAATCTGTGGATGTAAACCTGTGTAAATGTGGGGGTTTTTAGATCGAAGTGTTTGAATGGGTTGAATGAGGTTGTTGCATTGGGGTTTTTTGTTTTTGTTTGGTTTTGTTTGTTTGTTTGTTTGTGTTTTTGGTTTTTGTTTTGTTTTGTTTTTGTTTTTGTTTTTTTCAGTTGTGAGCTTGCTACTCTTTCTATTGAATCCTGAACTTAGGTCTCAGCAGATACAAGTGGTTTGGAAATACTTTATTTTAAAAGTGAAATACATTTATTTTTGTGTTATACATATTCCTATATTATATGCCATGTCAGGTGCCCTAAGTCCTTTTAATTCCTTGCAAATCAAAACAGAACATCTATATAGCCCACCACTATTATTTCAGTGATGGGTTATATAGACATTTCATTAAATGCACAGTTTAAATCAAAGCCTACTGGAGCTTTTTATATCTATTGTGCTTTGAATCAGATTCTCATACCCTAACAGTGTTATCTTTTACCCTTTGGTATAAAGAATTAAGTAATAATTTCATGTCAAAAAAAGACACCGGCAAAAACACTGATGTGAAATGAAGAATGGATGTGAATCTGCCATATATGCAGAAAAAGCTGGCTTGTTTACCTCTCTGCAAATTAAGGAGTTTGCACCCAATTTTTGCTGGGCCTGTAATATTCTTCTGAGAAAAGCAGGGACTTTTTTAGTTAGTGTTTTATGCCATGCTGATGTGTAAAATACCTTTCAAACAGCAACTAATTACTTAGAAGATTTAATGAGCACAATCAACAAACTGCAATAACTTGGCATAATATTTGGTTTTGATCAAGTTAATTGTTTTTATAACATTCTGCATCCTTCATTTCACCTGCATTTTTCATTTGTATATATGTATCCACTGGAATCATGATTATTTGATTCCCTCTGCTTCACATGTTTACTCCTCTGTTGTTGAGCAGGCAAATGAATATATTTCACACATTTCCCATATAAAGTAGGTTGAGAAACATAGATGTGATTCCCCTGTAAAAAGAAGTTTCAGGTGACCTGACCCCCATAATTAGCATGTTTAAATGAAAAAAACAAACAAACAAAAACAAACAAAAATACAAACAACAAAAACCCAAAACAAACTCCCCAAAACACAACAAAAACAAAAACAAACAAACAAACAAAAAAACCCCACCCCACCAAGCCAACAAAACCACAAAACCCCCCCCAAAACACCTCATAACAAAAGCAAAACAAGACATCAAAGGTATATAATACTAATCACCTTACAGTGATAAGAACTTTCCCCTGATTTGTGTAGTACTCTCCATGTTTATGTTCATACACCCAAATGTGCAACTGGACATCTCTGCCAACATTCTTACTATGATCATGTGAAATACCGAAGGACAACATATATGGATGTCATGGTCTTCTTTATGTGCTTCTTTTTGTGTATTTGACTTTCGTTTTGTTTCTCCAACTTGTTAAAACATAGTGACTATGAGTGACTAAAATCCTGTTTAATGTTTTATCTGCTGGCAGTCGGTCAGTTTTCACCTTTCTTTTTGCTAGTAAAGTTGTATCATAGCCGTCTTTACAAGGGTTCTGTGGTTTGGTGTGCTGATACATAGTTTGGAAAGATGTGATTAGGATCAGTTGCAGTGTGACACTTTGCTAGGAACTAAAGCTTTCATAATAGGAATGTACACTCTCAGAAGTTTTCTCTGAAGATAAAGGTCCTGGCACGTCACTTACTAAGAAAAATGATGAATAACCAATTTAGAGTAGACTAGGGTTTGAAAATATGATTTTTAATTACAGTGAAAACTACTGTGTTGAATTCTGTCATGCTTCAATTCAAGCTGGAAATTCTTCCTAATGAAAAATAATAACGGCAAAAAAACCCCAAACCAAAATGAAAACAAAATAAGAGATATAGAATATAGATGTGGACATTTACAGAATCTTTGTGAATTAGGCATGCACATCAAACTGAAAAACAGTTTCCTAAATGCAAAATACTGTAGATAAGATAGAGAAGAATTCAATGAGGACATTTGGAACACAGGGTCTAAAAGCATTCAGTCTCATTGTTGCATGATGACATAATCAGTCCAATGCATTTTGGTTATAAATCAGAAGTTACCTCTTAAAACTCAGACAAAAATGTTTTACAAAGTAAGAATGACAGGTTTCAGGGAGAATACAGTGCTGCCAATATTTTTTCTTTAGAAGATGGAAATTTGGGTGGATTATCTGTTCAGAGGAGGTTTCCTTTATTAGCTCTCTCACCCTATTTTTTTCCATTTTAGACATCTGTTAACATTTCATGGAGTCTAACAAATATTGCAGAGTGAGTCCCTTACACAATTCTTGGGGAGAAGGAGATGATAAAGAATGACATTACCACAGTTGATTCACTACCTCTTTGAATATGAACATCAATATGGCTTTGCATAATTTTCAGGCATGTGATTATATTCCTGATAGGACACAATTCACAACTTTATTGTTATCCACGGATAAAGTGTAAAGTATGATTGTTGCAGTCTTTTCTCCCACATTATTGTAATGACAAGAAGAATTCTTTCTTACTTGGTCAAATATATTCTTTTTTGGAGGCATTGTGGAATACTTGGTTCCAAAATGTCTTTAAAACAACTCAACTATATAAGCTTAGTTGTTTCAGCACAAGCAAGGGCTGATTGTCATGCGATGTGGAGGCAAGAACAGGGACAGTTTTGTCCTTACGATCTATTAGATGAATAGCAGAATGTGTCACATGAAAAACCACTGATCTTTAACCCAGCTATCTACTTAACCAGGCCTAGAAATGAATAGTGAATGCAGGAAGAGCAAAGACCAGTTTACTGTCATTACAAATTAGAGAAACTGTTAACATCTGCAGCCAAATGAACTCTGGGAATTACAGGTACTATCCTGTAAACCAGTTGAGGGTCCAGAGATTTAGAAGAACAATGTATACAGATATGAGTTCACTAGCTGTGTATGTTGTGTGTCTCTGTCATTACTATTGAAAATTGGAACATTTGTATAAAAAGACATAAAGATTTTCTGAATCTTTTCCCTGTACCTTTAATGAATCCTGAGAATGAACACCAAATATAAGGAACTCACTTTTAGAATAATTGATTGTTATTTGTCATTAAATAGACATGTAAATAGTAAATGAACAGAAATAATGAGTCTATGCTGACTGGTTTGGTTTTTTTTTTGTTTTGTTTTGTTTTGTTTTTTGTTTTGTTTTTTTCCTTTCCTTCCTTCCCCAGGAGTCGTCTTGGGGACACTGCTGCATGTACAGTTAATATAAACATTTATACTGAACTCCTAGATGTTTGAGAAACAAATACTGTAAAGATCAGTAACATTTTAAAAAGATCAGTTATGGGAATTAATGCTTACAGAAAAACACCATTCTTTCTTGCTCTGCTAGTAGAATCGCATTGTCTCCCTACAGTCTTGTTAGCTCATACTAACTGAAATGCAAATTCTTTCCAACTAATTGGACCTCGTTGAACGTACATGTACAGTACATAGTTATATGCATGTAGATTTTTTTTCACTAAATTCCTCTGTAATTATTTTCTTGATTATTATCTAAAGCAGAGACGTGGAACAAAAATCTCTTTAAAGAGTTTACATATTATTGAACATTAAGAAGATAGTAACTGTTGCATGTTTTAACAGCTTAATTAATAATACAGAATAATTGGAACAAAAAGAAGAAAATATATTTTCAATGTTTAGTCATTTTGAACTCTTTTCTTTAACCCTTTGACTGAACTAATTAATGCTTAAATTATCATAGTAATGGAATTTAGAAAAAAATAAGATACATTTACATTATATAGCACATTCAGCTGCCTTGATTTTCTTCTTGGCATCACCTGGGCTTTCTGTAATCACCTTTCCAATCCTTTCTTGCCATATGGTGCACTTCTGTATCAGTAGTTATAAGAGGAATGACAAAATCTACAATGTTGTATTTTTAAAAGATTCAGAAAGTCACACATGTAATGTAATAGTCTTTGACAATAAGTGATAAGTATTATTTAAAATTAAAAAAAAGAAAAAGTCTTAAAATCACATACAGTTCACAAAGGGCATAAAATTCTCAAAAAGCACAAGTAGGCAACTACAACTGCACCCTGTTTTATGTCCGTTGGAGCCTGATTCTGTAGGCACCTCTTCTATTGAGCATCTAGATATTCCCAGGAGCTGAAAATGTAAAATATTTTCACATATCCTTTTATCTTTTAGTACAAATGCCATTGGATAGCAGTAAAATACTAACAGAACATACTCCTGATTAAAAAGCTATTGAAAATGAGACTTTTTTAAAATGTTTTGGAAAGGATTTGTTTTAAATACCTTTAGAGCCCTTACCTTGACTATAATATTTCAGATTCTCATGTGAGTTGGCCGAAAAGAAACTACTCAGTTTGTGCCAAACATGTCTACTACTTGTTAGTTCCTGTGCTTCCCATAGATAATTCAAAGAATATTTCTGCCTCCAAAGGAATTACAGCAATAAACAGAAGGTTATAGATTACAAAGGGTAGTACTGGGTTCTAAGCCTGGATTCTGGTTAATATAATTTCTGCTGAATTTCATGTCGGTTTTATTTCTTTTTTGTCTTTTTTTTTTTTTTCGGTTTGGGTTTTTTTTTAGTTCTCATTGTTCTGTGCCCCCCCACCCCCACCCCACCCCCTGCCACCATTGCTATACAATTAGATGAGGCTTAATCTGCTGTGTTAGGAGGTTGGATTCTGTTGTATTTTTCCTACAATTATTACTTTTATCTCCTTACTGACTACTACTTTTCATACCTCTGTTTGAAATTCAGTATTTTTTCTTGGTTTTCTATGATGGTATTATTGTGCCAAACAAGATGCTGTGGAGATGCTGTAAATTTAAGGATGAGTTGAGTTGGACTGGAACTGACAGCCTAAATTTTGTTTCTTCTCTGTCATGTTAGTTAGTGGCAGGGGTGGGGGGGAATAGATCTTTGTTTAAAATGTTCTGAGGCTGTGATGTAGAAGTCACACATTTGACAATTAAATGATAGTCCTCCTTTGATATACTGATC
>JAWWEE010000085.1:40738253-40815704 GCA_035221455.1 Xenops minutus
ACAGGCAGCTGTTAAACTGAGCAAAGGCGAGCCTGGGGAGTCACAATCTATGCATAAATGATAGGGGTCTCTCTGCTGAAGGTGCGAAAGAAGCTCTGACCCTCTCCCCTGAATCCCCCCTTCCCAACTGAAACGCACAGTGCAGCTAGCTTCTTAACTACACTACACTCCTGCTACTGCCTGCCAAGAGGCTCAAAAAATCCACCTTCACTTTTCAGTCAGAAGAGGCAGAAGTGGATGTGAGAGACAGACACACACAGAGACACAGAGAGCGAAAGAGGGCAAGAGACTTGACTTTAAGAGACTCCTGCACTGACAACTCCATGCAGTTCGGAACAAGGACGGCAGCAACCGACTCTGGTTTCATGGGGACATGGCAGAACACTGACACTAACCTCTTATTCAGAATGTCCCAACAGGTACGTTACTTTCGTTTATTTTAAAACATAGCATTTTTGTGGCTTTTTTCCCCTCTTCTTTTTCTCTTTCTTTCCATGTTTCATTTTTGTTTCATTCATCATTACATAGTTAGCCTCTGAACTGTCATAACTATGTCATTGGAATGTGCATGGTTACTTCATTTCTTCCCTAAGGGCTCCTTTTTAAAAGAAGAAAAAATATTAAAGCTTTAAGTAAAAGCAAAGCAATTGTTTTAAAGTTTCCAAATAGAGCTTTGGTCTTACTAAGAGTGTGTTTCTTTCTTTGTTTGCTTTTGCTTTGCTCCAGCCTTTTTCCCCTCGCTATCCCCCCACCCGTCCCATAAATAAAAGTATCTGCTATCCCAGCAAAACTCCTATTTTTTTTCTTCCTGACTACATAAGCCCTCAAATCAAACTGATACTAAATTTAGGGGGCCCCTCTGAACGGCGTAATTTACTTCATGTGGCAGAACACAGTTTTATTCAGAGGGAAGGAGCGACGAGCCGTCCTGCTGGAGCTGCTGCCAGCACGGAGCTGAGGGTCGTTAGAGGAGACAGTTTCAGTCCTCGGGTCTCTTTTCTCCCGCTCCCTCTCCCTGCTTGCTCCCTCTTTCTCTCCCCCTCTCTCTGCGGAGCTGAGCCTTGGCGTCCTCCCCAGAGCTGCTCCTTCACCGGGGGCCGCGTTTAAGGCAGCTTGGTATGCTGGTTCTGACGGGAAAGCGAAATGTTACTGCAAGGCCAGTTATAACTGATAATTAATCACAGAAGCCAGTGTCTCTGTACCATGCACTTGGTGATACGCGCCTTGTGTGTTATAGCTAATTTTGCACAATTGCTTGGCTCTTCTGGATATAGGGAAAAGGAAAAAAACATTAAGGGGGAGGGGGGCGAAAAAAGGGAGGGGGGAAAAATAGAAAAAAGAAACTGAGAAACTTTCAGCTTGGATGGGGCTCAAGCAGGGGAGGGATGTTCGACCTGGAGGTTTTTAACGGGGTGACTCCCTACCAGGGGATGTTTTGCCCTTCTGAAAACTAGTTTCCAATTATGGTCTGACACTGATGGATAATAATTGAAATATTGTGTTAGCCAAAAGAAGAGTTAGTAAATTTGTATATTAATATTAGACTTTTATTTAATGTTGAACATAAGATGAATTAAGTAATTTACCTGAGAGGCATTGTACTATAAGAAGAGAGAAGGAAAGTAATTAGATTTTTATAGTTTACAGTAACAAAGCATGCCTGAACACTGGCCATAAAGCAATAATTGAATTTTAAAAATCCAAACTTAAAAGCCAAAAAAACATTCGAAATAGATAGTTAATAACCAATAGCGGTTGTCTATGGATGACCATTTAACCAGTATAGCTCAGGACAGGATGAAGGTATTTGAATAAGGAGTATTTTGATATATCCTGTAGAGGGACCCTGATTACTGCTGATACAGTATGCTGGTATAGAATGTAATCAACGTAAGGCAAGTAAGCAACTCTGTTCAATTTCCCATTCTTGAAAGTAAAGAAGTTCATTTTGTGGTGGAGGTGCACATTTCAAAAACACTGCTTGGTATTAGAAAGTGTGAGTTGCTACCACACTGCTTAACAAACATTATCAGCTGTATGTGTGTCTGTGATACATTACATATTTGGTTATATGGATATTGGGCAATGGCAAAGAAAGCAGTTATTCAAATTAACTGCTGTATTCTTTTAGCAAGAAGTGGGATTAAATTTTAAGGGTTGGGGAAAGGTTCTTTCCATTTCAGCCACAAAAGAGTTAACATAACTAGATTCAGATAACAATCAATTGATAAATGACAATTGAGCCACATAGATAGCATTAGATTGGCTGTTTAGTATAAGATTGCCTGTTTAGTATTAGATCTTTTTTAACACATTTAGACTATGTGGTCTCTGAAATACTTAAAAATGTTCAACAGTGACAAAGAAAGGAAACAAAACTAACGAGGAGTGCATCACAATGTGCAAGGGTGTCAAATAATTTGAGACAACTAGCTTATTAAACCAAGCCATTTATACACATAAGCTAGGCTTTTTGCTTGCTGTTTTCCTTTTTAAATATTTTTAGTGTACTAGTTCTTGAGTATTAACTGGATTTTGTACATTATTGAACATGTGTGCTGATGTTGTACTGTGTATAGAAAGTGAGAAGTAATGTAATAAATGACTAAATGTGTGGTGGATACTACAGTAATGTGAATTGGTATACACATACAGTAGCACTGCAAAGGTGATAACATGGAACAGATTTATTTCTTAAAAGTCTATTCTTGATGCATTTGTGTACTTGTTAATATTCTTGTCATATTTGGTTTGTTTGTTTATCATGTGCTAAACATATTCAGTACAAATATACTTTCATCATGCTTTTAAGAGGAGGGTAAGTTATTTTGCTAACTGCATTTCTCTCCTCTAAGTATAACATTTTTTCTTGTATTTCTAATTTGTTAAGGCTGTTTTAACTTGCTAACTTGCACTTACTGTGTGCAAGTGCAGTTGAAAA
The DNA here is from genome assembly GCA_035221455.1 of Xenops minutus. Classification (NCBI taxonomy): domain Eukaryota; kingdom Metazoa; phylum Chordata; class Aves; order Passeriformes; family Furnariidae; genus Xenops; species Xenops minutus. The sequence goes on from JAWWEE010000085.1 coordinate 40,741,195, forward strand.
TTTGTGTCTAAGTGCCAGTGTTTCTTTATAAATCACTAAAATCTTGAATATTGTTTTCTGTTATCTAGTTTCATTCATTTGCTAGTTAATTATTTTCAATCCACCTTCTGGAAATGTAAGTATTTTTATAATTTCGCTTATGCTTTAAGAAAAATTGTTTTCATAAGTACAAATAACATGAAGTTATGAAATGTACATAACTTGCAGCAAAGTTTGGCATGGTTTGAAAGAAGTGTTTAATGAAACTTTTCCAGCTATACATAGTAATATTAGAGTAATCTCTCTTTTTTTTTTTTTTAAATTTCTAAGTGTAATGTTGGTTTTCCACATGTTTTTTTAGAAGCAAACAAACTCTGAGCCTTATCACTTTTCCTTGGTGCTTGAACTTAATCTCAAGCAGGTTTTTAGTGGAAAGATTGAATTATGGCAAGAAGAATCATTTAGAACAAAACAAAACCTTGCAATCCGTCCCTTCTCTTACCTCTCAACTCACACTGCACTGCTCTTTGCATAATATACAAGAAAATAACTTTCCTTAGAATAAAGGGAAAATCAATTTCACTGTGACATGTGTCTTAGAAAAATTAGGATTGATTTTGCAAGTTTGGGCTATTAATAGCAAGTATGATGGTACTTATTATTGGACTATTTTCTTTTGAGAGTGGTAGAACAAGAAAATGGTATCTGAACATTCCAGAGAAAATTTAGATTTTAGTGGGGTGAGAGGAGAAGTGGAATACTCTCCTAAATTACCTGTGAGAATTTTATGAGATGGCCACTTGCTGCATTGTTTTGCCTGTGCACCTTTTGTCCATGTAAAACTGTGTGATTCGCTTGAAAGGGGTCATCCCATTCTGTATACAGAAGAATGTCTGATAACCTCAAAGGGCATAAATCTTAACTTTTAAAAAGGAGTGGTTCTTCGGGTTACTTTGATCAGTGACAGGTCGAGAATGAGCAGAAACCCTTGGCTTCTCTTCCATGCTCATCTGGTTAAGTCCAGGGCACGCACTGCCCATTCTAGTTCTGGCAAGGAGTTGTTAACAGCAGAAAAGAAGGTCTGGATTTCATTGATTAAAAAAAAAAAAAAAAAAAAAAAAAAGGCAGGCTTTTGTGACTGTCTGCTTTCATAAATGTTTTGTGCATTTATTAGAATAAGAAAAGTAATTTTTCTTCATCCTTACCTTAAGGGCTGTAATATTCTAAAATACTTTAAAGTCATTTCAGAAATGAGACCGTAACAGAAATGGCTGTAACACACAGTGACACAAAATGCCAGAGACATCTACCTTTTCGCTGAGAAAGAAGTATGTTTAATCCATTTCAGATAAAAAGGTAATAGCCTTTCCAGAAGCTATTTTCAACATGAGAGTGAAAAAGCAGTATACAGAATTATAAATGGATCTGTGCATCATTATATAGTAATTTAGGATTCACTCAATGATGTAACAAAATTAACAACATAATTTCATTGTGTAACTGTATCTTATTAAAGAACAACTGTCTGACATTCTCTTACAGTTGCTTTATTTAACTTCATGCAAATATTATTAGTAGTGACATTTCTCTATTGTACATTAGATTCTCTCATTAGCATGATGTGTTAGTTATCACCAGAGAAATCACTTCTAGATAGGTGAGCGAGAAGCCAAGAAAACTAAAAATTAAATCAATGATGTATATTAATATAGATGCATCTGTTCATGAGAGATATGGTACAGTAAATTCAACTTTTTTCCTTGCATAAATGCATGATTATTCCACGGAAAACTAAATAATACTTACAATATGTGGAGTATGCCTTAATATTGCTAGAAATATTAAACCGCGTACAACGTGCACTCCCTGTTTTGAGCTGCGTTTATATTCTTCCATCTGATAGTTCCTAACATTGATGTAGACATAGGCACATAAACTGTTTATTGAACCAGTATTTAAAAATAGGAGCATAGTGTAATGTCTAATGGATTGAAGGTGAAAGCTTTTTAAATGTTTCTGGGTTGCTAGCCATAGAGGTTGTATGCAATTTTAACATTTATTAAGTAATTAGCTGTTTTACTGTAGCATATAACTATTCTTTTACTATAGGTGTAGATATAAAAAGTTCAAACTTAATTTGACAACAGGCTGTAATACCATACATTGATTTACTATGAACATTTTGGGAGGAAGATTAACATTGCTAAAATGCATTTTGAATTTTATGCAGTTTATGGTGGTTAACAATCACTTTTGTGAGTAAGCATCATCAAACATAATATCTTATAACTATATATATATTTATCATACCATTTTATAGACTAGCTAACCCAGGTGGGGTTTTGGTTTTTTGGGGGTTTTTTTTGTTTGTTTGTGGGGTTTTTGGTTTGTGGGTTTTTTTGTTTTGTTTTGGGTTTTTTTTGTGTGTGTCTGTTTTTCTTGAATAAGTTTGTGTGCTGATATGAATATAGAAGCTTTATTAGGTTATGTTGTCCTATTTCAGACACTTGCTTTAATTTTGTTGGGATTTTGGTAAAGCATGGTTTAAATGTGTACTGGTCCTTTCAGCAAATTAAAAATCCTTGCATCAAGAATGTTTTGCTTTATCTGATGTGCCTCAGAATAGGCACTGGGAAATCCTGTACATGACAAAAACGCAGTATGTTTTGTTGTGTGGCATATACAACTAAACATACAAGTACATGCAATGATAGATACATGGCTATGTGCATGATACATAATTAAAAGTAAAAAATCCACTCTTAACAGCTTCTCTTACTGTATTCAGAATTTACATAAAACAGCAAATTCTTTCCCACTACTCTCTATACATATTAATCTTGCACATATACAGTGTTTGAATGTATTTGTGCCATTCCATATTTTTGTTGATGAAGTGCTAACACTGTCAGAGCTTTGCTTAACTTTATGTATGCAAAAAAATGTAAAACCTGCATGAAGCATTGAAACATATATTAAAGCACATGCTCAAATACATTGTGCAATAAACACTAGTTTTTAATATTTTAAATTTTTTTTTCTATGTTTTGATTTTGTATTTTAGTAATTACTTATTCATGTATAGTTTTATAGGGATTTGATTAATGTAATGACAGAACAGATTTGGTATAAAACAGCAGCAGTCTCCTGCTCTTATGTCAGGGTTAAGAGCCAAGGCAAATCTTCCCTAACTAATTAGATGCTGAGTAAGGCATCTTAGTGAAGTTGGGGCAAAAGTGAATGGGTCACAGCTGAGGCAAGATTGCAAGGACTGTAGTGATAGTGAAAGCATTCGCATTTGCCAGGTCATTGTGACACTGTGCTGATTGCAAAGGAACACTGTGTTCCCTGATACAGAACTGCTGTCATAAAGTAGAATCTGAAACAAAAGCTTTAAAGAGCTTTTACTTCATACTAGAAATGCTCAAAACACATGCTGTATATAGCTTTCTTCACTCCATTATTTTTCTCAAACAGTATTGCTTGTGCTTTTATAAAAGAATTTGCCTTGTAGACTAAGAGTTCTTCACAGTCTAGAAGAATTTCCAAACTTGGGACTCCTGGTATATATATATATATATATGTATCTGTACTGACTCAGGAAAGAGAAGGCTGAAACAGAGAAGAGGAGAAGGGGAGAATTCTATTATTACTATATCAGAAAGAGAATCAGTAATGCAGCTTTTTGCTGTAAATCTGAGAGTGTAATGACAAAATTTCAGCTCCTAGATAAACTGTATTTAAGCGGTTTATTTTTTGCCCAGCTCACCTGTAGAAAAGAGTAAACTTAAAAAGCATTTTTATTAAATGAATGTCTGTGTGTTTATGTACAGTTTTTCAGGGAGTCAAAATGCATTCTTTAGCTTAACATCAGTCTGTCTAACAAATGTCCAAAATAAGAGACTGTACCTCAGCCAATGGACAGGCATGTGCTGCTTTACTGGTCCCCCCACTCATTATCGTAATGCCCTAATGCCTCCAATCCTTTACTGAAATACTTGACAACTGTTTCCTAAATTATTTTCCTTCACTGACAGTGAAAACAGTGCCACTTGTATGGCTGTGTCACACAGTATTTTGTCATAGAGAGGCCATGTCTTTCGGAGGGTGGGGGGTGAGCATCTCAGAATTGCTTTGATCAGTCTGAACTTGCCAGCAGTGTACCATTGATGCTATTCTGACTCTCTTGGGAAGCCATTGCATCCCCATCCTCTATTGATGATGCGTATCTGTGCACTTGTGCAAAGGAAAGGAGAGTGTCATCCGCCACTTAGAGAACATGGGAGTTCAGAAGAGAAAATGTCATGATTATGATCCTGCTATTCCTCCCTGTTCACCACACAGAAGTCAGCAATCTTTTCTTGCAAAGTGAATAATAAGTGGTACTTTAAGAAGCTTTAGGGAAAGGGAGAAAATTCATACTGGGCTTGTCATTAAAGCTGAAATGTACTGTCACTGACAGATAAACCTACTGTGATATTTGAGTTGATGTTTATTTGGAAATGCAACACAACAAAATATACCAGTAGAGATGGGTTCTGCAGTCTGCCTGCCTATGCATCTTGGAATACATACCTTAAGAAGAAATTGAGTGACATGGTAAATGTCTCTCTCTTCTTTTTTTTTTTTTTTTTTTTTTTTTTTGTGTTACCTACTCTGACAAATGTTGAAAAGAGAGCTTTACTTATTCTTCTTTTTGTCAGTAATTTTTAGCAACTTGGAGAATAGCAAGACACACCTGATGAACACAATGTGTTTATTTGTAGTGGTTGTTTTTAAACTTTATTTCACCAGAATTCCAGGAAAGGAGATACATTACCTGAATCTCTGCATATGCATTTTCTCAATGCATTCCATAGTGTATTTCCTAAAGATCAGTAACTTTAAAATGCAATACTTCTGGCTTTGAACAGTTTGAATTAAAATGTCATACAATGTAGTTCTTTTCTTTGCGTTTGCAATTCAACATTTTGTGTACCAGTGAGAGGAAAATAGAATATGAAGGACCACATCCTCACTGTGATCTGAGCATGTGTTTTCCATTCATGTCATTGGAAGCCCTGTCATGCATCAAGGACAGCATATAGTTTAGGTACAGAATCACAGATAGCAGTGTACTAGCCTTCAGAGTAAGCTGTAACCAGGAGCTGAATTCTGTAAGCCTTCTGTGTGTGCTTAATTTTATGAAGCTAAATGTGCAGGTATTTTGCAAGACAAGATTCTACAGCGGTAAAGAAAGTTGTTCTTGTGTTTTTCAGTCTTTTCTCTTATTTTTACACCAAGAAGATGAACATCATTTAAAAATAAAATTAGCTTTTCCACTTTCTTAAAGAAATCTAAACCTGCCTTCCTGGGTTATCACAATCCAGAAATTAAACAAGGTTTTCTTTTGAGGTCTCTGATTAGGTGTGAGCTTTTAGACGTTATGGACCTCTATATGATTTTATGTATCAGTTACTGAAAGCTCAGTTTTTCCTATGTTACCTTGGAAGCCAGTGCAAAATTATGGTTGCTTTCAGTTTGCCTCTGAAGTTTTGAATTTTTTTAACAGGAAATCTTAGAGTGACATTTGGGCAGGCTAATTCAACATGAAATAAATTGGAGAAGAAGTTGGAATTTCCAACTTTTCCAAAGAAAAAGTAGCAACACAATAGCATAAACAAATGAACAAAATAGCATTTTGAAAGGAATTATTCTTGATTACATAAAAATTTGGCTTTCCAAAGTGTTCTATCTTCTCTATTTTCTCATTAGAAATCTATATATAAAAATCTAAACAAACCTGAAGATGTTACTGTCAGATCCTTTTATGCAGATTGATTTCTTTTTAGCATATTCATTGCCCTTTGCCTGCACAGAATACAAAACCTTGTATACTATACTGCAGTTTTATTGCTGCTTTCAGAGGGATGCCTTGTGAGATGTTACGGCTACTGCGGAAGTACAACGGCAAATTGTCATTTTATGATAGATCGTTATTGATATCCTTTATTTATTAATGTCTTTCCTCATTTTTCTTTCCCTGCAGTTTTTCTTTCTCTGTGTATATATCTGAACATGTATTAAAAGAAAAACTCTTCTTAGTAGTAATTGAATAATTAAAGTAATCTTGATTACAAGGGACTGTAGGAAGAGATGAGGGGCAGAGAGGAAAAGCATCCCTTTCAAGGAGGGCTGAATTTAAGTGCTGACATGGAGAGTTCAGTGTTTTGTATTTAGTGTGCCTGCATGCAAAAGTGTGATAAAAATGTGTGATGTCCTGGATTATCACATTGAAGGTGATGAAAAGCATCTCAGTTTAATCTCTACTTTTTACAATTTCTTAACCAAGGCAATTGCTAATATTTTAAAAGAAGCCCTTGTTATATCTGTATTCCCATATGTCAAATATGTGTTTATTTGACAAAATACATATCAAGAAAAATGGGTGAATTAAACTTGTAGAATACTGGGATGCTATTTTTTTTCCAGACAGACTTAGTAGACAAAGATTAAGTCAGCTTGGACATCAGTGAGTTGTTTAAAAGCACAAACATATCACTGTGTTCAGACTTAGTTCTTAATTAAAAATGTGCCCTTTTTTTTCTTGCAGGAATTCTTTAAAAATTTTTATGGCAAACTGTAAAATGGAATTCATAGGAAAACAGTCTCCTCAGAAGTGGTAGCAACAGTCTTTCTGAGTAGTGGACATGTTTTCACACTTCCCACTGTAACTTTTAGTAGCTGTTTGTTCCGTGAACTGTTTACTTTTTAAAATACATAAATTTGATAAGAACATCTGAAATAGATGTTTTGGGGAGGAGGGAAGTAAAAACTAATGAAGAGTATGTAAGGAAAAAAATAATTACTTCCAGCTGGCTTTATACAATGAAACTACTATTAAAATGAGGAGCTCCATTAGCAAGGCTTTAATTATATATTTTCTTATATTTCTAAATAAACAGCATAGTCTTTAGAAAAAAATAACAGTTAAATGAGTAAAGTGTGACAGCTCTCACACTAGCCAGTGAAAAATATAAAGAAGTACCAACTCATCTCCCCTGCCTTAATGCCCCACAGCAGTTGACATTGCTGGAATGCCTCCTGCAGCTGGTGGCATATGACTGTCATTTGCAGGCAGGATATACGGAGAGTTTACACAATGGAGGCATTCATGAAAGTGTTCCTCATCTGGGACTCCTGCAAGCTCTCATTTTATTGACCCTCTCAGAATTTAACTGGTAGGCTGTCAAATTATGTGTTGCTTTATCTAATATTAGTTTTGCTTTTAAATTAAAATGTGCTGAAGAAGGGATTGTGGAAAGCAGGTATGAAAAGCAAAAACAACTTCCGGCTTACTGTTTCTAAACCAGGAAAAACATAACAGCTGTGTAAGAACTTTATCTTTTGTACTGCAAATTGTAGGAATTCTATATCGTGTTCAAGATTAAATAATGTGGCTTATTTATAGAGTTTTTTTCAGGATTTGGGATAGGGTGAGGGTTTTTAAGCATTCAAAGCCTTAAACAGAAATCTGTTGTCTGAATTACCGTGTTTGTCAAGTGTAGCTCAAACACTGGTGTACAAACAGTTTTATGAAATGGCTCACTCTTTAATTCCTGGTGTCCTTAAAGACACCAGGAAAAGTGCTTTTGATACAAACTTCCCCAAAAAGAGATTTACTTGTACGCTTTGCTGCATCTTGATGCAGAATACCGTTAAGAAATGCCCAATACTTAACAGTGTTGATTGTGTTCTGCAAATGCAATCTGAGAGGTGATTAATGATTTTAAATATGTTACTTATATCACAGATTGTCTGCTTATTAATTCAATGGTGTTGAGGCATGACCTCTCCAAAGCCTTAATTTGCATTAAAAAAATAGAATGTATGCAGAGCTTCATTGATATCTGGGAGAGAACTGGTTACAGCAGCAGCCAGCACACCAAAACATTGGCTTCATGCAGATGGAACATACTGCAAAGGAAGTACCTTGCACAGTGAGTTACTTATTTTAATAGATCCTCCTATCCACTAGTCCATTGTTAATGAAATACTGAAATTCAGTTCAGGGTGGAGGAGGAAGAGAGAAAGAGAATGAGAATGCATGATCTGGTTGATAAAGGAAAAGAAATTATAACATGGAGTCTATCAATCACTTCCTTTCTGCTAAGAAAAAAACCCTCAACTCACCATATATGTTTTTGCTCATGTATAGAAATAAGGTATGACATTGTCTGTCTGACATAGGATCTCATTGTCATAGACGTTACTTATTACATTTTCTTACAATTATTCTACAATATAAAAATGGTGCATTTCTGCTAGAACAGTGATAGCTGAGTAGTAAATATTGTTTTAAATTATAAAATATATGTGATTGGCCGTGTTTGCTTCCAGTGTATAATTTCCGGTGTCTTCCTACTTTGCTTTTCTCCTCCTAGAATACAAAATAATTTTAATAGCAAAAGACAAAGCAATCTGGATAGAATATTATTATACTATTTTGAAAGACCTCCTAAAATATTGCTCCAGAATCTACTGAGATGTTGATTTTTCTCTGCAGTGTTCAAGAAGAAAGACTAGTGAAACATTCAAATTTAGTTGGAAATTTGTATTTTTTTAATCTTTTTATACAGCGTTCTGAAGACGTTGTCTTCCCTTAAATATTTTAAAAGAAGAAGTAGTTGCATAAGCTGCAATATTAAACTAGTATTTAGGAATTCAGAGATGTTATTTACTTAACAAATGTAGAATCTCTCTGATGATACACTAATTTTCATTCGAATTAAAATGCTTCTCCAGTTTCGGTATAGCAATAGTTGTAAAGTGGCATTTTTTCTTTTCTTTTCCTTAAAAATTGAGAAAAAAGCTGAAATATGTACATACTGGTATATTTTCTTGTTAATGACAGTAGTTTCAGTAGTGGCTTCTCAGTCTGTCTAAGAAGAGATGTAAAAGCTGGGTTTTAGAACATGAGCAAGAACGTGGAAAATGCACAGACAATAATAAAAAGGTTAGTAATTTTCCTACATCACCAGATCTACCTGGCAATTTGTTTAACATAATTTCTATCTATTTTTCTATGAAAAAAGCCTATTTGAGTTAGTCAACCTGTCGGTACACTATTACAGGTCAAACTCAAAGTATCTCAAAGTCTTCTGCCTATACAAAAGGTTTCTGTGGAAAAACAATACTTTAGAATACTGGAAAATTATAATTTTAAGTGCATGGTCCATTTGTCACTGAAATCAATACAAGTGTAGTCTATAGTCAAAACAGTGTTGTGATGGCTTTTCCTACAGTCTTTCCTCAGGAAAAGGTAATTCATGTTTTGCTTGTTTTGTGATGGAGCACATTAAATCTTAAATGAAGAAATAATTGTAGAAGTAAAATTTGGGGAAGTGCTTAGAGCATTGTAATGTAGTTTCAGATAATGCAATATTTGTAAAAGTGTGAACTTCAAAGTCTAGATTCTTCAAAATTTTATTTATACATTTAAGAAAAACTGTGGTATATGCTGGCTGTTTAAAAAAAAATCCTCTGATAACTCAGTGCTGGACATTTTTTGACTTTAAAATGCAATTTTAATTTTGCATAAAAATATATGTTTTCTGAATCTATTTCTTAATTTATGAAATCTTTGAGAAGACAGTGGAAGGAAATTATTTAACTCAGTGTAGACTGCAATGATGTTAAAAAGTAAACCATCACAAATTCCCAAAACAAAACTAGCCCCACTTTAAACATCTTAGTTGGTATTTATGTATCTCTTTCATGAAAGTTGCTTAGACATGAAATTATGTCTTTCCTCACATGCTTATTTTGCTTTTTGCTAGTGTTGAGGTGCTAAAAGTCACGTATGAAAATGTTAAAGCCATTCATTGCATATGCAATTTAATAAATAGGAAGTTGAAATTTGGTTTTCTACAAATAGACCTATATAAATTATGTTCCCTATGGTTTTTCAATTTACAGTTTTTAAAGGCCTTTTTTAATGATACCAAACTGAAATAAAACTTTTCTAGCATGTAAAGTATCTAAATATGTAAATGCATAAAGTAGCGCTATAGACATGAGACTGATTTTAAATGACTGGGATTTTTTTTTGGAACCTATTCCTTCTATACTGTGTCCCCATTCCTTCCAAAATTCAACAAAGGTCAGGTGTGGCTTTTTTTTTTCTATCCACTGACTTGCATATGTATGTTTATACACCTACAAACTGTAAAAAGAAAACGGACTAAATGTGGCTTCAGGGAAAAGAAAGGAGTGGTGGGCGCAGATAGCAGCTGGAGCTTGATGCATGTGTTCTCTTCTGTGGCACTGTTTTGTTGTTGATGTGGGAATGTAGCTAAACAGTGGCTACAGATGCTCCACTAAATAAGGATCCACATAAATTCCAGCTGTGAACTTGTGATTCATCCTTCCCTGCACAAAAGATATGTTTCCATATGTCCCATTATGTTCCATATTTGATTTTTATCACACACTGTGTGCCAGTCTGAATCTAGTCTACATGCTTCTTGTGAATTCTGCAACCCTTTCTCTCTTTCTCCTTTGAATTAGACTTATAACACACTCCATGCAAAAAAATCCACATTACAATAATACAGCGTCCTTGTAAAGAATTTTTTAATGAGTCAAGAATATAAATAATCTATTTATGTAACCACCATAACACAGAGGCTGGATATACCTACAGAAAATCTCAGTAGTCCATTTGGAAAATATTTCTCTTGAAATCCTTAAAATGATCTGAGACCTAAATAATTTCATCAAAGTATCTTACTTTATCTACTCTAAATGCATTTTTCAGTTTTTACCTGTAATCATTTCAGGTAACCAATGTACATAACCTCTCTGTATTTTTAAGCATGTAATTGATTCATAAGGAATCTCACTTTGAGTTATGAATAATATCCACTGTTAGCCATTTATGGTCTCTGAGACTCACTGAAAAGAACTGCATGGTTCCACAGTACCAAATAAAATATGTTCATTCATTTTAAAAAAACCAAACAACCAACATTAATCTTATTCATTATATTCTTCAGATTGGAATTCAGATATTTCTTCTTCTATTACCATAATGTAGGTATTAGGCATCCATGGCCCCAAGAGCATACCAAATCCTATAGTTTAAAATATTAAAAAACAAAGTAAGGATTTAAAAAATGTTAGCTGAATTGCAGTGTAAGTTTCTGAGTCAGCTTATTGTAATACACTTAGGAGAAATGTGGTCCCTGTCTCCTAACTGGAGTGAAATATACTTGCTGGTCAGCTCTGTTAGAAACATAGTGCTACAAGAGCTTTGCACTAAGTTTTACTTATGATAGTCATTGACTATCATAAAGCCACTCAAAATATGAGGCAGAAGACAGCATTATTGTGTTAGACAGCTGTAGTATAGAAAGTCACTATCTTTGTGAAGGTAAAATCTCAGTGGTTCCTGTAATTATTAAAGTCATGATAAAAGTACTAGATTTGGTCATTGTTTTTTCCATGTTTTTGAAGCCAATGCTTCTAGCTCCAGCAAAAATTTAAAATGGAATATTAGGAACTGGATGAAATGCTTACAGTCTTCAGAAGTGAAGTTACTGTGCAGATATTGCAGCAGTCCTTTAATTTCCATACAGTCAATGACAATATACTACCAATTGCATATACAGTCAACTACCAATTACATATACAGTCAACTGCCTCCATAGGAAGTTGTAATTTTGTTGACTGTTGAAAAGTGCAGGAAGAGTAGTTTTCTGAAACAAGGTGTGTAAAAGCAAATACTGATATCTATTATAAAGAAGTATCATTTAGCTGTGTGCAGAATTTGATGTCCAGTGCTTTTTTAGTCTGTTTTCCTTTCAAGGAAAGATAGGTCTATTCATAACTGAAATTCTCCAGGCAAGTCAGGTATCAACATTACACCAACATTTTTCAGTGGAAGAGGTAGTTAGTTAGTTTGTATTTAAAACTTAAGATATCTGTGTTATAGATTTCTATGGGGGAAAAAAAAATAGTATCTACTTAAAATGATGAGTAAGTGGGGTCTGTTCTCGGCAGTGTCTGGAGTAGCACTGAATTAAACTGAATTCACTGTGAAATTCCACTCAAAATGCAGGTAAGTTTGGCATAAACATAATAAAGTGTTTCCAGAACTGTAAAAAAGACTTTAACTGTAGAAGATGTTGGAGATTACCAGTTTATTTTACAGATAGGTTAGGTATTTCAAATCAAGTGGTGCTGCTTGTAAAGAAGCATCTGCAAAGTGTGTCAGTGTGATGGTATTCTGTGTTCAAGAAGTTCAGTGTCAACACAGCTGTGACTTGCCACTTCTAGCAGCCTTCCAACTGGGAATTAGATAAAATCCCTTTAATTTGGACATGAGGTTAGGTGAGTGTACTGGGATGGGAGTATAATTTGAGATGCTATTAATTTTCATAAAATAACATTTGTGTGCTTTGTCTGGCCAGATACTCTACAATGCTTTTCCTCATTTCACATGCCAGGCTGTTTTTATATTATGGTTCCCTTCTCTGCTGTGTTTATCTTTTCTGAAAATGGTGAATGTAAGCTATTAGTGAGTGGATGGGTGGCACACATTTGCACAGAAACTTTTAAAACACAGAACAAACATTTTATTTTGGTTTAAAAAAACACTGAAAGAACTTAATGCAGCTGCTTTCGTGCATACAAGTGAAACCTGTAAAAATCTCACTTTGTATTCTAAATAACCTTAGGGCTGTTGAGTCAGATATTTCCAGGTTGACGTGTTTTGCACAGGAGTGACAGTGGCATTGAGTATATATAGTAAATCTTAATGTTCCAGTGAATCTCTTCACTCTTTCATGAGCTTCACAGGGTACTCATCCTTAACAAAATGTCAAGTTAAAACATGTCACTTTGCTGTAGTTGAAATTACTTACTTGTTTTTAATCAAAAAGCAACTCTTAATGGCCTGTTTTACTGTAGGCAGTAAGGAAAGGAGCTTTCCAGTTTAGCACAAAGTTGTTCCTCTGACCCATTATTTGCTGTCATTTTTGCTTCACATCCAGCAGTGTGAAGCAGGTTGCATGATTAAAATCTGAGCATAGTGAATTCAGGATGCTGGTGCTACATATCCTACACCAAATAGAATTAACATTTTTAGGGAAAACTAAGCCGTTTTTAATGCATATCTTTCTGTTCCATTCAGCAGTAGTCCTGTGTTTCGTAGGACCTTTACTGTATCTGTGATCTCTGTCAATAGCAGAGGTGATACGCCCAGTAGTGGAGGTGAGCTGTGGTACAGTGCTTTTCCAAAACTCAGATTGAATTTAAGATGAGAGGTGCCATATATTCCACATAATGCTTGGATCCTATCCTCTGAAGTGGAAGACTTTCTTAACCTGCAGTACTCAGATGCTCAAGCTGTACAAGTCCAGTGAATTCAGTTCATATTCTTTTTAACACTGAAATGGCTCTTCAGTTTCTAGACCAGCTAATAATCCTCCCCTTAACTATGCTGTACATATCGCAGATGGTGCTTGACAGACTAGTCAGTGTCTCAAAGGTCACCACAACACTATTAGTGAGATCACTATGCCCTTTGTTTTTTAAGGATGCTTCTGCTACAGTACTTGTTACTTGAAAAAAATTGTAGGAGTAAACTTTGAGTTTTGTTCCAAAAGAAAACCTTAACCACTTCTCACCAACAAGTGCTTCAAATGTGGAGTTGTTTGTTGCCAGCGAAGTGCTCTGGAGTTTAGCATTCTGCTCATACAGGTATGATCAGTGGTCTGATTCAGTTCCATGGGGTTCTTTTGTGAGAGGATAGTAGCCTTTTGGAGCTTTTATTGTGTTTTGAAGGCATATTTCAGAACCTGACAAAGAGGAACATTTAAAGCCTTCTAGAAATTCTTGTGTCCAAAGCCATATGTGTTGCTTTTGTGTTGTTTGAAAACACTATAATTGCTAAATGACCTTTTAAAAGCAAATAAGAAAAAGAAAGCCTTTAAACACCGTTGTTATTAGTTTATTGAAATATTGACATCCATAGCCAGAAAAATCCACACACCTTTGTTAGAGGTGCAGAAACACAGTGAAAAATCTTGTTTCTATTTTGGGTAATGCATGTTTATGAAGGTATTTTACAGCAAAAATGCTATATTTACTATTTCCTTGTAACTAACAGTCTGCACTTGTCTGTTATATTACTGAAGTAATGTAACCTTACAAGGCCAGGTTCAGATTTGGAGGGAGAACTTGCAAATTGCAAGGCTACTTTTTTTTTTTTTTTTTTTTTTTTTTTTTTTTTTTTTTTTAATGTTAGACAAGGACACTTCCAGAGGAGAGTTCATTTGTACTTTTAATATAACTCTTATAATTTTTTGCTAAAACTGATTGTGCAATGCCAGACTTTTTTAAAGTTCATTCACCATATGCAATATACACATTGCTTTTTCTGTTACATTTAAGAAGTCAAGTGAAAGTATGATCACCTAGAGCTGTTAATTTGAAATATTTTGTAGTCATTTGTGCATATTTCAATAATAAATATTCAGGTATGTATACTCTTCATTTTTTTTTTGGTGGGCAATTTAATTTAAATACTTTGAATGTCCTGTTTTCTTAGTCTCCATTCTTCTTGATTTATTATCTTTTATAGCAGCTGAAATTTCAGGTCTTATACATTGTTTTAATTTGTTTTATTTTTATGTTAGTGATAGAAATTGCATTCTCCCATAAGTCAGAAAACACTCAGCAAAGACTTGAACTCTTTGTGCAATTTCCATTGGTGTTCAAATAGTTAAGCCATTATTAGAATATAACATTATATTGCAAACTGAGCAGTACCATCCTGGATGAAAGAAATTTTCTATATACTAAAAATAAACTGAATGTCATGGTTGTCTTTTCCAAACAGGACACACAAATGTTCTTTTGTAGTACCTGATCTTTGTCACACAGGGAAGCATGCTGTGGAAGTGATTTTTTTATTTACATGAAATATAAATGAAAAAAAAAAAAAAAGGCAAATTCATCTAGCTAGAAACTCTGTAAACATTTTTAAACTACTTTTCCAGTGTAGTAAATTTCCATTTTAATTAGATTGCTACAGGTTAATACAGGGATGGGAGAGATGCTAGAAGTTAATTCATATCCAGGCAAACTCAGCTAATTTCTTATATCTTTATACCGCTGCATTTCCTTTTCCATTCCTATTACTTCTAAATTTCAAGGTTCCAGCAATATCAAGAAAACATTTCATATTTCAAAAATGTTTGGTCTTCACAAAAGTATTTGAATTGGCATTTCTTAGTGTCCTTGTCCCCACCCCCCCGCCACACAGCTGTCACTAACAGAGTAAAAGGACTGGGGGGAGGGAATGTGGGAGCCCTGCTAAAATCGTGTCACGTAGCACTAATTCATCTGCTCTCATTAGAGTGAGCGAGGGACAGCAGTGATGGCCAAGAGCTGCACTCCACACATGACACACGAACAGTTTGGGGAATAGAAAATTGCTTTCTCAGGAAGCCCAGCCAATTAAGGACTTGACCATATTGAATGTCAAGTGTTAATTTAGGTTTTTCTTCATTTTCCCAGTAGTAATGCGGGTCCTGTGATGAGCAAATACATGTCAAGTAAAAGTTGATTGCATGAAGGACCTGGGTATTATATGTCACTGACAAGTCACAAATGTACTCTAGTCTTTTAACCCCTTAGGTGAGTCCAGAAATGGGAGGAGGGGAGTAGCAGCGGGGGATTAAATGTACTATAATGATAAGAATAGATAGCTTATATGAGGGATAAGTCTGGATGGGACAGACAGGAATAGAAATTCGTGCGAGAGGCTATAATGCAGACTTTCTACAATCAGTGCACATATGTGGTACTTTCTTCGATTATAATTAATAAACAGACCTTAAGGCCTCCTCAGGATTCTTTAGGGTTTTAAAAATGCCTATGAAGCATGCATGTTATATCCTTCATAAGGTTTCATATGAAGAGAAGGAAAAGAGGTGCACAGTGCCAAAAATATGAAGTGCTCCTTAAGAGGTTTCTGTTTTGAAAGAAAATCATTTTGCATTCTTCATGGAAAAGAAAATATGTATTTTCATGGTCTTTGTTTTTAAAAAAATGACCAGAAAGAAACGACAAAGCCCCCATGTGAGAGCATGAAATTACGAAACACTTTCCTGTCAAAACCGGATTTATTTTCCAGCTTGTGTGTGTTTTCTTCAGGTTAATTTCACAGCCATCAGAAACCCCCTGAAAGGCCATCTACCCTGAGCTTATGTTGTACCTGCCTGTAACAGGGAAGGAGGGGATGGCAAAAGCAGTAGTACTCAAGTCCCTTTAAGCGAAGTAGCATTTACTTTTACTAGATGTGGATACTTATGTATCATCCATAGCATCTAATTTCCATTCATCAGCATATTATTTACATATGAATGTTCTGAAAATAAGAGAGTGTCTGTTTCTATTGCAATTGTATAATTGACCAAAAAAATTTCCTGTAACAATGTAAGTGTTGTGTACTATAAGTACAATGAAATATAAATGGTAATTAGGCAAGCACCTAGAAAGTTGTCCACACCTTCTTAATTTAATCTGAAGTGGTAAAAGCTACTTACACTTTCCAGGAATTTTTAGAAATTATTTTCTCTTCCTAAATTTTCTCTCATTTCTTATTATCTAACCAATACATGGTTGTCTGTTGGAAGCTGGCCAGTAAGCACTCTATCTTTGCTTAAAATATTACTGAGCTGATCCATATTAGTATATGTTGTCCCTATTGCTCCTTTGGATTTTACTTCTCTGCATTATGATGAAGAGATTTGGGTGGCAAGATGCACTGCTGCTGTCCATGATGGACGTACATGTTAAATAGACATTGTTCCCATGCAGGTAAATTGACACTTGAATGACAAGTTAACCAAGAAGGGTTAAATTGTAAACCAGACATATTTTCCAAACAAGAGCAATTTAAGCTTGATTAGTGTTTTCTGGACTGACATTCAATTCTTTATGCATATGAAATGGTGCTGTCTATATAAGTAAAACAGTTTTTGTTAAGAAACATTTTCAAGAATCTGACCTCAAGATGATCAGTAATGCTTTTCTTACTACAGTTCCACTTCAAATTTGAGTAGAAACACCTTACACATACATGCCACCTGAAAATAAACCTAACTTACTTCTCCCTCCCTAGCCTCCTGTCCTTTGTATGTCAGTAGATAGCATCTGTAGATCTCAGCTGGCATTTAGAGCAGCATTTTAATCATGGCAGCTTCTCTTCTGCTAGGTGTGCAGAGGGATTTTGCTAAGTTTCCTTAAACTAAATTCCGATGATGGCATCTCAGGTTGCTGATTCAAGATTTTGCTGCTCTGTGGTGTCACTTTTGACGGATGGTACCTAATGCAATCAGCCACCACTAAGGCAAGGCCTTCATTTGACCAAAGGGTCCAAAGGAAAAAAAAAAAAAGAAAGAAAAAGAAAAGAACCCCTCCAGTCATCAACCCAACAACGAGGTAGGACAGGCTGTTTCTGAATCGCTATTTCCCAATGCTTTAGCAGAAGATGCCTCCCTTTGCGCATGTTTTTGATAAATTTAAGAAGTCAAATCACTGACACAGATGGATAATCCAAGTGTATAGGGTGAAGAGTTATAAATTAACACATTATTCCCTCTTAATGTGAAATACTTGAGAATGCATTTTCTCAGTCCCCTGACATCTACCCAGTGAGGGCTCGCATTGTACTTTTCAAGTGGCATTGATTTGTTAAAGCGCTGAATTAGCATCTCAGGCCAGCTGCCTGTTCCACTGTTGTGTTATTGGGTTCATTCTCTTTCTCTCTGCCTTGCTTCCCGCTGCCTTGGCCACACACAGGGCTTCAGCCTGCTTACCCCAGCTTTTCCACTCTGTTATTTTAGCTAATCCACACTCACCAAATGTGCCTTCAGAGCTGAGTAAATTAACATTTTTCTTATTGCATAAAGCTTGTAATATGCACATAGGTATATATTCATCCACGTGCATACTTAATATTCTTGGTTGAACTGGGGAAGGAATAAGCAGAGGGCAGAGGGGAGAAGGCTACAAGAATGAATGGCTATGTTTACCAGCCTCATTCTCTATTGAAGTTAGACATTGTTCTCTTATTTAATTTGTGTTGTGACGAGTCCACGATTCAGCAGCTGAGTCCAAGGGAATAGCAAGAAGTAATAAATGTCAAGTCAGAAAAGCTATTGAAATGCAATATTAAACTGCATAACTTAGGTCTGAAGTTAAAGAATCTCTAATACTTTGTCTAGTTAATCATTAGTGAATGCCTGTACAGATCTAAAAGTAGTTTATACTTACATGTCTGTACTGAAATATGTTATTCATAACTGTGACTTTTTTATTCTGACTGTTATTATCTGGTTTTAAGGCTTTCCTTGTCCCATCATTTCTTTCCTCTCTCAGCTTGCCCCTATTACTTACTATTCAATTTTAACATTTTCAGTGCAACTTCTCCCTTTATATTTTTCATGGTGGCATCTGACAGATTTGTAGCTTTGCCCTAATTGACAAAATTACACTAGTAATATGTGTATTGCAGTAATGAAGATTATATAGATGAAGTGAGCATTACATTTCATTTAAGATTTCTAATAAAATGCTCCTATTTTTATCTGTGATGTCTTGGCATAGATGAACGAGATTTTTAGAGCTAGAGTTGGGTAGTGAAATGGCATTCTTTAATACTGCACATTCATTATTCCTGCACTATTTTGATTATCTTTTCCTTACCATTGTTTGTTATAAGAGTTTAAGGTAATTTCCTTCCCATGATGTGCTTCTGATAATGGAAATTTCAGGAATAATCAACAGAAAAATTCCTTTCTGACTTTTTTAGCATGACAAATTCTATTGTTTTGGATACAGTGCTTCTGGGAAACCTTTTCTTCTTGCAGGTGACTAAAGTGATACCTTCTGGGTATCCAAAACAGAATGTGAGTTGGGTTTGAAATCTCAGATAAACTGAGTAAAATCCACAATTGTCATCTATTTTGTTTATACCTATAATAATCTTATAATTGAATAATATTTATACTAATTAGAGGCCATGTTTTGTAAATCTTAGTTGCCATTAATACAATGAGATATCTCAACTGCATTAAAGTGTGGATTAGATTCTGTGCTTATTTAGATCTTGTCCTTTCAAAGATTATGGGTCTATTAGACTTCCAACACAGTCAAACCAGAGTATTTACTATTTGCAATATAAAGTAAAAAGTTTTCTTTGGCTTGGGATGCTTACATTCAAAACTTAAATGCAACAGACACATTGAGACCTTGTTTCAGTAATCAATTCAGATTCCATAGGGTTACTTTTGGTAGATAATGATATTAGAATTATGATTTCATAGAGGTGAGGGGATTAAACAGCTTTTGTCTTTTAACTTGGCTGTCAGAGGCAAATTGAAACCACCAATGAGAGTAGAATCAGAAGACACTAGGTCTTCTCAGTTGCATGTCATTACTTTCTTCAGAGTAAAGTACAATGCCAGCATGGCCACTGTAACTTTGTGCAGCATGCAGAGGACAAAACAAGTGTACCTTGCTGTGTTAATGTTAAGTAGATGTGAAATGCCATGCTGAAGTGCATTGGATACGTAGTGGATGCAGATAGATCTATTTCTATTATTTTACATAAAGAGGAGCTCTGAACCGTTGGAGAGGTTTAATTGTGCAAGTGGTGCATTCAGCTTAGGGGCCCAGCAGAAATTACTGCTGCAAAAGTACTCTCAGAGCACCTAGTATCAGCTAAGGCATAATTTGTGGTGGTTTTGGCAGAAGCTTCTGTACCGTGTTTAAGGGAAAAGTGTAGTAAGAGTAAGGATCTGCAGAAGAGCTAATGAAAAGGTGACCAGCTAGAAACAAAGCTACTCACAATACTGACACCAGAAGTTGAAAGAGATCAGTCTCTCCCTCACTGAAATTCAGTTCAAATCTGTAACATCTGTTCATTCATATCTGGAATGTCTAATATCATGGATTATATTAAAGCTGCTAGAAGTATACATGCAATCTTCCTATTTAAAAAAAAAAAAAAAAAAAGGAAGTTATTTGACATTTGTGCCAACCATACATTTTAAGCAGGCTCTTTCATGAGGCTGTGGAGCAGTGTCTTGATTGCAGTTCCTTATCTTTATTAGGATTATTCCTTGCACTGGTTTAAATGAAGCCTCAATTGATGCTATGCCTCACCTTCTGTTGTTACATAAAAAAACACCACAGTCTTGTCAGACTTTAAAATTTAATGGGAACACAATAAAGGAACAAGAAAATGTGGAGAGTGGACTATCACTGTAGTTAATCAGGACAATAAACATGGCCAGAGTAGTCATTCCATATAAATAAATAAATAAAATTTTGCAGTTTGTAGCAAAGACTGTAATTCAGTTATATTATTATTTCTTATAAGAGACACATTAGAAATTGGACTTACACAGAATGAATCAGATATATACATTTGACTGGAGGTCAAATACATATATATTCTATTTGTATATGTGTGTATGTGTGTGTATATATTCCACATGTGTAGGAGTTAAAAACCCAACATCATGAACCTCTTCTTCCCCATTTTCAAGTTATTTGAAAGCACTTTAAGGAAAAAAAAAGTAGCGTTACATAAATTCTCTGGAATAGTTGATGTTGGCACCCAATAGAGAATTAACTTACTACCTTGAGTACTATGGCAATGAAGAAACTGAATTTCTGAATGTCACACCAGTTTCTAACTACACGGTCTGATTTGTCTCTGTGGAGAATTTAATATGAGGTATTGCTAGTGTTCCACAATTAAATTCTTCTGTTATTTCACATTTTTGTGCACTGGTTTTTTTCCAAAGATGCCAGGAGCACTATGATTTCCCAGTAAGAGGAACAATTTGTAGACAGTAGTTCACAACTCTGGCTGCTCAATAAGAAAAAGCATGAATGACATGTTATGCTGCAGCTCCTTTGTCCAAGTGTTCTCTACATTTTAGTCATTGCGCTCTGCAAACCTCATTTCAGTAACGGTGATCCTGCACTTGCTTTCTGAAATGACTGTCAGTAATGTCATGTCATGATCTAGTTTCACAGCCTTAGTGATTTGAAATAGATGCAGGCATATATATTGACCAAGCTTTACTATCATGACGGAAGGATGAAGGAAAGGAGTGCTGGTGCCCAGGCTTCAGATGAAGAGTCTTTTGTATAAACTGCCTAATTACCTGAACACTCTGTGTGAATCTCTGTGTGGGAGTCAAAGAGTAGTTGATGGAAATAGCAACGTCCATGTAGTGGTCGTTGTTTCTATGACCAATTGCCCTACCCAGTACAGGTAACCATTTGCTACCATGTTAAGTAACGGTGACTTTCTCCCAGAATTATGCTTTTGTATGAAGGTATACATTTGCCTGGGAAGAAGTCTGTATTCAACCCATTGGGAAGGCTTCCATGCAGATGGTGGTATGGGGAGCCCCCAGAGTCAGGCCCTGGCAAACAAATAAGCTGCACATTCCAGGTCTTTGGGGGAACAGAAAGATTGTAGTAGTTTTCTATCTCAGCATGCAAGCCCCATGGACTTAGTAGAGGACTGTCATTTTGGATGCTTCTCCAGAGATACAGGAACCTGAAGAAGCAGCCAGAAAACTTTTTAACTGAATGTGAATTCACTATGTGAACTATGTGAATTCACTCACTCATTGCCTTCTCAGGACTCTGCAGCTGTCTCCTCTGGCACTAGCCCCTGCATTGTGTCCAAATCCTAAACAGCAAAATATTCTTATTGTTGTGGAGGTGGAGTCAGACAGACACCCAGATGTTAATTCTCTTGCAACTTTCACTGCACTTTTTCTGAATGTCCATCCTCTGTCAAGGAATTAATATAATGTATATGTCTCAGAGATACTACCTTGACTTTTCAGTTCTAAATAATCTGTTCTCTTTCTTCAGATCACTACCTTACCTTCTCTTTTTTTTTTTTTTTGTGCAAATTCCCAATACCCTAGGCATCCTCCCTCAGAAAAATGGTTGACTAAGTTAATTTTTTTTTCTGTTTCCTAATATATTCTATATGAGCAGAATTCTGATGGACAGGATTGATTTTCTAATGTTCTAATATCTTCTTTCTACCCTGTCAACCAACTAAAGGTTAATGGAGCACAGATATTTTTAGGCATTTAGAACCTACTTGCTACCCTCACCCATTCTGTCATCCAAAGATGCACTGATTAACCTAAAGAAAATGTAGTTACTAACATGCAAGGCCATTGTTCTTGATCTGAGTTTAAAGAAAGTGGCAGCATGGTGGAGTGTTTTCTTTCTCATTGGAAGGGATTGAGGATTATTTGGAACAGCTTGAATCAAGTCTTCTGTGACACACTGAGGAAAATGGTAAGCTTCCTGGTATGCTGGAAAACTGTATACACAATGGATACCACTGATGGTCTTTCTATAGAAGGAGCTTGAGTGGAGATCTTTCATCTTTCCCAGATGGACACTTTGTCAGCTATCAGAAATAGGTAGAGCAGTGAAGGACCAAAGATAATTCTTTTCTTTCTATACTGCATCATGTTAATTTTAACTCCTTGAGAATACTAAGGACCTGAAAAACTAGATATGGTGCCTCATTAGTATCTTTCTAAGCACTCCATTTTGGTTGGGCAAGCCTAGTGGCTTCTTGGCATTTCCTTGTATTACTTCATGCTGTCTAAGAGGTCAAGAAGATATAAACCACTCTTAAGATAGAAAAATCAACCAATTCTCGAGTTTTATTTAAGTTGCATTGAAGTCAGTCTGTGAGAGCATCTGTCTGAAGTGAAGGCAAGAAAATATGATGAAAGTATGAGGTATATTACCACCTATAGATGTTCTCATCTATGCCCTACAGCTTGTGCTGTGTATGATTTCTACTTTTTGTTGCAGTGATGATAGTACCAAGAAAGTTCTTGCTTCAGTAGCCACAAACAGGCCATTGTTGCGTCTTTTCTCAGAATTAAATTGTATTCTTTAACCCTGCAGCCCTGCAACCTCTTGATCCCTCTGCAGCATAGCTATGTTCCCTCCATCTGTAGTCTACATGCTCCTTGAGACTTGTGTCTCACCTGCCTGTAAAAGATAATTAAGAGAGGCAGATCATATATCCTACAGAGCAGTCTGTATCTGTTTTGCAGAGGTGCCCATTTCACCGTAAGAAAATTTTTAGGCATCCATGCTAAAAAAAATAAATCTTCTGTACTGATACTCTAGATTACTTGAGTATATATTACAACTGAGTGTCAGGGATTGTTTTGTCACAAGAGAATTCTAAAGTCTACCACCTCTCAAGTAAATTTTACTTCGAAGTATACTGTAAGCATTGGTTGTTTTCCTGCTTTTTTGAATGGATATAATACAACAGAACTGTATAAACCAGAGGTAAACGCAATCTACTATCTACCTATTACCCTCCTTTTGCTGAAAAAAATACAATAAGGAGCCTGAGTAGTCTGTGCTATAATGAACTGTTGATAGAATACTTTGATGGAAGGGAGATCAGGGATTTTTCTTCTAAGTGAAAGAACATTAGAAAAGACTCAATAGAGCTGAATAAAGCAGAAGGTAGTAGAAATCAGTAGTTGCTCATTATTAGAGGCAGAAGAATAAGAAGAAACCCAGTTAAATGAGAAGAAGTAATTATAAGCACAGATAGGTCATACTGAGTACTAGCAAGCCTGGACTACATATATATATTTGAGGTTGCAGGCATAGGTTCATAAACCCTACTGCCTTCTGTATAACAGCTGAATACTCTCACATTTATTCCAGGCAAAGTTAAAAGTAGACCCTTTGAAAATATGGCAGGTCTTTTACAGTTTATGAATTTGGGTCATTTAGTTACTAAAAATTTTCTGAAATGCAAAAGTGTACCTCTAAAAGAACAATTATAGATTTCTAGCAGCAAGGCTGGATTTTTCCAGTTTCTGGGAACTTTGTATTCTGAGTAGCTATATTATCATCTATAGACTAAACTTAAAATGTTGTTTGCCTTCAGCCATGGAACAGCTTTGAATGTATATATGCCTACTTAACTTTTGTCTTTGCTCTAAATGCAGTTTTTCACGCTGAACATTTACACCTTTGTGTTACATATTCATGGTAAACATAAAGTTAACTTGACTCTATAGGCAAGGATATTGAAAAATATTTTGTATGTGTGAGGAAGCACTTCCTTTAACTTCCCTATTGCCTAATACAAATACTAATGGTAATTTAAATGAAAATTCAAGATTGTTTTCTGTAACCAGAAGGAAATTCTGCGCACAATAGAAGAGCACTTGAAAAAATGCGGCTTTCCTCTCCAAATTATCTACGTCATAACATACATTAATCTATAACAGGGTGGAGGTCATTAAAAAGTCTGTTCTGTGGGCAACCTAGCCCATATTTGTCCACCACTGGATTTCTTTCTGTGTAGTATGTGATAGTAACCACTGTTCACAGTGGTTGCTTTGGCATATATAAAATCTCTGACATTTTAGAAAAAAGACAACCAAGCTTGAATTTCCTAAAAACATACACACTAGTCAGACAAACCTGGAGTCCAGAGGTACTGCTGCTTTCTTTTGCATTCTGGAAACATGATTCTCAATGGAAAAATCACAGATGAATTATTTTCAATGCCAATGACACAAGGCATTCTTCATCAACACTTCTGTTAATCTGTTACGCATTTTGAAATGCAGCACTTGGATGTTGTGTATTGATGGAATCTCTTTCTAACCTGTGCTTATTTCCCCTGACCTCTTGGTGATTACATGTGGAGATATGGTTCCAGATGTTACGATGTAGGAATGAAATGCTATCTAACTATAGCGTATCTCCTGGGCTTTCATATGTGGTAACCTCTTTCTCCTCCTCCTCATCTGTTTGCACCCTGTATTTTGTGCACACATGGTAATGTCTCATTCCCTTTGTAAACTCCTTGGGCAGAGGGACCTATTCTCTTGGGGTCTTTCTGTAAAGCATTGGTGGAACCACAATGGCATATCGATAATTATGATAACACTATAATCAGTCACAAGGGAGTGCTAGTCAACTGTCATGAGTTACAATCAATGTTGTGTACTGCAGAACTAGGAATGCTTTTATCTCCTAATTTGGTTTACAGACATCTGTAAAAAGGAACAGACACCTGCATAAGGGACAGAACAAGGACACATGGACAGTTGGTATCAGTTCCCTTTTTAATGCAAGTGCCAAAATAGCTAAACGTACACTTCCAGCCTATTGAAAGTGTTTCCTTGCCATTTTTTCAGTGCACTCTGTTCACTTAAATCAAAGGTACTTCAGTTGCAGAAGAATTAAAGTGGGTAGTAAAGAAGAACAAGGAGCAGCAAAATGCTTTTTGGTGAAGTTGGCTGTGCTGCTTGTCACTCAGAACACAACAAAGTAAGTAAATTCAGGTCTTAGTAATAAATCGGTGCTCATAATTTCAAAAGTCAAAATGACAGGTAAACACTTCTTGTATATCACTCCACTGCACTACAGTTCAGGTTTGTTTTTGCAGCAGTCCTGCCATTACACAAAGGAGTTAACATAGGGCAAATGAGACACTTAATGTTTTCCTTTTGCCATCAGCATTCTTTGTAAATCATCAAGCTGCATTCCATATAGATCATCATGCTTCTACCTTTCTTCCCCTTTTAATTAAAAAAAAAATCCCCAAAAAACCCCAACAAAAACTTGCCCCCAAAACAACAAAACACCCCCCCCAAACAACAAAAAAACAAAGCCACTAGAATTACCTGAGTTCTGATAGCTTTAGTAACTAGTAGTCCCTTAGGCAAACCGTTCTGTCAGTGATCATAACCTAATTACCACAAGCAATTGGAAAGATTGTGTTTGGGTTGTTGTTGTTTGGGGTTTTGTTGTTGTTTTCTTTGTTGGAGGTTTGTGTTTGGTTTTTTGTTTGTTTTTTTCTCCTTGGATGAGGGAGAGTATATAGATTGATGAAAGGTCTTTGGATTTAAAGAGAGAACATTCAACAGTAATCATAGTGTATATATTAATAAAACCAAACCAACAAAAAACACACTGGAAAATGTAAAAAAAAAAAAAAAAAAAAAAAAAAAAAAAAGGTGGTGGGGGAGAACCCCAGCCACCCTCTGGCAGATGATCAAGTGCCTGTTGAGACAGAGCAGCAAGTCAGTGAAATGCTGGAGTTGCCTGCTCAGTGTTGTGACTCTGCATAAGTCCTGAAGTGACACATGCATCACAGGGCTGTCACAGCCCTGACACAGGCCAGGAGTCATGGTTTAGAGCAGGGTGTTGCTGGATAAGGCTGAGGAAGCAGAGGTGGCCCCTCTGTGCTCTGTGTGTGGGTCTGTGTACTCCTTTCCCGTCAACGCTGGTCCAGCACAGCCAAAAAAGCGGTTCGTTGGCAGGGCTTAATGGCAGGATGATGTAGTCTGTTGTGACTAGTGCATTCCTTTCAGGTTAAACTAGGGAAATGGCATTGTGTTAAAATTCCAAGTCGCATGAATGTTTTATTGCCACAAGTGCATTCAGGCCTCAAGGGGAGTGTGTGTGGTGGGGAAAGGAGGAGGGAGGGTGACTTAGTGGCTCGAAAACTATCAGAAGAGCACTTCCCCTGGAAAATTTTACCCGGCTGCGCGAAGCTGACGGGCTACGATAGTCACTTAGACAGGTTTCGCTTTTCCTAAGCTGCGGCTGTTTAAAATCTCTCAGTCCAGACAATTAGCAGTTGAAGAAAATATGACAAGACACACGCAAAGAGGTTGGGAGGTAGAGGGGAAGGAATGCACCGGGAGGGAGCTGGGTTGCCTTCTGCAGACTGCCAGAGCTCTCCCCCGCCCCCTCCCGCTCCGCTGAACCCAGCCTAGGGCCCCGGGCAGGGGGGGAGGCTTTTCCCCCTTTCTCTGCTGATGGCCAGGAATGATCTGTTAACTGTACACCACTGGCTGGGAGGCCAGAGCTGCTCATGGTACTGTATGTTACCATTACTACTCCCTCATTCCTTTTTACATTTTTTAAACATCTCTTTGTATTAATGGTTGACATGACTCAGGAGGATTTAATTTTAGACTGCAAAAGAACTAAATAATGAAACGTAACAATGCTGCTTGTTTGTGAGATTTTATTTCTTTAAGGGAGTAAACTTATCCATCCAACTGGCTTTAGTTGTAAGTAATAACTTCGAGCAAAGTTTAAACAGGATTGTTTTAGTAGAGCAGGAGTAAGCAATTTTGAGCAACAGCCATGCAAATACAGTCCTTGGAAAGAAACTGTGTTTTGAGTCATACTAGATTTTTTCAGCGTCCTTGTGTTTTCATATGGTCCTAAGCCGCTAGAGTCATGTGCCACATGTGATTTTTAAAAAATAAATTACTGTGAAGTTCAAAGCTCTTTGTGGCATCAAATTATAGTATATCTTATAACACAATTGTACTTACATATTGCTAGTGATTAGTATGAACGTATCCTGGGTGGATATGTATATGAAAGTCTAGTTGGGACCTCAGTGACATTTGTGGGTAATCTTGATCTCTATAAATCAGACTCTTTTTACAAGATTTAGATACCTGTATTTGAACAGATTTGTTGTGGAATTTGAATGCTGTTCACACATCTGCACACACAGGCAAACTCACTTGTGCTTCATGCATGTACTCTTGTGAAGTCCCTGAATTCAAAGAAGCAGCATAGAAGTAGGTGAAAACTGATTTGGTCTCTCAGGGGACAAAGGCTCTAGATCTTTATGTGTTACATCTTTATCTAAACATCTGAGTCAGGGTGCAAAAATGTTGCTGTATGCATATTAGTCTTTACAGAATATATGACACTTAAGAGTGACGTAATGGGTTTTTGGTTTTACAAGTGAGAAGTGATCAGAGAGATTATAGAGAAGATTTAGTGTTTTGTGGTAATTTGCAACAGTTCTGTCACTTCAAAGATTGTGTATGGACTTCGTGTTACCATCCTTGCTGCTAGATGGTTTGCTTTCTTGCAAGGGTTCATCTGACTGTTTTATATATATTTATATTTATATTTGATTTCTGAATGATATGGTATCGGTGATATCAAACTCTGTATGCAAGGATTAGTATCTGCAAGAGTTCATAAAAACAAAGGATGCTTATTACTGCCAAGTTAGCATGGAAAGTAGCAAAAGTAAGCTGACTACTTAAAATAAGAAAAAATAAATAAAAATGAGAGAAACTTCTTCCATCTTATGTAAGTAGGTAGAAAACCTGTCTGTACATGTATGAGTATGTTTGCATATGTAATTTTTAATTTATGTGTACAATGTACTCTTTCTGAATTCTAAAGTTAAAAATTAGTATACTTAAGCAGCAAAGAGAAATAGTTGGTATGTTTGAAATCTTCTACATTATAAAGCAGATGCACACACTATAATCTCTCATTTTTCCATATATCTGCTAGAAAATCCAGTTATATTGGACATTTTTCCTTTAAAGGATGTAACTCTAGGAAAGAAAAAAAATTCCCAAATAGCCTAAAATAAATCATATCCTATGTTATCTGTTGCACAAGAGTTGTTAGGACATCTGTATTTGGCTGTATGCCTTATTTCTTTTCCTTACATAAAAAGTGATAATTTTATCAGGTTAAGAAGATATTAATCAGATTAGTTCCCTTTTCTGAAGGTTTAGTGGCAGTGGCTTTAAACAGTTAAAGTGACAAGGCTTTTGGAGAGTTATAAACTCAGCAGTCAGTCGTAAAGGAAAAGAGTGATTCATAGATGAAATCATTACTTCAAATTTCAGAAATGCTCGTTAGCACCTTTCATAAATTCTAAACAATAGGTATTTTGAGTATGTGTTAGTAGTTTTGAACTATATTGAGTACAACTTCACTGAAAATTTACTTATGATGGCCTGTAAATGAAAATTTTAAAATTACAGTTATTGAAGATAAGTGTCCCATGATATATAATCATATAGTATATGCAAATGTACTAATATTTGAAACAGTTAAAAATAATTTCCCAAGCCAATTACAGTAAATTATAAATCTCTTCTAAAAACTGAGATTAAGAAAATTCTGGAAATTCCCTGCAAATAGATTTCACATATCATTCCAAAAGAGATACTTTACATTGCTAGCTACAAATCTGATACCATAATAGAATAAAGTTATTTTTAGAATAAAAAAACCTTTTTTTTTTTTTTTTTTTAACAGAGGATGCAATTTGTGTGTATGCCTAGTAATGTGGAAGTACAACTAACTGACTTTTCAACTCAAATCAGAGCACACATTACATACATTTTGCAGTCCCTTGTCTCAAGGTGCAAAAAGATAGAGAACCATGTTGGGTTAACTGTTGCATTATAAAGATAATAATGTAAACTAAACAATGGCTGGGAATTTCAGAGAATGCTAAGGATTAATTGGTAAGTGTGTTTTGGATTTCACAGAGCAGTGATACTGCTTAAAGATGAAGAGATTAAAAGTAATGCATTTAACATGAATATTTTTGCCTTTTGATACTTTGAAATATGCTGACTTTGGACTTATATACTTTGGTTTGCAAATATGAAGCAGAAATTAACCCTATATTTTACTCTGATGCAACCAGTAGTTGGATCTTCACTCCTTCCCCACTAAAAAAAGCAAGAAAAAAAAGTTGATTTGAGGACCATACATATACATACACTTATATGTATGCATATATCGATATACACATCTGTAAGACATCTATATATACTTCCATGTGTATACTCATCTAATTATGCTACTATAAGCTCTAATGTAGACTTGTTTAAACCAGTGTAAATTTTGCTATAACTACATTGAACTAAACCAGTAATTCAGTGAATGACTCAGAATATGATCTGGTCTTATAATTCTGCTGAGCTACACTAATTAACTCCATCCACTTACCACAACAAATGTGGGGTGAAAACATGTGAGCAAAAACTCTCTTTTACAGAACTTCACTTGTCCGCATTTTGTCTCAGGTTTACAGTGGGTGATAAAGGCACATGCATTTGGGTACCATGGTTAAGCTGGGATGCAGCAATTTTTTAAACCATGTTAATTTGATTGTGTGTTTGAACTCAAAACTGGGTTTATGTGACCATGGGTAGAACTCATCTAAATATGTCTGCATCAGGGTTTTGAACTACTATATTGATCCATTTTTACATGGGTTTTTGTGTATTTTGATGCAACCTTCCTAATAAAGACAGATCTTGAAAGGTAGTAAGTTGTATTTATCTTTCTTAGAAAGATTCTTATTTGTAATAATAAGAAAGTTTAAAGTGTCATTTTGAGAATTCTTTCTTAAAAGGTCTTGAGATATCATTTAAGGAGGAATTTTTATCTCTCTCATGTTGATGGTGTGCATACCACATCAAGAAAAGTTGATCAAAAGAAAAAAGTCTTGAAGATGCAGAACTGAATATCACCAGTTGTACAGTTCTTTACGTAGGGCTTTAAGTCCAGTCTTCATATACCATGCTCTCACATGACAGTCATTACTAATTAAATTTAGAAGAATATCAGTGACATCTTATCACTTAGCAAGATTTTTTTTTTCATGATTACATCTCTGTTAGAGGTGCGGGTTGGGTTATTTTAGTGTTTTCAATATACTCTTTTATACTTTCGTCAAAAATCGTCCCAGCTGTTTTAGAGTTTCAAAGAATTGCAACTTTTTTTTTTTGAGTGGCTCAAAAAACCCCAGCAATCTATAGCTTTGAACACTGTTATGTAAATAATTCTTGCTAAGTTTTTTCAAGGCAGAATTTAAAAAAAAAAAAAAAAAAAGAGATATTTGGGCTATGAATAAGCAAAGCATTTAGGCATTGAGTGATATTTCATGTTCTTAGAGCTATATACTTATATATGGAGTCTGCTTTAGGAAAAACTGGAAAATCAGACGCAGATAAAGCAATTTTACATGCATCTACAGGAAAACTTTGACAGAAAGGTAAATGATTTGTTGTTTCATGTTGACTTTGTACCAATATTCTTAATTTGTTAGCTTTACTAATTAAGAGACCATCTGACTGTGCCCACAAAAATCATTGACAAAATCAAGACAGTTGTAAGGCCAAGAAATAAAATCTAATTTGAATCAAGCACATATCCTTTAATTTCTTTTCACTCTTTTTGTTCTTTACTCATTCAGAAAAAGAAAAAAGATAATTTGTAGGAATGAGGAATTTATAGTCTTCTGAAGATATAATTCCCATAGTGGTTTTTAAAAATTTTCTATTCTTGCCTTGTAGAATTGTTTCCAAAATTACTTTAGAATGTAGATTGTTTGTTAGTAACTTATTAGTTATTTTTGGACTATTTATATCTGTTTTATTTTTTAGGTAAGCTCATAAGAACTACACAGAACAGGACAGTATGGACATATGGGCAGACCTAGTGGTATTCTTTCGTTTGAAAGTATGTTTTCAGCAGATTGGTCCTCTACTGTTTTAGACTTGGATATGAAGTGGAAGGCAGAAACACACACCTTTGCATCTCCTGGGTGTGGACTAAGCTTGAACTTCCTTGGTACTGCAGCTGATAAACTATTAAGGCCGCTTCCAGGCACTATTTTTACCTGCACAACTCCCAGACCCCTCCCCCCCGCCCCCCGCCTATTTTATTACCAGGCCTGTAAAAACACATTTAAGATAAAATAAACAAGGTCTCCAAGGAGTAAGCTGTCTTAACAAAGAGAGAGAAGCAAAAAAACAGGTTGCTCCATCCTTTTAGGGATATTGAAAAAGATTGATAAAATGCTTAGAAATAAATTAATGTAGGTTTTTTTTGTTTTTTTTTAATCTTGCATATGAGATGGGGTTTCACAGTAGAAATACTGTATAAATACTGTCATTTGATTAGTGTTATTTGTGGTGGGATGAGCAGAGATAAGGACAATAAAACATATACCAAGTTGTGCTGATTCACAGAGTAATGGATACTCCTCCCTTTTATATGTCTAACATTATCTAAGAGAATAAATTCCATGCTAAAAGACTTAGGGGATTAATAATTAGTTTATTTATTTAGCTAGTCTCCCCCTCTCCCTTCCCCTCCCCTCCCCTCTCCTCCTCTCCCTGCTCTAAATTTTCACTAAAAGCATGATGAAAATTTTAGACACAATTTCATTCCAAGGCAAAAGTAAAATACTTTTCTTTTGAGGCCTTGAAAAATTTGTTAACGGAGAGGGAAGAGTTTTTGAATTAATGACTATACTCAATAACAGAGTTGTATTGGCAATGTTCTTATTTCTCATGGTGCAAACCATGTTCACTGTCTTATCCTACTCCCTTATCCACAATGAAATTCATACCTTACACCCCTAAAGAAACCTACCTTAATTCATTGACCTTGCTTGAAAGACTGTATTATAAGATTATATCACAAGTAAACTTGTTGATTTATTCTTAGGATTGTACTGATATGCTGCTCATTTCTTAGAAAGCTGCACTAGGAAGAAAGCCATGTAATCATTTATTGAATTTTCTTAGAAAATATGCTTTAAATTGCTGGTGACAAAACATTTGTAACAGTAATATGCAAGATAGTTGCAGATTTGGAACAGCTCTAAGGGTGGACTTCAACAATACATTTCTCACAATAGTTATCTCTCGAATCAGAGATTCACTTTTTGCCTCCATGCTTGCTTTCATGCAATTTTTCTTTTCCTCCAAGCAGTATCTTCTGTTGCAATTTTCTGGTAGTGATAAAGTGATTGTATGCTGTATACAAAAATCTTTCCATCTCAGTTGTTAGTGTATGGATATGCAAAGTGTCATTACAATAGTGACTGAAATAGTATTTCTTCCAAAGTACTTAAGCCTGACAGGTACCTGAGTTCCTTGGTCTGCACAGATGTCTTCTCTGACTGTATAGCTTAAATGTTAGAACTGAGGTAAGCTTTGCCTTCTGCTTCAGAAATCCTTCAGAAATCCTCTTCTAGAATTTTTTTTTTTTTTGCTACTCATGTATGGATCCTTTGCTGATTCATCCTTGCTCTGTATTTCTGAAGGCATCCTGTCTATCAAGGATTCTGTTGGTGCCAGTGGGTCACAGCAGAACTTTTTGATGAGGAAAAAAAATAAAAGCATCCACCTACAGTCCAGAATACTTTAGGAAAAGAATAAAAATTGTTAGAGAAAGAGCTCAGAAATTGCCTCAATGAAATAGGGAAAAGTATTGAAAAGAAAACAATACTTCTCCCTTTTCCTGAACTTGCATTTTGGTCTCATTATCTAAACTCCTGTAACCATCTGTGGGACTGCATGTCTTTCCCCAGGGTTTCAAGGGTGCTTTCTGGCAGTCCTCAAGTCCCTCTGACCTACAGAAAAATTTCCAAAGTGGCAGTTACATTGCCCCACTGGTGACACGTCTCTAACAAGTATTCTACCTGTTGCAGGCTTTCCCTATGACCTGTTAAAATTCCCTAATTCTTAACGTTTCCCTGAGAGTCACTGGCATTGTCCTGAAAAGGCATTCTGAGTCTCATTGTTATGTACAAGAGGCATCTGGCTCTGGGCATTTTCTATTAGCTGCACCAGTCCTGGAAGTGTCTTTCACTTTTACCTCTTGTCACTTCTTTTCTCCCTTTGGCCTATCTTTTTAACTCCTGGTCAGAAGAACATCACTTCTATTTTATTCCATGTCCTTATTTGCCCCTGAACAGCCTTGGTATGGAAAGGCAGTGTGTACTTGTATGTTCATATCTGTCTGAGGAGGAGAGAAGTGGAGAATTGGGCAGGTATTTTTCCCATGGCTCAGAATAACTATTACTTCAAAATCTGCTATTTACATAAAAAACTATGCCCTTGCTTCCCTTTCCCCTTATTTCCTGGGTGAATGGGAGGGATAAAGGTCAGGAGGGATAGATGGGGGGAAAAGACTTTATGCTTGTTGTATTTTTTGTTTCTGCTGATGATACACAAGGCAAGTCGTAAATAGCTCCACACAGAGTTGTTATTTCTTTGAGAGAGATTCTGCACAGTAGCTATGCTCTTGGCACTGCTGTGCCCCAGGGATGAGAGTGGGACACTTGAAAGACCCTTTTCGTTCATTTCTGCATTTTTGACAGAAAGAAATTTAGCTTTTTATCAGACAAATATCATCCAATCATTAAAGGTTGAACATTATTTCAAAAATTTTAGTAGCAGTCAGCACAGTATCAAACAATGTCAAACTATGAATTTGCATGACAGACAGAATCCGAAGTGTTTGGATCCTCATACACTGCCTGCCTTGTACGTAGTGCACAAATAAAAAGAATGGAAGAAAAAAAGAGAATTCAAGTATAAATTTTATAGGAGTTATAGTGGGGTTTGATTCCATTTATCCACATATCAGTCAAATATAATAGATAATAATAGATAATAATGGATAACAATAGAATTCATGAAGTGAAAGATGCTAAATGCTTGGCTAATTATACTTGTTCTCAACCTGGTTTTAATATTTTTACCACTTGGGAATCTAGATGACAAAACAGATTGTAGTGTACATTTCTGTATTAAATTTATCAGGAGTAGTTTTTAATTCCTGGGACATAAACTTTATCTGACAGGTTTTTGTGTGACTTAAAATGTTTTAAGGGAGCTTCTGTGTGTATAGGTATCTATTTGCTAACATTCAGAGTAATGTCCCCACCTTCCTCTCTTCCTTTTGCTTGAAATATGATGCTGGTTGTATTACTAACTTTTATAGTTTAAAATCACAGTGCTCAGCTTTTAATATATGAAACACTGATGCCAAACTTACTGTCTGCTACCCTGGAGTTCTGCAGATGTCGAGTGCCTTTTTTTGAAAATTCATGTGTAGTTTGAACCTTAATATAATGGATCATTGGATATAATAATCAGGAGCGAAGACAGTCCGTGGGTTCTGAAAACCTAAGGTGCAGAAGAGATCTAGAAATCTCTTTGTTCTTATCGCTCTTCATATTGGTTTGAATAGTTTGATGATCATGAGTAGAAAAGCAGGATCGAGCCAGTGGGATGAAGAAGAGCTTACAGAGTCATTAATTCTTGATGGTCTATGAAGCACTTGCTGTTGGCTTACAGAACTGACTAGTCATATGGTGCTGGCTTTCTTCTTTGCTTTCTGCTGCTGACTTGCATGAACATTTTCCTGCTTGTACATTTCCCTGTATACAACCACTGTGGCTGTTAAGGTGGGAGGGCAGGTGCTCCATGCAACCCTAAATGGGAGGAAAAGTGCTCCCACAGCATTTTGTCTCTTAAGATGTTGACCAAATTCTTAAGCATCGTAAGAATCCTTAAAGTAGGGCAAAAAGAAAAGCTGGAATATAAATGCAGAGATATGAACCATAGGTAGGGTAATGTAGTTATGGAAGAACAGAAAAATGCAGAAATGGAAAATACAAGTCACTGGAGTTGAGCTAGCTGCACTAAATAAGAAAGTAAAAGCTGGGAGCTGAAGAAAGCTGTCTTAATGGCTTGAAGAAGAGTCAGGGAGAAAGTCCCACATAAATGCAAAGTGGAAAGAAAAAGGATCAATAAGAAGTGAGGGCTATGTTTTTTGGTAGCTGCAGTGTGTTAAAATATATTGTCAAAGTGAGTCACTGGAGCACATTCATATCCATTCGGAATTCAGATGTGAAAGTACTTTGACAGGTCTTTCTGCCTCCATGAAGAAATTTGAAAACAAGGATGGTAGTTTTGAATTAGATACAGATCAAAATTAAAAATGAGAACAATTATACAATATTAGTTTGCTTCCTGGAGAAAGTGATGGTTCTTGGCTTCAGTGTTTTGGTTCCTTTTAATTCAGAATACACTGAGCTGGATAGTGGCTGTAAAAGATGAGCATGACGGTAACTAAGATATCCTGAAATTTAAGACACAGAAATAGACCTTTGTTATATCACAGATTGAAGTGACCATGGGATGAAAAGATAAAGGAGCTCGTGATCATAAAACCCACAATGGTCTTGTTACAAAGAGAACCAAAACTGTGACTCTGCGGTTGTGGGAGTTGACCAGACAAGAAAAGTAACATTATATAAAAGTCTGTTGCTCATTTAGGAAATAATATCAACCCAAGCCTAAATTTAGTTTTTACAGTTAATAGTGGATCTAATATCTTTCTGAAGTCTTGGAAAAGATTTTATCTTTTTATATTCTATATGGAAGTTTTCAGTTCTACAAATGTTTCATTTCAAATACAGAATTTTGTCTGTGCACAAGTTTTCTGGAAAGTGAATACTTGTTCTAGATTAAAGGAGTCAGTTGTAGCTGCCACATTGCACTTAATGGTGAGATACCAGGTAATGTTCCAAACACTGTGACTCCATTCTTTGATACATTCTTAGATTTCACTTGCTCGATTGCCCAAAATAAAAGGCCTTTCTTGTGAAGAGTGGGTTCTTTATCCATTTAAATGGGCTCTGAAATGCACTTTTTTTTTGAGCTGTGAAACAGAATAAATCCTGGAGAGGCCAGGTGTTTAACACTCACCCTTTGTGCTTTGTAACCTTCAGTCCATCACTAAGGAAGCTGACTTGTAAGGCTGTGATATTGCAACTGTGTATCAGGTCACTACAGCCTTTTAGTCCTTCTGAGGTTAAGAGTTCAGTGTAAACTAATGGTTTATGTAGAGAAACCATAAACATTCAGATAGACCTGGTACTATGTTTTAGCCTTCTTATCAAGTTGCCTTTCTGCTTTCATTTTGTTGTGATAGCTCTGGAATGCCTTTATGTCCTTGCCATCTTTCTGTTATTTAGTGTCCGTGTCTCTGCCACAGGAGATTTCCTAATCTGATTGCGTCATGTTATCCTTATGCAGGTGCCTTCCTAAAGACACACTGATTTTCTAGACCTACAAGTTGGGAAAAAAAAAATAAAAAAATCACTGCATAGGAGTGCAGAAGGAAATTGTCTGAAGAAATTCGCACTTCAGTTTCACAGTGTAAATTGTCTTTTGGTATTCTTTTTCCAGAATTTTACATTCCATGGATGTGACAGGTGTCTTGCACAGTTGATATTTGAGAAACAATGGAAGTGAGAAAAAAGTTCCTTGCCTTCAATATTTTTTCCTTTTTTCTTCTTAAGTGTAACATCTCGACAAAAGTCTGTTCCAACTTTGTTTTCCAGGGTAAGGACTTTCCAATCTATCCATTTTATTTAAACTTTCTCCTTCCAGCTGGGACTAAGATTATGTTCAGACCATTGCTTTTTTCCCTTCTGACATCTGCTTAATAATCCTGCTGGTGAGGGCAGAAGATTGTTCTGTCTTGCTCATAGATTTGATCTAAATCTCTTGAATATCCTCAACATCCCAATTTGCCAGTTTTTGAGAATGCTTCAGCATAAATATTATCCTGTGCAGGCGTCTTTACATTTCAAATTATTTAAACTGTTGCCAAAAAAAGGCTTATATATATATACATGTAAACAGCCAATGACAGAAAGATTTGGTTGTAGGAAAAGATTCTAAACTGTTAATGATAACATTAAAAGCGTGTTTTATTTAAGGGGCGTTAGTGTACACTACATAAACAAGCAATATTAGACAGCCCCCTCCTATAAACACTCAAAACCTAAGCAGATGTTCAGAGTGATCCAGTTGTGAAACGCTCATAGTGGCCCTAGGATGACTGTCTCTCTGAGCTTTGCAACTGACATTTAATGGTAAGACAGAGGCAACTTTCTCTAGGTGACTTAGGGTTTTTGTTCTTCACATAAGAAACTAGTTAGTTTTAAAGAACAAATGGATTGCAGTGAGAGGAACTGCACAGGTGTGAAAAAGGACATGGAAGACAAAAGGTGACTAAATAGACAAGGAAAGAGGAAGGCTGTGGGCTTCAGGGAGCAGAATGAAAGGAATATGATGGAGAACAGAAATGTAGCCAGAAGCAGAGTTATTCAGAGCCTTGAAGTTTAGGATGAAGAGCCTGGACTTGAATCAGTTTCCTTTAGGTTCTACATCAAAGAGGGGAGTGACATGATCCAGGCAATAGGTGAGAAAGCCCTTATATTACAAGTTTCATGCTACATTAATAGGAAGCATACTTACAAAGCTGAGGCATTTAAGAGCAGGAGGGGGGAAAAAAAGAGTATGAAAAACATTGGTCTATAGGTAA
Organism: Xenops minutus; assembly: GCA_035221455.1. Taxonomy (NCBI): domain Eukaryota; kingdom Metazoa; phylum Chordata; class Aves; order Passeriformes; family Furnariidae; genus Xenops; species Xenops minutus. Next base: position 40,779,280 of record JAWWEE010000085.1, read on the forward strand.
GAAATAGTAATTTGACAATCAAACTGCAGTTTAGTTACCGTACATTTCTTTTCAGCACTGCTTTTATGACAAAAGCATACCTGCACAGTAATTTTGATCCAGAGTTTGTAGTGAAGAAACAAATCCACGACACTGATTTCGTGAAGTGAAAAATGTGCAATACACTGGCTTTGGGAACATGATGTGCTTCCTGTGTAGTTTTATGCCCAGCACTACAATGGGTAAATCATGAAAAAATGGACACAGCCTTCAGTTTTGTTTAAACAGCTAGGAGATCTTGGTCATTGGCTTTTTTGTTTTGTTGTGTTTTGTTTTGTTTTGTTTGAAAGAAGCTCGAATAATGCAGGGTTTCAGTTTGTCTGTGTAGTAGGGTGCCTTGTAGTGGAGTGATTCAAAATAGCTTGCATCCCAAAAAGCAGCCCAACTGCAGGTTCACAAAGCCCTGTGCTTTTTCCTCAAGAGTAAAATAAAGTAATTTATTCTGTCATTGGAAGGCAGAATTCACTGCTCCAGAGTAATTCAAAATGTTTTCTTTGCCTAAGTTCATCTCTGTCTTAGCTCTACTATCCCTGCATGGCAACCTGCAGTGTAGAGAACGCCAGAAACAACTTTAAAATATGACTCAAGATGATAAAGAAAGTACCACTTGAGACACACATAGTTTGAATTTTGGCAGAATCTGTATGTTTCATTATTTAATTCAACAGAGAGGATTTGCAGGGGACATTTGGAAGGTTCTTTCAAGCAGAATCAGAGCTGTATGCTCTGATTAGTGCTTAGTAGGTTAGAAGGGAAAGAAGTGGGCTAATACTTTATTCTCTCAATGTCTGTGTTGTTGGTGTTGCCGAGTGAACATTGTGAGCTGGAGTTGCAATTGCTGGATATTAACGTTGTTTGCACTAAAAATAAGGTATTTCCAGAATTGAAAGAGATATGTTTCTTTTGATCCAAAATTTATATATATATATTTACACACACACACAGACTGAGGGAGGGAGAGACAGTTAGAGAGTGTACTTCAAACCTTATTTGTTTTCCTTGGTGGCTAAGGAGACTTTAGAGATGGTAGCCAATGGTGTTTCTCCCTGCTTAGAATACCACATGGGACAGCAGAGTGCACAGTGAGATTCATATAGTCATAGAATGAACTGTTGGAAGAGACCTTAAAATTCAGCTTGTTGCAACTCCCCTGCCATGGCTAGGGATACATTCCACTAGAACAGCTTGCTCAGGGCCCCGTCCAACCTGGTCTTGAACACTTCCAGGGATGAGGCATCTAGCACTTTTTTGGGCAACGTGTTTCAGAGCCTAACCATCCTCACAGTAAACAATTTTGAAAAAGTATGTGCATATCTTATTATGTCAATGCGTGATTATATAATGTTTTATTAATGTATAAAAGCAAGCAGAATCCTGAAGTGCAAGTCGAATTAACTTGCAACAGTTATTAAAGTTCACTTCCAGCTTAAACAGTAACCCTACTGTCTTTACAGTATATATCTGGTAGAGCAATTTTTTGTTAATGTTTGAACAGTGTCTTGAAGATGGAAAGCTTTTTCAAGTGTTGAATATTGTCACTGCTGCTCATCTCTTACTGTTATATGTGACTTTATATCCCCCTAGTTAAGCAGACCTAGCAGCTGAAAGTATTTATTCCATTTGAAGGTTCATACACTCCTGAAATAGAACTTTTCAGTGTGCTGTATCATTTCTAGTGCTTTATTTCCTTTTGCTCTGAAATTTTCAGAATTCAGTTTCCCTGATAGAAAAGACATACTTTCTCCTTCTTGGCTTCTGTATGGTTTAACACCCTTGCTCAATCACCCCATGATTATGTTGCTACTAACACAAGTGTTGATTGAGCTCTTCTGTAGACTTGATCTGTTAAATTATCTGAGGTGAAATCACCTTCTTTGATGTTTTTGGAAATGATTTTTGTGGCTGACTCATCCCTGGAGATATATTTTGTCATATTTTGTGATACTGAAGTATTGGAAAAGTTAAACCTGTTCCTGAAGTTTCCATATTACCAAGAATAATGACTCGTGTAAATTTAGACTCTGAGGCCTATATTTGCAATTGTAGTGAGAGTGAGATGATAGCTCAAAGCATAAATGGGATGGGTAAAACCGCTGTCTGATGTATAGCTAATTGCTAGAGGCATATTGAATGAAAGCTAAATGAGTAGAATTGTTTTGTTACACATATAGAATGGAAAAAAAAAAAAAAAAAGAAAGAAGAACTGCTCTGCCCCAGTGCATCGTAAACAGTTGTTTCTCTACCCACATGTGTGGAAGGATTTTCTACCCTGGTGCCCTACTGTACTTCCTTATGTCAGTGAGACTCAATGATATAGTCTTACTGATATGCTACTACTGATGGACTGCCTAAAGCGTCCTTACCTCTCTGCCCCTCCTTTGTCCTTGCCTGCAAGTTTGGAACCCGAAACTGTATTGCACTTTGTAGCACATAGAGGACAACAGTCATCAATTGAAAAGGATGGGTGCAATTTGTGCAGCGCTGCACACAAAGACATATATGTACATGTGTGTAAACATAGATACTTGTTTATGTCTGTCCATCTCTCTATCTTTTTGTCTGCCTATGTCTTTATAGGAAGAGGATTTTTTTCTTTTTCAGTTAAAATACACTTCACTGCACTTTGCTAATGTTTACAACTCCTATTATAGAACTAAAAAGAGTTACTTGAAAACAATTTACATGCTAATTGGACTCAGTAAATACCACCATTGCAATGTCTTGATGTAAATATCAAGGCAACATTTTTCTCCGAGTTTACGTGTAGTATCTTTTGATGTTTCAAATGTTTGAGGTCCTTCCATGTGTGAGTGGGCTTTTTTTCCCAGGCATACTGAAGTACAAGTGTGAATTTCCATAAAATTTAAATAAGGTGCTTCCTGTAATAATGAATAATTGTGGCTGCTCTCTGGTCTGCATTGTAATTAACCATGATCAGACTTGTTTGAAGGAGATATTGCTCCTGTTATAATTTGACAGGCTACTGTGATTTTTGTTAGGTTAAATAACCTGCGGCATTTACTTTCAGAGTTACAGGGACAAGATGTGCTTCTGCTATAGTAGCTTCTTCTTAAAAGCAGGAGAATAAATTGATATACAGGTGTGAAGGGCCATCAGTTGCACCAGTACCTATTCATTTTTTTGTAGTTTGTAATGACTCTTTCCCTAGGAGTGTTTGCAATACTGTACTATGTGATACTTGTGAATTAGTAAAATCTTGCATTGTGGCTCAGAGAAGGCAAAATGACCCTTTTATGTTTTATTTAGAAGACATTTCTGCAGGGGAAATAGAATCTCTATGGAAAAAAATAAATTAAGGGGGAAGGGAGGAAGCGCAAACAAAACCAAACCCAGAACTACAGAAGAACCATAAAAATAGCCCTAAACAAAAATACTTTTTCCTTTAGAAACAGCAAGTGACCTTGTGCTCAAATACAGATACTGCATGCAGCAGAGTGATCTCTGTGGACTTGGTAGCATTGCATCTGAACACTTAGTCAACCTCTGTTTCTCTGCCTTTCTCTTTTTGTGCTAAGAACTGCTCAAAACATTACTGTCTAGTTACTGCGGTGTCTTTCATTTTGATTCTGTTTATTGACTAAACCACAAGGATTCCTGCCCAAAGTACCAGGCAGCCTACGCTTGAATGATTTTGATTTTCTAACATCAGCCCTGGGGTTTATTTGAAAAATGTACATACACTGCAGCTTTAACAAGCAAGTGACTGCATGATTTTGACCATGGATTAAAGTATATCTGAAGATCATTAAATGAAAAAAAAAAAAAAAAAGGTGGTGGTGTGAAATAAATGTAGTAGTCATTGTACTAGTCCTGTGCATGTGTGACACATGTTTTTTGTCTTTTCATCTTCCACAAGAGCCAGAAAATTTCCTGCCGTTCTCTTTCCAGCTATTGACAAATGATTGCCAGATGTGAGATCTTTGCAGTGCTTTTCCCCGTCACAAACCTGCAGTGCTGGGATATTCGATTCTCCCTTGCCCATTTCATCTCCTTTCCACATCTGCCAGAGAAACACAGGCTATACATCCCTACATGAGAGTTTAAAGTTTATTCAGCTCCTCCACTCGCCCAAATAAAACATTCAGAGACAACAGAATGAAGTCCATGTGACTCTCTGTAAATCTCAGTGCATTTCAGAGTAGGCTGGTTTGTTTTTTATTGTATTTTTTTTAGATATCCAGGCAAGTTTGGTTTATTTGTTGGAGTATATGTTATATATTAACTTATACATACATATGTATATGGAAAAAGTAACATCAGTTTGAGACTACTCAGGAGTTTGTGTCACCATCACTCTACATGAAACCCTGCTCCTCTTGAAGCTGAAGATAAAGCATAACATTTTAAAGGTTTTTCTGATAAAGTGAATGAAATTAGCAACTAAAAGAACCTCAGTGTTGACCTCTGTGCTGTGAAAGATTTGAAAATATTTTTTTAAAAATAGATGAAAAAAACCCCAAGCCTGCTGCAGAGTATAGATGATGTGTTATCTCTCACTTTCCTTCAGTTTTCTACTGGATTTTTTTGAAAATTCTGAAGGGACTTTCCTTCAAAGTAACTTTTAGTAATCTCAGGGATGAACTAATTTTTATTTTAACAGAAATAACTCTGGAGTGACCACACACATAATCAGTCTCATATTAAAAACTTTTCTGGCACTGCTCTCTAGAGTTTGTATTTATGGGGGGTTATTTTTCTCTTCCAAATCTGCCTTTAAGTATGTTTAACAAAGGAAAAAACACACACACACACACACCCCAAAAAAAAAAAAAAAACCACAAAAAAACCCCAACCCACACACACACAAAAAAAAAACCTCCAAAAGCAAAACTCAGAGAGAGGGAGGGACAGAGGGACAGATTTTCCAGATCCTGACCTTCCTATCGGGTGGGCTAACACAGGTGGCCTTTCTGTTTTATTATTATACTTTTGGCAAATGGAGCAGCCCTTCGGTCCCTGACACAGATCAGCATTTTTTTTTTTAATTAAAAAAAAAAAAAGTCAATAAAATGTCTGCCATATGTGTTCAAAATAGTGGATGGAATTTCAAGAACAGATACGCCTGATTTTTAATCTTAAAAATGCAAGACACTTGCTGTTTTGTTGTTCCAAGGCTGTAGTTGTACAGTTGCTACCATTTCTGCCCATGCCTGTTAAGAGATAATGCTATGTCCTCATTTCCAGCATGTCCAGACGCACAATTCCACTTTTTTTTTCCCACCTATGTAAGAGGTACCTCTTGTAGAGAAAAAAAGCTTGTAAGCAGAAAACTTTAAGGGAAAATCATCTGCTTACAGGGCAAAACAGAATGCAAAAACCAAGCAGAATCTGACTGAAACTTTTCTAAGATTCAGAGTTTTATGCATTCTGCTTTTTAAGATGACAGGATAGTGAAATAATGCTGTAGGTAAGAGTTCATTGCCCATGTGGTTACCATTTATATTTCTCTTTTTTTCTTTTTTTTTTTTTTTTTAACTTTAAAGAAAGGAAAAACTATTTTTGAGAGAACATAGAAAACTTCACACCTTGAAGATCAAGGCAAACGGTTGTCTGTCTTTTCATAAAACAATCAGGTTTGAAACTCCACTAGGAGGAGATGAGATCCTTCAAGTTCTGAACGTTTACTTTATTTGTCCTTACTAATGCAGTGACTGGTTTCTTGTGTCTTTCTTCTTTCACCATGGTTACTGGGGGAGGTAGAGAGGTGCTAAGCAATGGAGGTGTCATCCGGCCTGTGCACTGAGGGAACGTCCTTCAGAGGACAACTTGTCACTAGCCGTCAAAGAAGAGAGTGGCTTTGTGGTCTCTGAACATCTGGCAGCGCTGCACAGGAAGCTGAGGGGGTGTCATTAATTGTGATGAAATAATTTAAACCATCAGGAATAAATGAGGCTGTTAAGCTAAGTTCAGATTGCATTTGCTGTGCACATGTGTCTAGCAGCCTGTGTGCAGTTAAAAAAAAGAAATGAGTTATATTAGCTTGTGAGTAGAAGTGAAACAGATACTGTAAATGAAGTGAGTTACAGTGTGATGACATCATGTAGAACAATATTCAGAGAGCGAGTTTTGTAAAATCAGTATGCAGGAAAGTGGTGGGTTACTTTGATAAAGTTTTACTTAAGATCACACTGTATGATGTTGGATAAAGCAAGTGATGGTTTGGTGGAGGATTTGCAAAACTTACCTTGAAATTTCAAAACAGCAGCCTATCTTTTGAACCAGGCTTTTGCATACAAATATTAGCACAGTTTATGTGTTGTTTTATACTTATGAGTCTGATAAATTTGGAACTGGACTGTAACAGATATTTACCAGTAAGAGTTTGGGACCCCTGTGCACAGAGATCCTTTTGAAATTTTGTTAGTTTCATTTTGTTGAAGGTAGAAGGGGCATTTATTGACATGAAATTTTCATCATCATCATGCCTCAGCTGTCTTATAAAACAAAGAAATTACACTGCACGGGATCTCAAGGAAATAAGGAAATACATAATCTTGAACTGGTTGAAAAGAGAGCTGTGTTGGGTAAAAGCTCTCAGCTTGCTTTTTCTTGAACGTTCCTCAAATAAAGGATTATCAGCCTTCAGAGAAAATGGTTGAACAGAGTTAAATTCTTTTAAACAGTTGTCAAATGCAAATGCACTTGTTTCTGCTCACAGACAGACACAAACTGACTTTTGTTGAGCAGTGACCTATGGTAAAGAGAAATGGTGTACAGTAGTGGGCATTTCCAAAGTTTAGAAGCTTAAAAAATTTACAGATTTATCCCAGGCAGATTTTTGGTATCTGCAATAATACTGCAAGTGTCTAGCTGCAGGTAGGACACACAGTCACAGGTCGCAGTCCATGGTTTGGCTATCGTCAGCCTCTGTACTGGTAGGCTGCTCACAGTGGTGCAGCTGGAAGGATGCCTTAAATTCTGCCAGTTACCAGAAAATTATTGTTGGGGTTTATTCCTGTGAGCAGAAGAGAGCAAGGGTAAATGATCGTGAATTTCTTCAGCCTTTATTAGAGTCAGCTTCTAAAATTGTGCTAACTTTTGTTCCATTGTCTAATTGCCTGTCTGTGGACTTCCAGTTTTCTTTGCTTAGTCCCTGTTTGCAATATAACATCTTAAGTCAGAGTACTTGAATTTCCAGTGTTGCCTTTTGGTTACGTAGGTCCGGCATCCCTGACTAATTTTTCCATTTATCTTGAAGGAGTTAGAGTCCCAGAATAGTAGTCAGAAAATTGTCCTTTTTAAAAAAAGTGGATTCTTCTTTTGGAATTTAAAACTATTTCCATCACTAGAATCAGATGTATTTTGTGTAAGTCATGCCGTTTGTCTTGTCTTAGGGTGCCCAAACAGAATGCAATTTTACAGCAGGTGGTGCAAAATGATATTTGGTCATAGGGAAAGCCAGGTATACAGATCCCTACTGTATGTAGTGTATGTTAAATACTCTCGTATCATACCCTGTAGGTGAAGTATTTGGGTATTTTAGTATAAAAATATTAAGTAAAACTTGCAATAGCAAAAAGATGAGATATCATACATATGACTTTGACCAAAAAGATTTTAAAATTTGTAACTGTGGGTTTTGTACCAGTCCTTCCTTCTGCCTGTAACCAAGAAGTCGATGTTGTGGTTATCAGTGAACTTATGCTCATATCAGAGCATTCTGTGGAATGCTGGGAAGCTGTTGAGAAAGCGTGTGGGAGCAGCAGTCAGAAAGTGAATGCCTAATCCCTGTAACGAAACTGGCTGAACATAACCTTAGTCCTGGAGGTGCTCAGCACTTTCTATCCCTGTTGAGATTCCAGGTAAGGTGAAAAAATGGTGCATGTCTGATTAAGGCATCTTAATATGCCTCTGTGCACTGACCTGCAGGCCACTGAATTTGAAAAGTTTGGGTTTGTACAGTTAAAATATTTCTAAATGGAAAGCATATTAAATATTTTCTCCTTGGAGTGCTTTTATAGTTGTAGCATAGGTCGTATCTCAATCTGAATATATTTTAAATGTTTTTGCAGTAGATATATATGGCTTGTAGTTTTGCTGCTGTGTAGATGCAGAAAACAAAATGAAGACACTTGGTTTTAGTTGTTTCCACCATATCTGAGGTACAGAAATTCTCTCATCTGTTCAAAAGGAGAACTTTTTGATGTTTTTAAGGCTTTTTCAACCTGTACTTTGAGACTGTCACTTTCCTTCTGTCTTGTCCCTATCATACATCAACGCTTGTTTTTATCCTGCTAGAAGCTGTGAAGAAACAATTCTTCAGTAATGTCACTAGAAAATGAATAAATAAAAGCTTTGCATTCCCCAGACCAGTTTTTTTGAGCTAATATACACCAAGAGATATTTCTGTGAAACACTCTCTGTGTTTGTTTTAGATTAGTTAAATAATTGGGTTAAACTACGACTGAGTAGAGGAGGAGTGAGAAGGCACAAAATAAAGAACTACAGAATCAACAGATAGTGCTTCAGACATTCTTAAAACTTAGCAGACTAAGTCTGAAAGTAAACCCTGAGAATGGAAGGTGAGAATGACTGTATGAGATGAATATAAATGTTAGTATGCTAGCACCACAGCAATGCAAACCATTGAAGTTACTTTAATATTTATAAAACATTATTTTAAAAACTCTGTTTTCTCTCACAGGAATAAAGCCATCCCCTCCTTCTGAAATCATATATTAGCCTCAAAAATATTCAGGGACTTAAATTGAGCCCATTTTGTGCATTCGAGGTAAATATACTTTAAAGCAACTTACCTTTTTTTTTTGTAAAGCGGTTGTGTAAGGTTCATGATGCAATAGCACAAATATTGTGATTATGGAACAAATGTTCTTACTATATTTTTCTCTTCTTGTACAGTCTTTTTGTTTGTGAATTCTGATAACAGAACTCTGAGGGAAGTTGCTCAGACTTCTATATAAAACTGCTACATGGTCTACTCCCAGTTACAGGATACTTTTTTTTTTGCCTTTCCTAGGATGGGAATTGTACTCTTTTAACCCGTTGTCCCCTCCTCATTAAATACAAATACCCTCCAGACATTGCTTTCTCAAGGCACATCAAAGTTTATTATAAATGCAGCTCACCATTTGTGGGCAGTGCTGTGTTGTGCTGCTTTGGTACAAAAAATATTTCACTTGCATGTTAAGTTTATTAGATTCCTTATGTACACCAAGGAGGTGTTCTTTGATGTTCAGACAAATTGTGGTTTTAGCAACTAACCATAAAATCACTGGTTAAGTTATGCTAGAAACTTCTCTAGAACGCTGTGTTAATTGGTGACAGAGTTTTCATTATGGGGGAAAAAAAAGTTAGAAAATGAAATGCATACATTTGAGCAATTGACAGGTCCAGAAAGCTCCTCTATATTTGCCACCAACACTTAATGCTCCCTCACTTACAGGCTTGAAGTACTGGAAGGATTGGGGCCTTACTTTGAATCAGGTAGCTGCTAGGTGCTACATGGACTCTGGGTCTCCAAACACAACAGACACCTCCAGCTTCTAGTGATTTCAGTGACATTTTGGAAACCAAGCAGTTATGAAAAGCAGACCAATAGAGTTTAACCCCCATTAAATAAATAAAAAATCAGCTTGTTTTGAGTGCCATTTCAGTGACAGCTAGCTGACAAAAAGTAGCATCACTTTTTTCTAAATCACTGTACACATCATTTGTGTATCTGGTTACATCCTCTCAAGTGCTTTGCTACCATGTGTATGTGTTTTCTTTTGACAAATTAGTTCAAAACATGCTTCCTCCTATGGCATCAACAGCTACTAGAAAGCCCATGTGATACATTCAGAAATATTATTTTTATGAATTGAGCAATTAGTGTCTGATGTGGCAGGCATTCCTAGACTTATCTTTGAATTGTGCTTGATTTGTTCCAATTTAGAATGAACTGATGCAGTAGAACTCCATATAAAATAAGGTGAAGGGTTCTTTCAGATTTATTCTGTACTAAGAAATAAAAAATAAGTGGCTTAATACTAAGAGAAAAAACACAGATGTTACTGGAAAATTTAAGCATATAAGTTGTTTCATTTGCCCCTAGACGGCCTTAAATGAAGCAACTTTTTAGTAGTGATCTCTCAGCACCATCCTTATTATTAAGAGTATGTCTCAATCCTGTACTTTATGAATCAATAGTTGATGAAGGTTTTTTGAGCACAATACCCATTAATTATTCATTTGGTATTTTCCTAATGAAAAAAAAAAATCATAATAAGACCACATTACAATAAGGGTACAAATTCCTTGTAGCATTATTAGTGAACTTTTGTTGAAAGATCTTAAGAATGTCAATGAAACCAAGAACAAATTTTTCACTCAGTTGAGCCATGTAGACAAACCTGAGTCAGATTTGATGTGCTTTCTAGAAATTGATCAGACCAGCTGTTATTCTGCCTTTACTGAAATGGAAATATATATCAGTTAGAGCTGAGGTTTATTGTGGAAAACTGGAATGGCATACACATGGGAGAAGTGGGTTTGGCAAAGTGTTGTGCAGAGTTTTTTGCTAGATTTGTGATTAAAAATGAAACAATTGGATAGATAACACTGCTAGATCTAGGAGAAAATAATTTTAAATATAATTTTCTTTAAGAAGGAGTGGCAAAAGAAGGAAAAATATCTATCCAACATCAGCCACTTCTTTACCTTTTTCCACCTGGTTTTTGGTTCTAAAATGTCTCAAGCTGGAAGGGATCTATAGGGATCGTTGAGTCCAACTCTCTTTTTTCAAGTAGAGGTGTTGGAGACTGGTAAATAACCCAGGATATGCTACTTGGGGTATGCTTTTGGGATCATAGAGTAGCTAGCTGAAGGGGATCTGCATGTGATTTTGCATTTCAGAGGTGGGGGATAGCAGCTAAATCTTGCAAATGTCTGACTTTGAAGATGGAATTATGTAAACACTCTTCATGAATTATAATAGGAGTGAGGCAATGCAATCTTTTTGCAGTTCATTTTTTGTTCCTTATTTTATTGATTTCATAGTGGAATACTTTTATTTATGTATTTATTTTCATAAATTACCAGGTAAGAAACATTGAATAAGCAGATGAAACAAGATCAAAGATTAAGGCAGAGGGCGTTAGGGTGAAGCTAAATTTTCACTTGTGCTCTTTTCACTTGTGTAGCTGTAGAAACTACACAGTGCTCTTCCTGCTCTTTTCTGTGCTATTCAAGGAGTACTGAGGAGGATCCCAGAGTGTCCAAAATTGGAAACAAATGTCAGTGCTGGGTGCTGACACCAGCTTGAGTAACTGGGAGCACTGGTTAATAAGGCTTAACTACTCATTAATAAGACTTAACGACTTTTTTTAAAAGTTATTTTTCTTTACTATTATGACAAATAATATGTTCATTATTTGTATTGCAGTGGTGCATAGAGGCTCCAGCTATGGGCCAGGAGTCTGGTTATTGTACAAACATAGAACAAACCTTACTTTTATAATGAAGCAATCCCAGAGTGGTGTTTTGCAAGTACTGTAAATATTCATGCCAACCATTTATGATGATGTATCAGGACCTGTATGCTCACTGATCCAAAAATAAGGACAGGACTTAAAAAGAAGGGTTGGAATAATGTTAGTAAAATTTCATGTGCTTGATTCAATTTTCATTTTGCTTTGCACATTACTTTGAAATTTCTGTTGCCATGTCAAAGACAGACCAAGCAAATGTTGAGGAAGGAAACTGGAAAAGAGATGATGGAGTTGAGTTTCATGGACACTTTTGGAGGCTTCCTAGGTGGTCAGTGGTTATATGAGGTGGTTGTGTTTGTTTTATTCACACTGAAAGCTATTAAACATTCAGGAGATCTGTGAGAGCTATTTCTTATGAGATAATTGAGTCTGCTGGTAGAACCAAATAATGGTCAGAAGGCATAACAAAATGGCATCAGAGCCTCATGATGCAACTGTATCAGCAAAACCAGAGCAGCTTCTGCAGGCAAAATGGAACCTGAAGTGCACTGAGGAGCAGTAAGACACTTCCTAGCTTCAAGTGTACTGTGGGGAGATGAGATGGAAGTTTATATTTACTTTGAAAATTGTTGACTCTTGTGGTTGAAAAAGTGAAATCTATGGCTTGATGTGTGCTTTGTGTCTTGCTCTCTACCATCCTCCGTCTAGTAGTATTGATTCACGGTATTCAAACAACCCAATCAATATATGAAGTATTGTATACCTCATAATTAGCTTATGACCTAAAAATGGGAAATGTGATTTATGAATAGCTGATAGTCTGCAGGTCTTTTAAAATCTTAACATGTTGATACTGTGACTAATTCCAGTCCTGTCAATACAGCCTGAGATATTTTCCTTTGTATGAAAATTGTGGGAGAGGTTAGAAAGAAATTACAATACCATGAACAACTAGATCAAGTTTTTCAGATCCTGATTTGATCCATTGTCTTATATTTTCATTCATATGCTTCTGAAATATCCAAATCATTTTGACAGAGACCTGCTCTGTGTTTCAGTTTAAAATCTGAGAATCTATCAAAACCATATTTCTAGTTGTAGCAAACTGTGTATTTACATTACAATCTGTCCAACATGAGTAATGTCAACAATACTACAGTGTACATTTTATTCCAGCTAGGAATAGTAGCTTTATCCAAGCTCCAATCAGAGATACAGTGTAAACACAAACCTAGGTTTTATGTCTTGCAGTGGTAAGCCAGTCATGTCCTGGTTTAAAAAAAAAATAGTGGCTGTGTGTATGTGTATCTGTGTATATACTATTACAATAGTCCTTGCAGATGCACTTAGATTATTTTTCTAGGCAATGACTTACTGTCAAATACTTTTGCATTTTATTTATAAAAATGGAAAGTTAAATTTTTGTAGTCTTTTCCTTTCTGACACAAATGTGCTATGTCAAAGACCTTAATCAACAACTGAAAGAACCCTTTTTCTCTAGTCTGTTCCACAGCAGGACATAGACTTGGCTCAGGGAAGTGCAGAGAAAGATAACTGTAATGATTGCAGCATAACTTAACTTTCCAGCAAAAACAATAGCAAAATTTAACAGGATATGATCATTTTGATCACTGGTTATTGAGTAAAACCTCATAATTTGGCTAACATTAGATGGTATGGCAAGTCTGTTATATATCCTTTTGGTAACAGCTGCTAGAAATGTGTTCAATCTCTAACATCCCTAGTGCTTGCTAAAGATTATGTTTCTTAAAGGAGCAATAATGCACTTTTCACCTCTTAAACTGAAAATCATTGCCACATTAGACAAATGTAAGCAAAACTATCTAGCCCAGATAAAATAGTATTCTGAAGTTTTGTTGCTTGAAACAGATACTTCTACCTTTTTAATGTCAATTTTGTTCTCACTTGGTTATGACAATTTTACAAAGTTCTCACTTGGTTATGACAATTTTACAAAGCTCAAGTCCTAATTTTATCATGATGAAGTATCTTAAATTTTGTTTCTGTATGTACTACAGTATCTGGGTGAATGATCTGACTGGCTCATTGTCTTTGTGAGCCTGGTCAGCCTGGTTTGTACCTATGACTAAGACTGTAATTCTCAAACTAAAGTGTCTCCAGAATTTGTAATGTAACAATACATAATATCCATACAAATTAAACCAGTGAAATATTATAAAAATGCATTATATCTGGTTTAGTGAATATGGGTACCTACAATGTGCAATTTTGAGGAGTCATTGCATAGTTTTGAGGAGTCATTGCATAGTTTTGAGGAATCTGTTATGATGACTAGTCTGGTTCAGGACAAAAGGTAGCCAGTGATTTAGGAAGAAATGCACATTCAATATCTACTTTGTAGATATTGTAGATTATTAGTAAAGCACATACTAATTCAAATAATAATATCATGTTAACAACATGATGTTAATAACATCATTATTTTCTTGTGTTTTGAGATCAACTAACTAACACTCCTTCATAATTTTTTTGACTTACAGATAATAGGAAATATGTTCCTATGACGTGGCATGCACACGCATGCGTGCACATTAAGAGAAGGAAGGTGGGAAGTGAGAAAGATGGAATTTCAGCAAGTAACATGAGAATGATCAAGGGAATGCCAAAATTACTGGAAGAGAAGAAAGCAAAGAATGAAAATCAATGTAACGTAGAAATCAAAGCCCAAGAGCAAAAGTGCATCTCATGATGCACGTGACCAAGATCACTATAGTGAGATAATATATATCTTAAAATCAAATGAAATTCAATAAAAGACAAATAAATATGTAAAAGAAATGTGAATCTCCTAATTCTAAAAAGTGGAATAATATATCTCTGGAGTAAATAATAAAGTGAAGTGAAATCCATAGTAGTTAAAAGGTTACTTAGTGATACAAAGAATCTACAGTAATTAACATTTTCACATGTTAAAAATACACACATATAGTTGTGTTTCTGTGAAGCATTACCTGGACAGAAGACTTAGTATAGACAAATATTCATAATATGAATGTACAGAACCTTGAGATCTCTACAGTTACCTAGGTGTATAAAGTTTTAAATACATTTTTAAAACTTTGCAGTATGGAGGCCTGGATATATAAAAGCAAAGTACAACAAGAAAAACACCACAGCAAATTTGCCAAACATATGATTTCAGACTATCCTGTATCAAAATTGTATATTCCACATAAGAATAGGAAAGCTCTGAAACAAATAGGAAAACTTCACCATCACAAAGATGGAGACGGGCCTTCAAGGGAAGCCATATGAGGAGCAGCTGAGGTCACCTGGTCTGTTCATCCTGGAGAAGAGGAGACTGAGGGGAGGTCTCATTGCAGCCTACAGCTTCCTTGTCATCTCTTCCCTGTGGTGACAGGACCCGAGGGAATGGCCTGAAGTTGTCAGGGGAGGTTTAGGTTGGATAATAGGACAAGGTTCTTCACCCAGAGGGTGGTTGGGCACTGGCACAGGCTCCCCAGGGAAGTGGTCACAGCACCAAGCCTGAGAGAGTTCAAAAAACGTTTGGATGATACTCTCAGGCACATGGTATGACTCTTAGGGATTGTCTTGTGCAGGGCTTAGAGCTGGCCTTGGTGATCCTTGTAGGTCCCTTCCAACTTGGGGTATACTATGATTCCATGAAATGGTGATGGAGCTTATAAAATAACGCTCATGCTATAAGAGTTGTGAACTACAATTTACTACACAGTTATATCATGATTGATTTAAACATATAGTTCCTTCCTCTTATAGGGCAATTCTGTTAGAATGATCCTAAAGTTATAGCACAGAGGACAAATTAATGCCAGTAAGTGCATAAAAGTATACATTTGGAGGAAAATGTTAAGAGGGAAAATATTTTCTCAGGCTATTGATAAGGTGGAAAAAGAACTGAAGCAGATTGGGAAGCAGTTGACTTAAGTGTTAGTGTCACTAAGTTAGTGACACTAGTTAGTTAAGTTAGTTAAGTGTCATAGTTAATTGACTTGAGCAGAATGACCTCCTAATCCTATCCTTCCTTACTTATGGAACCAATTTACCTTTATCATAACATGTTAAACATTACATATTTTTATTGTTAGATTTCAAATATAAAATGTGACAGTAAGGTTGGATCTGGACGTTTTCTGGATAAGATTTGTAGTTATCTGTGATGTTCTCTTTTGGGTTACTATCTACCAGAGGTCACTGGTGCTAGTTATGGAAGAACCCATATGCTGTAGAACAACAACATGCATGAAAAATGGTTATGGATTAAAGCCTACTTGGTCTTACAGCATATGAGTTACAAATAGTTGGGGATGTTTCCATGTGTTTGTGCATATGTTTGTTGAAAATCCTATGAGTTTAGTCTGCTGCTGTATGAAATATAAGTTGAATTTGCTGTGTACCTGGTGTGTCGCATGTTTTGAAAAACCAGTATAAAGCCTCTTTGAATTTAGAGACACTGTACAAAATGCTATCATAGTTTTGTTGCATGTTTTATTTTACACATTTCTGCTGTCAGTATCTGTCACCTCCCATTTCCCTTATGTTGAATTGTGTTGGTGGAGCATTGGTATTGAGTGACTTGAACTATGGGAGAGTTGGTGAATTCAATCTGTAACTTGGCTTAATTCCATGAATAGTTTGGACAAACCATGGAAAACCTTTTTTCTTTTTGATGTGTGGTTTGCTTTTTTAAAATCAAAAACAATACACTGATAGTAAGACCAAGAAAGAAAAGTCCTTTTCTGGGTTTTATTTGGCAACCAGTGGGTTCCATCTACTTCAATGAAAAACACCATTTGGGCTATTTTGGTATATTCTTTGTGAAGTATCATATTTATGACTTCCATGGGACTTTATGATAACTTGAGAAAAAGAATGTGAAAATTCATGTTTTGGATTATTTTTGTTTGTTTATTTGGAGGACAACCATATGGCAAATGCAGTTGTTTCCCAGTAGACTGTTTCAGTTGTGTACAGATTCATAAAGCTTGAGGAAAGAATTGGATCAGTTGTTGAAAGGGTCATAGTGTGTAGCCAGTTAGCCAGAATTTTGAATAGTAAGCGAATCATTAGGAGTTTGACATTCAGGGCTCTAATTGTGGTTTTGAGTATTAAGTTGAAGGATCAAAAAGTGATATTCTCTTTGGACCATCTGGAGTTATTCAGGCCAGCAGTAAACATTCAGCAGATTTCAGACTGTTGTTAATTTTCTAACATTATTTTCTGTGGAGTGGCTTGTTTTCCTGTTTTTTTTTTCTCCTCTGTTTATTCAGGGGTGGTCTTAAGGTCAGTAATAGTAGGTGCTTCAAGAAAATACTGGTGTTTTGGGACAGTGACATAATTTCTGTAGTGTGTGGGCAAGCAAGTGTGATAGCCCTTTGCTTTCCTCAGTGGGAGAAATCAGCAAGTATGGTATGGGCAGAAGGTCAGTTGTTCCCAGCGAGAAAGTGCTGACCCTTTGCAAGCTCATCAGCATGACTTTTATTTGTAATGACTGTGCTTAAATAAGTCTTTGTTCAGTAAAATATGCAAGCAAAGCTGCTCCTTCTTTCCACGAATAGTGAGATGCTGATTTAATGAGGACTAGCTAAAGGATATATGTGGATGCTTGTCACTGTTCAAAATGGTGGGAAAGTGCCAAAGTGAGCAATGCATGGAGCAGATGTGCTGATCTCACTTCTCCAAGATCAGTATAAACTGAAAGCATTTGTTCCAGAGTTTGCCTAACCCTCGATTCTCTTTCCTTCCCCCTTATTCTCTGCTTCTTCCCAAACTGACCTCATGCACCAGCACTAAAGCAGCATCCAGGCTTTGATCTTGTGCCCCAGCCAGTCTGAAAAGCAGTTTGCACG
Organism: Xenops minutus; assembly: GCA_035221455.1. Lineage (NCBI taxonomy): Eukaryota > Metazoa > Chordata > Aves > Passeriformes > Furnariidae > Xenops > Xenops minutus. The sequence goes on from JAWWEE010000085.1 coordinate 40,796,639, forward strand.
CAGACACATTTTAATCATTCATATCATGATTGGTGGCTCCCTGTTGCTAAACCACAATTATTGATCCACTGCTGTTGCAGTACATGGGTGAGGAAACATGTCCTGTTGATTGCTGACTGAATAGGAAGGAAGTGTAGAGCTTCTCTAACCTCTGTCTTTTCATCAGGGTGGTTTGAAAAGTCCATGGTGGTGAATTACTTACCCTGCATTACAGGGTGTTTCCTTTGACAAAAATAGCTGGATTAACATGAATAGGTGCATTTAAAATACTCAGGATGGGTAATAATTGTCCATTGCCCTCATATCTGAGTTTACCAGCAGATTACCTGCTGCAAGGTAATGTACCCAAAAGAACAGGCCTGGTGTAAAACTGCTTCCAAGGCAAATACAGCTGTGTAGTAGACATTGGAGTTCTACAGAGTAGTTGTTTCTGGACAAATTATGCTGTCAGACAAAAGAAACACATACTATGTAAACCTTGGTTGGTTCAAGACTGTTCAAATAATTTTGTTCAGATTATGCTCAGGTAGCTGATTTGTTAGTGCTGGTTTTGCTTCTGGATCAGATTTTTAGTCTTTTCTAACAGAACCGGCAAAAAAAAGATTACATACAAAAATTGAGGAAGTAGTACTGTCACTGACTGACTGTAGGTGACAGTGATCCACAGTGTAAGGCATGGAGTTAATTTGTTTTATATATATATACATATATATATATATATATGTGTGTATATATATACATACAGACACACATATATACATGTATATATAAAAATGGGTCATCTCCCCAGAGTTTGTGTTTTAGCTTGGAAAGATGAAGAACTAGAGGAATCTAAGATGGAAAATTTGTGAAAAATGAAAGCTTGAGGACTGAATCAAAACTGCAATTCTAATAACATTTTATTAGCACCTAGGAGCCCATGCCTTTGCTACAACACCCTGAATGTTTTATTTTTGTTATAATTACAGTATCTTGCCTGCACTTTGTCCCTCTGATCCTTTGTTAAAGCCTAGATCACTATGTGCAGACTGTGCTTGTAGGTGTGATTTATTGAGTGACAAGTAGCTGTAGGGTAGAACACACGCCTCTGTACCTGAGTAAAGTATTAGACATCACAGAGCTGGGGGATGGCGAGAGAGAGAAGAAAAGCACAGAGCAGTAACACAGCAGCTCCTGGATACAGATCAGACAAGAGGTTCTGCCACAAATCACCTAGAAACATGTCAGACGCTGCATGTTTGTTGTTTTACACTGAGGGCACAGCCGTAGTCCAAAAGTATTGATTCTTTTCTTTGTACAGAGACAGAAACTGTCAGCTCTAGCAGGCTGACCTTGGTATGGCTCAGACAACTATTCCCCACCCTGCCTACCATATGAACCCCACAGGAAAAGTCCAGGCAAGATATGCCAATGTCCGTTTCACATAAACAGAGAGAAACCCAAGTCTGCCGAAACAGCTCCTGTCTTTCCCTCCAGAGGTCCACAGTAGCGATTCTGCACCACATTTCCTATGACAGAGAATTCAATTGTTTCCAGTGTCTCAACATTCAAGAGATATTAATTCTACTTAATCATTCAAGAATTCAAGAAGTGTCTACAGAAACTAATAATAATAATAATCCCCACTGCTACTTCTCACAAAGAAAAAGCACTAGCATTTCTTTTATGGGCCTGGTGGGGAAAGTGGGAAACGAGCCCACTTTGCACTAATCACAGGCAGAAATGTTTAATAGAATTGTAATTATTTTTGTTAGTATAGTAAAATGACCCAGACATATTTTACATGTAAAAACATGACCACATTTCTGGGAAATATTTGAGTTGACTTTAAGCATTCTTTTGCCTTTTATTACAATGTATTTGAGTGCATTAGAGTTATGTGATTTTTTTTCAAGGCTTCACTGTTTTTTTATAATATTATTTCCCTCCTTTTAAATACCTTTTTGTCCCCCTCCCCAGCCCTAACACTCTCACTCATTCATTGATGAACAGAACTCAGTAGTAAGGAATGCTATCCCTATGGAAAATGTTAACTTGAGTCACAAATTTGACCCCCAAAAGTATACCTGATTTGGCATCTGTGAAGGTTCAGAATCTCTGTAAAGCCTTAATCTATCTACAGTTACCTTCTTCAGTTAAGTTTTAATACAGCTCTGTGTTCTGACATCACATATCACCAGGTGTCATCATCCTTTGGTCAGTGAATGATTTTTTACGGTGGGAATTTATAGAGAATAAAACCCACTCTAGATATCTTAATTAATCCTATTTTTTTTTAAACACCCATCTTAAAACCCAATGCTATTGGTCCTCTGACTATTTAGTAACTTAAGCAGTATTTGCGATCTATAATGTATAAGGTACTTTATAGAACAGAGAGAAAAGTACTGTGTAAGAGTTTTTACTTAAATTTACTTAAATATTTTGGTTGTATGTTACTTAAAACAGAAAGTTAACATAGTTAACATATAAAGAATATCCAAACAGTTAAATGAATAAAGGAGTGTACAGAGGTTGTAATGACAGATTATTAGAGAATTGCTTTGTTTAAAAAGATTTGTTTATTTGCATTACTACTGTTATTTAGTTATTATTTTAACTTGAAAGTGTATTCCATAATGTATGCAGCTTTCCAAGGAAAAGTGTTGATCGTAGCAGAGATTCATGCTGCTTTGTAGTATAAACTGTAAGTAATCTAACTCTATCTACATTTCTGCTAAAAGGCTGTTACTTAATCATATTATGTGACATGGAAACACTGTATCACCAAGCTGGAGTAGTTTTGTCCTGTTGAAAGGATGGTATAGGTTGGTAATAGAAGTCTCTTAAGAATCAAAGCCCATTAAAGTTTTTTTTAAGTTGTGCTAAATAAAATTTGAAACTTTTGAGTTTTGAGAATTCATGTAATGTTGAACACTTTACTCAAAAAAGCCCAGATTTTGGGAAATGCTTTTTGTCTGACATTTTGTAAACATATTCCCTTATCAGTATGGTTCTTCATTCCAAAACTATGTTACTTACTATATTGTAGAGAACACACAAGAAATTTGCTTCAGACAAACATAGGATCCCATCATCACTGGCAGTATTTCACCGGTTAATCAAACCCTAGTGATAGCAGTAATGAAAATATATTGGTAGAAAATAGTTTTCTACTTTTGTTATTATTTGATTTGTGCTTTTGTAATTTTTTTTTTTTTTTTAATGATGAGTGCCACTTCTTCCCATTTATAATTAGCTTCCCTTTTTTCACTCAGTAGCTGCAAAGAAGAAAGGCATTGCAAACAATTTGAAATTGATTCAAAATTATCTAAATAGTCTAGACTTTTGAGAGAAAGAAAACTGAAATTTTCAGGAGCTCTTTTATAGTGAATCACTTTCTGTCTTGAATAAGATGGTTAATATGAAATTAAATGGAACCTATGCTTTCCTATCTTTAAACTGTTTGTATTTGTTACAAAAAGAATAACTAAACTGGAGAGATATCCCCTCTAGTACTATTGTTATTAAATCTGTTTTTGCCATACTGAAAATTAACATTTTTAAAAAACCTGTTTTCACTGAAGTAGAAAAAAGGGAGATAAAATTATTTGTAATTTTTTGAGATTATGGAATAATTTAAATTTGCCTTTTTCAACCTGTTTGTCAGGTTGAAAAATATTTAAATACTTTTTACTTCCATGACAAAATTTTGAGTATGGTATAGTATTCAGACATGCAAGTATAACAACGGTAGTGTGTTGGATGTTACTAGGTCTTCTGAAATCCGTGCTATACTTAAGAGCAAGGTATTCTTCTCTTTGTATACATCATAGTCACAGGATGTACTTAGGCTTCTCAAAAGGGTTGACTGAGTTATGCCATGCCTTGTTAGTATCACGTTAGGACAGGGTCTATAAATCATTATGTAATATGCAGGTCTTTTGAAAATGCACCGAAGGTTTATTGCCAGTAACAGACTAGTGGCCTTATGTAGACTTTGCATGAATAAAACAGATTGATGAGCCATTTTATAGCATTACAAGCTGTATTATAAGTACATCACTCTTTTCAGTAAATTAACATGAAAAACAGTCTAATGAGCTACCAGTTTTAATCTGCCAGAGAACTGAGAACACCACTAAGCTCATAGCTAAAGTCATTCAACTTTAATTAAAAGCTGGAAACTTAGAATTTTCTAAAGGCTTTCCCTGGTTTTGAGAGACTTTTCTTTCTTTTTGAATACTATATTAAACTGGATAGTAATTTAATACTATCACAAAATTGTGTTTTACATTTTATAAAATCTAGTGGGTTTAGGAAAACAAGAGAGGATATAAGGAAAAGTCTCACTTTGATAAAATAGATCCATTCTTTTTGGTTAAATTTGCCAAAATAAGTCTGCAAGATTTCTGAGAAATAAATGGAGTCAAGCAATCCAAGTCTAAGAAAATGATAAAACAAGGGGCAAAAAAGGGAATTGATAAAAGAAGAAAAACCAATGAAAAGGGTGATTTATTTTTTTTTCTGAATATGGCTAGCGAACACTCTCACCAGAGTGAATTTTCTACAGATTTCTGCTTTGTCCAAATTTGTATAGTAAGGTAGCAGGAAGTTCTGCAGAAATAGATAAAACCAGAACTTTGTTTTCTTGTACTCTCACCGTTCATAACCATAATAGGTTTGAGCAAATGAGTAGTCATGCAATGAATGCAATGAATTGCTTTACAGCAAATGTATGTGAATAGGAGCATCCATGCCATGTACATATTTTCATGTAGGGAAAATGCCAGTGAAAGGAAGTGAAGAAAAATTGTATGTGAAGGACGAAGGACAAAAACATATCTAGATTGTCCAGCCTTCCCTTGCTGTACATCTTCCTGAAAAGAAATCTTTAGTGGAGTTACTTGAGTTCAAAACTGATACACAAACGTTTCCCTATAGAATTGATTTGCTTAGAATACATGATTTTAAATCTAACTTTAAACTCAGAATTTAAAATTAATTTTTAAATAAAAAGAGAAATTAATTATATGCCATCTAAGAGACCCTAGAGATTTTATTGAATGGGATTACTATTAGAAAACACTACTTTTATGGCTTAGAAACAGTTTACAGACTAGCATACAATTAAGAACTCAGATGTAGATTTTTTATTTTTTTTTAAAATGTGAAAACAGACAGGCAAGCAAGTAGTTCAGCAATCTAGGAGATTTTGTTTCTTTAGTTCAAGCATAAAAAAGCCTCTGATATCTAGTCTAGAAAGCTAAGTTCTGAAAACACTTTATTTAGTCTTTACAGAATTTATAACAGTATTTTGCATGAAAAGCCTAAATATTTGAGCAACAGCCACCAATCTGTATCCATGTTCTTCACATAATTCAAAGGAGACACTGCATGAATATCCTACATGACCCTTTAAAAATGGTTGAAAAGTAAACTCCCTTTTATACAACCAAGCCATACATATAATTTATGGTTTGGATTTAAGACAGCCTTCCAGTTTTAATGTCGTTACACATTTTATATTCCAGTCTGGTTTACAGTAAGTACATCAACTACTGTAACATTCACAGGGTAGTCTGAAGGGGAAGGATAGTTTTCAAATCTAAAGAAATAGGACAAATCCTGAAGCTCTATGACAAACCCTTTGTTGAAGATCCCGTTGGAAACAATGGGACCTATGCAAGGATATCAGGAAACTAGGTTCAAATTTCTCAATAACCAGCCACAGGGATAATCAGGGGTTTAGAACATCTCTTTTATGAGGAGACATGGGAGCTGGGCCAGTTTAGTCTAGAGAAGAGAAGACTGAAAGCAGATCTCATCAATATATGTAAATCTCTCAAAGATGGATGTCAAGAGGATGGAGCCATAGTGGTGTCCAGCAACAGGACAAGGAGCGATGGCCATAAACTAAAGCACAGAAAAGTTCCACCTCAACATGAATAAGAACTTCTTTACATTGAGGGCATCAGAGCACTGGAACAGGCTGCTCAGGTAGGTCGTGGAATCTCCCTCTGGAGACATTCCAAACCTATGTAACTCGCTCTAGGTGTCTCTGTCTTGGCAGGGAGATTGGACTGGGTGATCTCCAGAGGTCTCTTCAAATCTAATAATTCTATGATTTTGTGAGTGTAAAGGCATTACTTTTGTTATGCATAGTTTATTGTTATTTCTTTAGTATTTATTTGGTTGAAATCATAGGAATCTTCTTTGTGATGTATCCAGACTGTGCAAATAGAGTAACTTAAACTTGTCTGAAAAAGGCGCCTTATGGTAGGCATATAGCTGCTATACTTTAGAAACTTAATAACCTGTATACTATGATATTTCCTTATGACCTAATATTTGTCCTGCAATGCTTCATTGTAGATGCCTACATTCTGGAAAGTCATTCCTAGAATGCTGCCACTTAGCATAAAATTTGTTGTTCTGCAACATGGCAGAAAACAGTCCTCAGAAAGTGAACACAAAGGAGATAAAAACACACATTTTTGAGACAATGTTCAGAAACATTTTGAGTAAATGTTCATATAAAAACTGTTAATATATGCACATCTAGTCTTGTTAAAGAGAATTTTGAAAGATGTAATATTGAGGGACAGGATCCTTGCTAAAAATTACTGTGACATGTAGACAATTAAGAAGTAACAGTATTTGCACTATCTAGTGGAAGCATTCCTTTCAACTCTTCTTCTGGTCCATAGTTCTATAGAGGTGCTACTAATGATGCTGTGAAGTGCTATTACAATTATTTCATGACTGTTTATCTCATGACATATGATCCTAATACCTACATTACTAGAAAAAATAAATAATTTCAGTGTTACTATTATTGATGGGAAAAAGCAAATGAAATCTCAAGGTAATATTTGTTTGGGTGAAGAAAAACAATTTCATATGAACATCTCTACAGACTGCGTAGTAGGGTACATTTGTATTTCTGAATAATGGAGAATGAGGAGGAAGACTTGGCTCCATATCCAGAAAAGACTTGGAACAGCTTTCCTCTGGAAGTTGCTGCTTTCAGCCATGAAGATTGTGGCTGATCAGTATTCCTAAAGGCAAAACTGAACTTTTTATTCTGTTGTGACTTGCCCATGGCATACCATTGTGTCTTTGCAGTGACTTGAAGATGGTTTTTAAACATTGCTGCTAGTTTTCTGGAATGGTCTTACTATCTCAGACTTCCACTGCTCCTTTTTTTCTTTCACTTTGTTCTTTTAATTGGTCTCCTTCTGGCTCACTTTTATGCCATCCTTCCCTCTTTCATTTGTCATGTCTGTTTTTCTTTCCATTGCTGTACCATTATTTGTTACCCTTTTGGCCACCTTTTATGGCAAAACCCCCCAACAAACTTGATGTCTCAAAAGAAGGAAAAAAACAAACAAAACATGCCCAATCTAGACAACTAGTACAAACAGGATTCAGCACAGTAGTTCTGCCTGTGTTCCTGAAGACTTTTAATTTCTTCTTTTCTCCCTGACTGGGTTTTTCTCTCTTCTGAGCTGGGATGAAGGACTGTGCTGCTTTTGTGCTCATGCAGTATTGCTCAATATGGGGCCAGAGTTCTCTTTGGGTAGGTTCTGTGAGGGTTTACTGCTCTGTCTGCTACTACCCAGATTAAAGACTAATAGTTTTGCAGCCTTCTTTCTGCCTCTACTCTCTTGCGCAGAAGCACACCCATCACTAAAGTGGTAAAGAAGGTAATTGTTATGCAGAGGGACATAGAATCTAGCATAGCTGGATTTCAGTCATTTATTTCATAATTTATTTCAGTCATTTATTTCCACTACTGAGAGTCTGAGAGGTCTTGGGACCTTTATGGAACCAACTCCCTTTTCTTTTTTCTTTAAAGCACCTGAGGAGGTAGTAGGAAACATTACCTAAACCATAATATTTTCTTATCTTTGTCATCACTAACAACCTTTAGCAGAATTTATTTGGGAAGAGCTTGCTCTCTTCTTCATCTTGTTATTTAAGTGCCTGAACAATGATAACTAATCACTTCAATTGTTCAGATTTACATTTTTCTGTGCGTGGGTCTGACGTCCATGTCTGTGTGTCCTCTTATTTTAATCAGAACTTGTTGGCTTGTTTCAGTAGATACAACCAGAGGAGCAGAGTAGAAAACTTAAAATTGTCATGCTACAAGTGTAATACAATGCAGAAGTCATCAATGCACTTCTGCTAACAAACTGTGAAAACAGTGCTGTAAGTCAAGGATCAGTATTTATTTTGGCTTATGAAACAATTAAGATAACTCTTAACTGTGATAAGCAGGTTCAAGCCAAATTATAAATGTTGCTAAGCAACATGTTGCTTTTAATGTTTGCTTATAGTGGGAGAATGCTTGGCAAATATGGGCAAGTTCTCTTTTTTTTTTTTCCTGCCGCATCTTTGAACTTCACTAAAGAGTATTATTCAAGCATATAAGGGTTCACTGTTTCTGGCTGAAGTGTCATTGGCTTCCATGAAGGCACTCTTTAGTTGCACTGAATTTCCCAAATGACCTGCAGCACTTGAAGGAGGGATTGCCGAAGAGGTTTGTCATCTGCGTACAGTGGGGAATGGGAAAGGATGCTTGTCTTCCTAGTGCCCAGGCAGAAACTTACTGATAAAGGGAATGATTGCAGTCATGGTTATTAGAGTGTTCAAATGTTAATTGGTAAGCATCTGTCTTGAATCTATTTCTGTTCAGGGGAGAAAAAAATTAATTACAGGATAGCTGTGTGGGATTTTTATAAAAGGCTGCAATTTTAAAATATTTATTGTGATTTACAGGATATTAGTTATAAAAGGGGATGCTGACTGTACAGCGGTCAGTGACATTAAAATACCACAGAGTTTAAAACATGTAGTAGTATTTGTGTAAATGTTTCAGAGTTTTGCTTATTTTAAAATACTTTTTAGTATGCTAAGAATTAATAAGGATATTTAAAAATATTTAAAAATGCTTTTCAGATTGGTAGAATCCACAGCAATTGGATTATTTTGCATTGAAAAGATCTCCCAAGGAGGTGTTTTTCAATAAAACAAAAGTGTCATTTTCATGTGGGTAACCACTCAGGCATTGTAACTAGTCCTGTTTATTATACATAATTCTCATCATGAGGGCAAATAATCCATCAGCAAGTGAGCTGATTTCTGGTTACCTTGTTGAAAGGCCGATGTGATGTGTAAGTATGCCCATTGTATTTCTGCCTAGGATTTCCTGGACATAAAAATGTCTTCACATTCTCTGCAGTACATGCTCAATGAGTCACATACTTCCAAGAATTGCCAGGCCTACCTCATGTGCACTGAGCAGATAATCTCTACACAGTGAGGAAGGTCATTCCATGTGGGACATGTTGGGCTTAGCGCATGTGAATAAACTACCTGTACAATTGATCCTTCCTGAAAAGTCGGAATAACTGTGTATGAGTTGCCCAGCAGTTTTTGCAAGCTTGCCAGAGAGATAAATTTTCCTAAAAGCTATCTGTGAAGTGCATATAGAATGGGGTTGATCCTACTTGGGAGTACTGGGCATGGTTATGATTTATAGGTAACCAGGCAGCCCAGCTGAAACACAGAAGTTACCACCTTGACTTTGAATGCTTCGCAGAGAGAATGGGATTGCATGTGTTACAGGGCTGATCATACCTTGTAACTCCCGAATTGTACAGTGACTTCTGTGAATAAATCTCCTAATGGTGGGAATATCAACAAATAACACAGGGTAAACTCAGAGCTCAGAAAATGTCTGCTGTCTGCCAGTGGAGTTTGTTTAGATGAGCTAACTTCACTCTAGTCAAGTAAAAAGTAGTTCAGGGAACGTGAATCAAGAGAGAAATATGGAGAATTTCAGCAAACTACCTTCATAGTATACAAACATGGAAGCATAGTTTAGGTAGCCACCTTCTGAGGTCTCACATGTCTTCCAGAGGAGCATAGCTAACAACTAATTCTCAGTACTTTCTAGTGCTTCTGTGTCTTTGAGGATTAGACTGTTCATTATTGAACAGAATAATTTTAGGAGGTCTGTAAAGGGAACAGCCTCATACATCTGTAAGTGATTTACCTGCTCTCCTTTCACGTACTGCCACAGATTTGTGGAACTAAAGGATTCTGGATCTGAAAACTATCCCACCCCATTTTAGTTGTGAGTTTGACATGAGTGTGTATCTCCTTTCACCTGCTCTTTCTGTGGAACTTCTGCATTGTAATATGAGGAGAAAACACAACAGCATGTGTGAATGTAAGCTTACAAAACTGGTTAGGAGAGACTGAAAAAAATTCTGTGGAAGCTTGTGATGGTTCTTCCTCTTATGGGTTGAGTTCATGTTTAGATTTTCACATTTCTGTTACCCTAACAACTAATCTTGGTTTCTGCATAAACAGTGCAGTGCAGAACTTCATAAAACAACTGTACATTTAACCCATTTTCCAGTCAAATGTTAATGAGTATGTAAAAATCAAGATACAATAATTACTATTTTATTGACTTGGAAGAATTGTATTACAATAGAGTGACTAAGTACTAGAGTTAGAATGGACTTAAATCTGCAGGTTTGGCATGTTGTTAAAATACAGTTTTTTAATGTGACAAACCCTTGTGCTGTCTAGGAGGAGAGATCATCATTGTAGTTGCCCATCTGAACACCTGACATAAGACATTTTAAACAAAAGTAGACAGATGTCTACATTCTCTGTTTTTGAAGATGTTTACACATTCACATACAGAATGTATTATATCTATCTATCTTGAGGGTTAGATTTTATTCTATGGTAACCACTTGATGTCATGCAATTCAGCAAAAAATGCTTATATGCATGTTTTTTTACATCCTTGCCTATTTTAAACTATCCTGGGTTTTTCTTTTATACCGTATGTAGGTGTAAAATTCCTTAGAATACATGCCAAATTAAGATTTTGGCTTTAGCTGTGCTTTAGCTGTGTCATGAAGATCCTAATCTGAAAAGAACCGCTAATCGACAGCACAGTTTTGGCCATTTCTTTGGTTTTCATCACCTTGAAATCATTAATGAATTCTGTGTGTTTGACATCTGTGTGCAGAAGTCAACAAGCCAAGCAGTGAGCTTTGGTCTGGTTTTGACATTAGTAATTAGTAGCAGAACCCTGAAATTAGAAGATAGAAAAGTATGAACACACTTAAATTTTGTGCCAGTAGCAACAGACTCTTACAGTAACAGTTAGAGGCCTGCCAGTTTTTCTGTGTTAAATAGATCTGACCCAAACTGTACATAATTATCTATGAAAACAACACATGATTTTATTCAGAATTTTGTGATGGCTAAACAAGGAAAAATATGATTGTTTATTGATATTAGATATGTATTCCCTGTGAACAAAAACGTGCAAGGTTTTCTAAGAATTTGGACTGCTATCTGAAAAATCTGATTTGGTTTTATGAAGCAGGATCAATCATGAGATTTTCATCTGGAGAACTAAACAGTTTTTGAAACATTTTCCCAAACTGTCCATATAAACTATCTGTGTTAAGTAGCTTTCTGTATATTTGTACATGAACATGAGGAATCTCAGTGTATTATGAATAATTGGAATAAAAGCATTAGCAAAACAGGACTCTAAATTTTGTGCCATTTTGATACTAGAAATTCTTCGAAATTTCACAGGATGGATTATTTTGTTTGCTCAATCAAAGAATTTAGAGAAGTTTAGCTTTAGATACAGATTGACACTTGTAGGTATTTGTATACTGTGAGGATCATTGGCTACTTGTTATACTAGGTTTTGAAACCATTGCAGTGCTGTTTATATGCCTTTTCATCACCTTTGTATAAAAGAAATTTTGTCTAGTGAGAGGATCTATAAGAATGAGTAGAATATTTTTTTTTTTCTGGCTGTTCTCTCTCACTGATTTCTGATTTTTCTAAATCTATGAAACCTGAACTTTCTTAATGGGATTTTTGTTAATTACTTCCAGCTTCCATTTGGTATGCCTTGCTTTTTCCATCTAGTAATTGGAAATGAGTGTTCTGCTTTGCACCATTTTCAAACTTGTAGTGATGCATGCTGTCTAATTGTAATTTGTTGATACAATATTTTTTCCTTTCATGAGATTTCACATTTACAGAAACACTTCTATGAAAAATGTAGAAAGTGCTTTAAAGAACAATTTAATTTTCTTCAAGCTGTCAGCGCTTTTCTTGCCATTTTTCCACACGTTTTTCACAATAAGTTCTGTTGTTGGTATTTGCCAACTCCCTTCTCCCTTGTTGGGATGCAGATTTTTTTAATGACCCTCAAAATATGAGGCTGATAACAGAGACTGTGTTTGGGTACAGCTGCTGGTCTTTCATAACTAAAAGTTATGTCAGAGTGTGGGTTCTGAATAGTATCCAGATGCCACAACCTCCAGGTATTCTCTGTAGCTCATTAGATTTGTGAAACAGCTCTATCTTCATGAAGCAGCTAAAAAGCTCTTGTTGTCCTGACCTTTGGAGAACACATCTAAATATTCTGTGCATCTGATGGCAGGTCACTGCTGCATACTGAATTAACTGGAATTGTGCTTTTGGTGAGTCACTTGGTCTGGATAGGACTGCTGTCTGAATTATGACAAATTATAATGTATTAAGGCACTACTCTACTGTTTGGGCAACTGAAAGTCTGCTTTGGTTTCACAGCATCACCCTATCTGCACCTAGGAGAGGTATTGGTTATATGTCAATGTCAGTTGTCATTTATACTCCAGAACGTTCCCCTTTGTATTAAGGTGACTTTGTTCTGGCTCTGTGAAGTGAACCCCGTCATTCAAAGAACTTTTCAGAAGTATTTATATAATGGTCAATAAGTCAGTAATTAATCCTTGTTGGTCTGAAAAGTAGGCATGTAAATATCCCTGTTTCTGAAGGCTGTGAAAGTGAGTCAACAGCGAGTTCTTGACTTACCAGAAATCTTAGAGAGTCCACAAATTTGGAAGTGGAACAGGAATTCCCCGCTCTCCCTCATGTTCTCAGGCAAGTAGATTGCATCTCACTGAGAAGTGTGCGAAAGCTGATAACATTATAGTCCAACCGATAACTCTCTGGGGAGATGGCAAGCTCTGCCTTGAAGTTCACCAGATGTTTGGAAGTTTACATTGTGAGCTATGGAAAAATGTATCCTTAATACAGGCTTTCTGAGTTGTATGTAATTATGTCATAGAGATATAGGTATTTATACAAAGAAAGATTAAGTTCAAAACTTTAGCAATGTTATAATTTTCTATTGAATTCATTCTAATTTTCTAAGAAGATCTCATCCAGATCTGTAAGCATTACCTTGTAATGGCATTTCTTTTTTAATTTCCTTTTAAATTATTTTTTCTTAGCTCACGGTTTTCATTACAGTTCTTTGACTAGTTTATTCAGGTAAAATCTTAAGCTTTTTTCTTATATATTTAAATAAAGAACAGAGGAATGGGTTAGGCCTGGTCTTGCTGTAATAGCTTTTATTTTTCTGGAAGTGCTTTTGTTAGAACCTGCTTTTTCTCCCTGCTAACTGATATATTAAACACTTTATAAATTTGAGGGTTGAATCTGGGCACAGCAAAAGAATAAAATTGCCATGAGCTTCAAAAGGATCAGAATTCCAGCCTAAAATTTTACCATCCTGACAGAAAAATTAGCTCTTTTGCCTTAGCTTAGTTAGGGAAAACTAAGTATATATGTAAGCTTAAAATCTTCAAGAAGGTATCTATGCCTATCATGTAGTCCTCCATGAGTTCTGCTTAACATACACCTTATACTATATCTAATGACATGTAGAAGATGCCATGATTATTAATAATACTGAGATTTTACAGACGTATACAAAGTTATGATAAAATATTGAACCACTTCGTGATTGTATTTCTTTGCAGCCTGTTGGTTAATTAATTTTATATGACAGGAGTTAAAGTAAAGAGACTTATCATAAAGTAAACAATTAAAAGTCATTAATAACTTAGATATATAATGATGTTAATGCAGTGAATTGTTGCTATCAGGCTATGTTTGAAAAAAACTTATAGATGAGGATAATTTAGTGTACTACATTCCAAAGAGGCTAGTCATCTTACCATATGACATGGGATAAAATTAATCCCTTTTTAACTGCAGTGTGAATATTCAAATTGCTTGTTTCATGAGCTAAATGTCTTATTAAATCACAGGAATTGTGCAGCCAGAGAGAGGCAAAAAGAGCCTGCCTATGTGAGAGCAGGGCAGAGTGTTCATTATTAAATGCTGGTTGTTGTTAAAATATGGTTTCCATATGGAGCAGACTACATATAATTTATGTAAACCACATTGGTAATAGTTTTTATCAAGTGGTGCTAAACACAAGCTAAATCCAGCATAACTGTTTATGTAGACTGTGTGTAAGTAAATTGTGAGTATTACTAGGGCTGGTCAGATTTTTCAGAAAAATATTTCCTTTGCTGTCCCCATTATACACTAACACAACTGACATCTGCAGCAGTGCCTGCTTTGAGTAAGATGATTTTGGAGCATAGACAGAAAGTGAAAGAAACTAATTTGTAATAAATCACCAATGGCACTCATCTAAGGACTTTTACCTGTACTGACATATAAAATAGCTGTTAAACATTCTCTGCACAAGTACTCAAATATTTTACGCTTCCTTTTGAAAAGATAAGAAGAAAAGACATAGTAAAAATTATTTACACAGAATTATGAGGTAGGTAATGGTGGTGACTATAAGAAAAAACTGAAAAGGCTTTTCTGAGAGTATTATATGCTTTTTTAACATTCTAGAATGCAAGAAACTAGGAGAGTGTAGGAGGTTTTTATATATACTTTTGATTTGGGTGTGACTTCCGGACAAAATATAGGAAGATCCTAATTTAGATTAAAAACTGTGCAAGAACAAAACATGGGATGTAAATAAAGATTCCCTTCTGAAAATGACAGAGACTTTGGTATTAGCCCACACAACGTTTTGTATATTCATTCTTTAGATGGAAAGGAGTATATAGGGTTAGTTTGCTAAGTAGGTTAGACTAAGTTGAAGATGATGTCTATTTAAAAGTCAGCATAAACACAGGTTATATAACAGTGTTCGATGGATTGAACTGCAAGCTCCTGGTCTCTGATTCTGCCTTTGATTCTGTATGGACAAATGTTTCACACACTCATGTTTATTTTTCTTCTTGTAGATAGTAATGCTTAAAAAGGAAGGTAAAAAATTTTGTTCTTAGTATTCTTTTAAAATTAAGAAAAGAATCCATAACAAAATATTTTCTAGCAAAACTCAACCAGAAAAGACATTGAGTGAGCTGCTCAGAAATATCCCTGCTTTCAGGATAGACTTGGATCACCTGGCCTCCAGAGTTTCCTTCCAAACTAAATTATATGATTCTAAAAAAAACAAAAACAAAAACAAAGCACCCTCCCAAAACTAATGGCATGGCATGTGTGTGTGTGTGTGTGTGTGTGTGTGTGTGTGTGTTACACAGTTTGTGGTTTTGGGCAAAAGTGTAAATTTCTCCCTGAAACCCCATAGAGTTGCATATATATAGCTAGGAAGAAAATCAATGTTTTTTCATATAACTGTGAAGGGACAATCAAAGTATGTATATGTAAACATTGAAAAAAATATTCAAATTATAGAGTCACAGTATTCTACGGATGTTGCTTACATCCCTTATTTTGGGTTGTTTTTTCTATGGTCTTACTCACATGTCTGGAGCATTGTATCTCTGTGTTATCCAGCTAACATGTTGAAGAAGAGCTAGCCTCAAAACATCCTCTACTGCCTTGGATGCTCCCTTCGCTGGGAGAGAAGGATAATTATTTCCAGAGAATCTCGAGGGGTCCTTGAAGGTAGATTGGCTGGTGATTCAATATGAATCTGCCCCTCAGAGAAGCAATGAATAGTACTGTTATTTTCAAATCTTTGTTGATTATACATATTTTTCTTGCAAGAAATGATATGCTAATATTATTATGCAACTACCAAGGGCAACTATCACATTGTTATAGTCTCTGCTGTTGATTATACCCTGACTGAGTCAAACTGGTAAGCTGTACAGTAAATTTGTTCCTTCTGTTCAGTTTATAAATGGTGCCTTAATGATCTGAAATTTTTATAAATCATACAGTTGCTGGTAAAGAAACACTGTAGTTTTCAATTCAAACAGTCTGACCACTTCTGAAAATCACAGGATAAATTTTGCAAGTGGCTAAGTCATGTGACATTGTAGCCCAATCATAGTTGATTGGATTACTGCGCCGCACTTTTTTGTCAAGGAAAACAATAATTTCTCAGTTTAATTCTTCCCAGCAATTCCTCTGCTATAATTCTTTTTAAAGTATCTGATTGTAAAAAAGTGAATTGGTAAACAACCACTAATTGAAGTAGAACACACAGAGATTCAGTTTCTCACTCAGGAAAGTATACATAAATACATTTTGCTCTTCTCAGGAAAATGTACTGAGGTGTGCTACCATATAGGGTACTGTATATTTTACTTCAATTTTTGGAATAATTTTATATTGATTTTAGTTTCCATAAAATATCCATTTTAGAAAAATTATGGAAGCCAAAATATTAACTGAAAGGGTGAATCATATGGTTATCCCATTCTTACAGTAAACTGCAGAAGGGATTTAGAATCAGCTGTATAATTGCACATGAAATTATAAGACACCATGCAAAGGGTGTATTGTTGCTGGGTGTTTCTCATTGTCCTCTCCGAGTTTGCTCTTTGCTTCTTGACTGATTTTATTTTCTTTTGAATTTGGAAGAATGGATGAGTGTCATTTTTGTGCTCACAGAAGGATAATGCTTGCATTAGAAGGCATTGTAAATAGTAAAGCTAATTCAGTGATAGCTTATGTTATTCATTTGACTGATGAAGACCATTTTCATTTTAAGAGGAAATACACTTTATTAGTTTTTAATTTGAGGTAAACCAGTAAATCATTACAACAAAACCACCTTCTGCCCTACAATTAAAAAAGGTAATTTTTAAGTGTGTAAAGAGCTCAAGTTTGTAATTTCCTTTTAGTTTATGTTTACTAAAAGTATGCACAGTTGATTGCTACTGATGCAGGGTTGATGTTAGGCTAATATTCAAGATACCTTAAAGACTGTCTATTTTTTCATAATCTGCTATACCTAACCAAACCCAAAAACACCTTTTAATATCCAAGTCTACCCAGTGCAGTTCTTTGGAAGGCATATGTTTGAGCTGTCTTCAGTCTATCTTATCAAGAAGGAGAGGATGGAGAAGAATTTCAGCATCCTTTGATCATCATTCCCAGTTTTTCACTGCTGGTCAGAGCTTCAGTTGTAAAGTAAGAACAGCATCAAGATTATGTTTGGTAAAGGAAACACAGTAACTTGACTACAAATAGAATCAGAAGCTGATATACATATATGAGACAGGGATGAATAAAAGTATCAAGAAGGGGAGTTGTTTGTCCTCTGAAAATGGAGTAAGTTCAAGTTTCCTTATTGAATATATGGCTCATCTAGGAAAGAATAATTATCTGAACAGTTCTTAAAATTGTGAAGCTGTTTGGTATGTCAAAGCTGACTTGAGTAGTTTCTCATAATTGCTGAGTTAGAATTTTTATTTGTTAGTTCTTTACCTCCCTCATTACTGAGGAAGGCCTGGATAATTTGATGTGCAAATGTTGCTCTTAGTATGTCAGCATGACATCACAGGTGCATTGCATAGAGAGAGATTACAGTACATGTTAAATGATATGTTTATAAATATATATGTTAAACTATACTTAAAATAATTTTTGCTACAAAGTATATGTATACTAAATATATAATGTCACTCTGCCTTGAAGCGTTGTTTACTTTTGATGGGGTGTCTCTGAATAGCTCACTTAATGGCTTTACTGCTTGGGGGTAATGCAACTGTCCCAAGTGCAAAACAAAAGCAGTAAAAGTGCTAGAAATGTTTACAGTGTTTGTATACACATGTAGATGCTGTACAAAGCCAGTCATGCAAAGGAAACAAACGGCTGTGGGTTTTGGTCTTTTTCACGTGCCTGCCCAATATATATTGAAGAGCAGATGTCTGTGTCTGCTGGAAAATCTTATGATAGGTGTGTGATGTACTGATTGCAGTATTTTCACAAACCCATCGTGAGACAGTTACTTCAGGTAAATTTGTTAAAAAATTCTGAAAAATTTATCACTAATAAAAGATCTGTTTCTGTAAAAAATTTCACCCTTTCCTATCAATATATTCTCTAAAAGCATACTTATGTGAGCTGCAAGATAAGGAAATACCAATCCTGTACAAGGATCTTGAAATTTTAAAGAATATTAGGATTTATTCTTGTATTTCTGCATGGATGGAAAACAAGAATTGTTTTTTTTGGAAGTGAGAGGGGAAAAACGAACTTCCCAAAGTGATATTCAGTATTTGCTTTTAGTTCTAGACAGACTGGGAACACAAGACCTGAATATCACTGCATTTTTATTTCTTATGTAAAAGAAAGCTGCTCTAAGTCAATTGCGATTTTTCTTTCTTTCTGTGTTTTTTGTTTTTTTTTTAACATTGATTTCTTTTTTCTCCAATCCCTCTCAGTCAGGTACAGTACGTTTACGTTAATTTACATACGTAGTCTTCAGTGTAGAAGAATAAAAAATCTGTCCCCCTCTAGATGTGTAAAAATCTGTGAAACACTGCTGGAAATTCTTCGGTCATGTATGTGGCATTTACAGCACATAAGGCAGTGTGGTGAGGTATAGCTTTTACTGGTTTTCTTGTTGGGATGGTGTATGTAATTAGAGATTAATGAACAGATCATTTGTGAGTTTCAGGACCTTCCCAGATTTAATGTGAAAAATCAATATTTCAAGATGGCATTCTTCCCCCTACCCTCCTCCATTTGTGCAGACCTTTTAAGTACAAATACAAATTTATGGACATCGCATATTTTAAGTATACACATGTGTTTCTGTGTGCTTTAAGCTATCATACAAGCAGAGCAGATCGGTAGATGCATACTCTGTCTCTTTAAATTTCCTGACTCGAGCTGATGTGACAAAGACCTCCTTATCATTTTCTTGAAATGCAGTTTCCTGAATCCGCGGCTTGTGCGG
>JAWWEE010000085.1:40816995-40843314 GCA_035221455.1 Xenops minutus
CCCCCCCCCCCCCCCCCCCCCCCCCCCCCCCCCCCCCCCCCCCCCCCCCCCCCCCCCCCCCCCCCCCCCCCCGGGGTGGGGGGAACACAGTTCCTTTGAACCAAACCGTAGTATCAAGCTGCTAATACAGAACCTTCATAGCACCAATGAAATGACATGAAGGCTTCAATTCCACGTTTTTTAGAAAGTGCTTTCAAAAAGTCTCCCCCCAGTCCCATTTTCCCTCCCAGCCTCTTTACATGCATACACAGCAACTGGACTTTATAGAACTAGAACCAGGTCTGTCTCTGATAATTAGCTCAGCTGGCTGCAGCATAAATAAAGAAATGCACTTAGGGGCTGTAGTCTGTGACATGGTTTAACAGAGCATAAAGAGGTGCATCTGTTAACATGCCTGAATTCAGTCACCTTACTGTCACCCACAGAAAGATACTAGCTCTGAAATGCCAATGATGTTTTGCAAACAAAGAGGCCAGTATTGTATTAAATTAACCAGACTGCGAACGTGCAAAGTGCTGCCTCTTAAAAATCATGCTGTCTTGGCTTACAGTGGTGTTGCAATGAGTCCCTCCAGTATCTATTAGGATGACCTGTGGCACTGAATACTTCAACACTCTTCTGGCTAGTATTGTTGACCTTTGTCAGCTTGATAAAAAAGCAGAGCCTAGAAATGTGCTTGTCATTTTTAGTGAACCAGGAGGCTGGAAAGCATGGTGAAGGGGAGGGGGCTGCAGGGAAGCACAGAGATGCCAAGAGCCTGTTTTTGCTTAAATTAGGATGCTGAACCTAGGACAAAATTCCAGCATGCTTCCCTTCTCCTCCCCAGCAGCCCCATGTCTCTCACCCCTTTCTTCCCCTGACTGTTGATACTTGATTTGAGGTCTGAAATAATGAGGAATGTCTGCGTGATCAAAGTTACTGTCTGCCTCCTGGTCTCCAAAGAAGCCCTGCTGTATGTGTTTGATAGGCGACAAACAGCTTGTTGTAATGTATCTGAAGGTAATACAATCACACTTTTGTTATGTTCTTTGAACATTTATTTGCTTTTTAATTAGGTAATCCTAATGAAAAAATTAAAATCTTTTTGGGTTTGTTTTTATTTAGCTGTATAATGATTCTTAAATTATTTGCAGGAAAAATATTACTTCAGCAAGGGATATAGCCAAGCATATTTCAATGAATTGATAAGTTCTTGAGTTCATAGAAATCCAATTCCTTTGAATATGTTGATTAAGGTATACTTAGCTTCGTCCAGACACTTAACAAGATAACAAGATATTTGTTTTCAGTACACATTTGTATAATACAAACATTTATACCGCATGATTATTTTATTAATTTATATATTAGTATGTATTTATATACATATGATGCATATAGTCCAACTGGGTCCCCTATCCATTAGCAAGTGATGTAATGCCAGTGGGAGCTAGTCCCACACAGCTTGAACCAAAATTTATTCCGTTTGGCAGTAACAGAATGTGGATGACCAGGAGGGGTGATGCATTCTTTACTGTATTTTCAAGTTGCTATGCTGGAAATATCCCACCCAGTTGTTCTTGGCCCTTAAATTCTGACACTGGGCCACACCTGCATTCCTGCCGTCCAGACCCAACTTTGTTTTTGCCAACTGCCTTTACCCAGGAATATCTTCAGGGGGAAAAAAAAAAAAGGTCTAAAAAAACCCCCAAAACCCCACACATTAGCATTTACCTTATTGCTTGGAGAGACAGATGGGGGAGGGAATGAAGTTGCTATCAAGAGAGATGATAGTGCCTCAAAATCTCTTTATCTGAGTGCTGTGAAGTTATAATAAGCCAGCTGTGAAATAGAAGAAAAAAAGCCAGAGAGTTATTTTCACTTGTCTTGATTTTTTCCCCCAGTTATGACTTTTCCCCTCCCTTTTTTTTCTTTTTCTTTTTCTCCCCCCTTCTTAATCTCAAGAGAATTTCAAGAGAAGCAAACCTAAGGAGGAAAAAGAAATAAATAAAGCTGAAGTTTATGTAAGAAGAAATTAAGGTTAATGATCATTGGCTCATTTTCCTAGTCCGTGGGTGTGGATGGAGGAGTAATCAGTGCAGGTGGCCTTGCCAGTTGGGAGTTTTTCTTTGTCATCAAGAAAATAAGGAGAGTGCAGGGATTGAATTACCACAACTATTTCAGGGCTAGATGTATTTTGTTTCCCTATTGGCTCTGATCTAAGGACAGAGAGCTGACATTAATTTTGTCCAAACAAAAAGCGCAGTTAATGCTCTATATGTTTTGAGATAATTTGACTGAATATGTAAGAATCTGTGCTTGTTCAAATGTATGTCTAGTGTAATCTTACAGATAATTTTGCGATAGTAGCACACTGAAAAGCAAAGTATTTTTCTTAATTTCCTCTGTCAATTTATTTCTCTGTGCCAAATTACCACTAACTTTATTGAATGTTTAAGATCCGCTTATTAAAATATGTGTTCCAATTGCTCTTGTTGGCTCCCCAGATGCTTGTTATTTTATGTAAAGGTGTTCCCTTCTAACTTTTGGAGGAGTTCTGTTCGATTTGAAAAGGTGGTGGATTTGCTTAAAGAAGTGTGTCCTGGCCCTGAAATTATATCTAGTGGGCATTCACATCTAGCCAGGGAATAGCAATTCTTTAAATAAAAATTGGTTTTGAGAAAGCATAATGAAACTACAAATAATTCAGGTAAATAACCCTTTAAGAAATCCCACTTAGAAATCTTCTACATCAATGATGTTCTGTGTGTGGTGTTGCTGGAATAGATTATGGTTGAGAGATTTCAATTTAGAATACAGGAAAAAGGGAAAATAAGTCAATGGGTGTCTAAAAAAGGTTTTGAGTAGGAGGAAAAACCGTAGTCATTGTGTTTTGATGTATGTATGTGTGTGTTTCCAACACATGCATTTGCCCATCCATGCTGTATTGTGTTTGACTGGGAGGGGAATGAAAATACCAAATAGTTAGTTTTAGTTCAAAGCATAATGCAGCTGACAGTAGCAACTGTTATTTTAGCACTAAATCTATGTGGATGTTATAGGTAATGTAGTTCTAGTTAAAATAAAGATTTAAAACTACTTTGTGTTCCCATTGTTGTGTTTTGGTTGGGTTTTTTTTTTAATAAAGCTGATAGTAATCCCCCACTCACACTCTTACAGGAGACAGTGTTACAGATTTAGTTGCTATTATTCAAAATAAAATACTACAGGATGAAGAGGTTTCACTGTTAGAATAGGGGTCTGGATTTTGGTTCTCTTGGTCCTCTGAGGTAAGAGTCAACATGTAGCTGAATATTCATGAGGCATTCATTAATATGAATACTTGGTCTGCTGCTGCACCTTTCCATGGTTTATTAATAACTTATGGACAGACCACTCCCAAGCATACAGAGGGCAAGAATACTTTAATGATTGCAGCATTCTCTCAGTAAAAAAATAAAGAATTAGGTGGATTATTTCAGCAGCACCATTCGCAAAGCTGTATTTTAAGGTGTCAGTAGCACACTGTATTCAAGATTGTATCAGTAACACTTGAAATATAGATCCTAATTTTTTTCAGTGTTAGAAGTTGTATATGAAATTTTGTTCCAGGCTGGAAATAAAAAGAAATACCTGCCTTGAAGGAACTACTTTTTATGGCTAAATCTTTTAGCATAGCCTTTTATTGTTTCTTATTTTAAGTCAATGAATAGAGGGAAAATAAAATTAATGTTACCATTTCATGGCTTTCTTCCTTCTTACTGGTTAAACTCAAAATGAGCCTAAATTAAAACCAAAAGTCTAGTGTTTCTGGCTTGGAAAAATAATGTTTGTTCCTCATGCAAAAAGAAGCTTTTAAAAACTCACCTTGCATTAAGACACAGTGCTGTTGATGGATGATTATAGTTATGATCTGTAGATAATCTCTCTAAAGAAGGGGAATAACGTGGCAAAGATGATGAAATTAGAATTTCTTTTACAATGTATTTTTGGTCTTAAAATTATTCAACCTTGGTCATATAATGTCTTAAGGCTTTAGAGGTGCTCATAGCATAGTACCCAATAAAATTATGTAGTCATATTTTGTCAATAGTATCTACAGTGAAAACATAGTATGCTTTCTTTCATCATTTAGTAATCAGTTAGGAACTTAACTGCTTCTCAAAAAAAGGTGCATGCCATGATACTTCACTGTTATCCATAGCAATGCAACTTCTCTCATTTCAGAGAAGCAGACAAGAAAGCAGAAAGAATTCCATGGTACACTTTTACTCTAAGTTAGTAAGCTGCTTAGGCTGTTTTGTAAAGCCTCCATTAAATTTAAGGTTGACAGTGTACACTTTTGTTATATTTCTTCCTCTTTCTTTTTTTCTCTCTTTCTCCCTTTTCTTTCTGTGTAGGTGTCTTTTATAATTTTAGCCCTGAAAGACCACTAATGTAAAGAAAAGCTGAATCATGAAATGGAACTGAAGAAATTCCATCCATTACTCTATGTCCTATATTATTCAATAATTCCAAGTAGTTATTTCATTTGGGGTTTTTCCCCTCTATTTTTTGTGTTTGATAAAACAGGAACATTATTATTTGGTGGAAGGAACTGCATGTTTTCTCATAAGCTTTTAAATTTTTTTATCTAGCACGCTACCCTCCAATGAACTCTCCTGTGGGACTGTAATTTTTCTTTTGTGATTAAAAGAACTGAAGTATACTGGATCAAAGGATCACAAGTTCGGTAGTCTTTCTGCTTTAGGTCACCAGTTTGAATTCAGTGCAGGCCATCATCAGACTGCTCTTAGTATCTGAGGGCATCATGGCATTCTGAGTCCAGTTCCTAGTAGGTGCATTTTCTCTCTTGTTCCATGCTGCAGTCTTTCTCTCCTGGGTTGAACATCTTGTGTTGGGCAATCATCCTGCCAAGTTTAAGTGAGTTTCATCATCCACACTTGGATCCAGTTTTCCCTCACCTATGAGCAATCCATCCACAGTCACTTCTTTTATGTTACACTAGGGTGTGACATTACCATCACCACCATCATTGATGTGCCCTTTTAATGTTTCAAGACACTATGGAGTAGATACTTGCCTCAGCAAACTGAAAAGGAAAAAAATACCCTAAAATAAACAGTCTCCCCCACCCCTTTCCCCCGCTCCTGAAACACAGCTGTGTTGTATAGGGTTTTAGGGATTAAATGCTTGGCAGAGATGCTGGAGTTGATAGGATTTCAGTTTACAGTAAGACAGCCTCATTCATGGGACTCAATTTTTTTAGGCTGCCAGACCCTGGGCCGCCTACTCTTCTGCTCATTTGTATCTCTCAGAAAAGATAAGAAGGGTAAAGTTGAAATTAATATCTCAAGGGGGAGATGTAATGGGGTACAGTTAAAATTACCAGGTTTTTGGACAGGGAATAAGAATATTTATCTTTGGATGCTTGTACAATCACAGGAAGTCATGGAGAATTTTTCTGTATCTTTGTGGAAAAAATAAGCACAAAGACTTCTCAATGATGTTTGTGTAGGGCCACCCACTGCAGTTTCTTTATGGGTATGACCATTATATTATGTGCCTGTGTCTTTGTATTTGGGTACAGTAAAGAAATAAAAATAAATAAATACATTGGCTAAGTTGTCAGTAATCACAACAGGAGGCTGAAGGATGAAATGAGCCATGGAGGCTAAGCTACTTTTTCAACCGTGAAATTGACCCCTTAGGTCAGGGTTATGGCATATTGGTAGACTGAACAGTGTATAGAAGCTTTACTGCTGCTACCTGTGGTGGTAGAAAAAAGGAGACTTGTATTTCTGAGGCCACCTGTTCCTCTCTTCTATGACCATTACATTTTTCCTTCCCATTCAGACCTTTTTTTGAAGTATTAATGTAGTTCAGAGCATTTAAAATATCAGCAGATTATTATTGGAAACATTTTGTATAAGACTAGCAAACAGTAGAGAACTAGCCCAGTTTGGCAGGAGATAGGCAGGATGATATAATTGTCTTTTCCTCTCTAGCATTTATCTACTAGATTTTATAACTGCTGAGTATACTTTCCCTCCACAATAAAGAGGAAAATGTGACACCCTTTAGAACTAAAATAAATAATTTAGAGCAGGACATAACTGTGCTCTTAGATCTGCAAAGCAGAAGCCAGGTCCATTACTCTGCTGTCCCCATGTATATGTTAACATTGATTGCCAGGTGGAAGGATAGGGTGGTGGGGAGTGAGAGCTGTGTCTCTGTGTTGCAGATCTAAAGGGAGTACGGTGCCTTACATCTTACTACTGAGTTCAGAGTTCATTCATGTCACCTACAAGTAAAGGTGAAGTAGCATATGGGGTGGGTATAGCTCTGAGTTTTCTGAAGTTTGACTGTAATTTGACTATTAGATACCTACTTAGTTTCTAATACATTTTTTGAAGCTTCCTAAACAAGTATATATTCTATATATATTATTTTTCCTAAGAGTATGAGAGGACAGACATTGTCCAGGATATGTTTGTCTTACAAAGTTTGTATCTGACCTTGTTGTCATGAAATGCATATAAAGCAAACATATTTTTCCAAGCCCTTCCAGTTTTGAGAACTGGAAGTGGTCACACAATTTTCTGTAAAATTTGCTTCTTCAGGTGCTTAAGTCTTGCACAAATATTTTGTTACATCCTCTCCATTCCCTGGTATGTAGTCAGACTTTCAGAGATCAGAAGTGGGAGTGCAGCAGTTTCACTTCAAATAAACAGTTTTTAAATTGCACTTGCATCACTGCAGAAGTAAAGTACATATCTAAATAGATAGTTGCACAGTTAGGTAACTGCACACTTAACAGTCATTTGCATAGGTAATGGACTTTTATGTAAGCAAATAGGGTAAGAGAAAAAGGGTGAAGAGTCTTGTGTCTGGTGCCTATCTTTAAAAACTGCTGCCAGAAACGGCTGGGTTTCCTGAGTAAGATTTAGCAGGATTTGTTTGGAATACTTGAGATTGTAAACATACTACAAAACCATGTTAACACAAGATTATCTTATTAGACAAACCTCTTCACTTGCTTTGGAATGCCTAGTTTACTAATACAAGCCAAACTGTTAGGTGTTTGTTTGTTTTTCTCTTGATACTGTTTTAGTGAAAGGGTGATTGACCCGGGGGCGGAGGGGAGGGGGGAGCGGTGCGGGAGGCGGGAAGGAGAACCTCTTTTTCCCTAAGAGACATCTTGTCCTATTTCCTAACCACAGACATGTTACAGACAGTACTCTGGGAGAAGATAATACTGCTCTCATGCTTGCTTTCTGATTGTGCATGGAGTTGGCCAGCCTGTGACTGTCCACCATCTGTGTAAAGAATTCACAATCCCAGACAAAAGAAATTGGCAAAGTCTTCTTTCTGTCTGTTCTCCAGAGCCTCAAGATAGCCATAAAACACCTGGACAAAATCAGCAGGTGATGGCAAGGGAAAGAGCATGATCAGTCACAGGCATTGTTGAATCCTTTGAACATTACTTATAGCTTGGACACTGCTGTCACCAGACACAGTTTGATCTTTGGTGAGCTTTCTGGAAGTGCTTTTTTTCCCTGGCTGCACAACAACAGGGGGAACCAGATAATGCTGTGAGGCAAAGCAGAATTTCCCCATCTTGTAATTTTTATCTTGCCTTGTAACTCCAGGGTTTTTTACCTGTATTTGCACTTAAATAATCATGCAGAAACAAAGGCAGCTTTTTATATGCAGAAAAAATGTGCCATATCTCCTTACCTCAGTGCCCACCCTAGCAAGCAGTGTGTAGCTGTGATCCGTGACTCAAAATTAATAACTCTCTTAATTGAGGTACATCACTGTCTTTCTTGTCGCTTTCCTTTTGCTCTATAAAAAAACTTGAAATAATGACAATTTTAAAAGTAAGAAATGCAGGTTTTTTCTAAGTATATTCACCTGTTAGACATTCACTACAAAACTAACTTTCTTGCTTATTTATGATTTCTTAGAACAGATTAATAGATATAGAAGAGCGTTTGTACATGAAACAAATTCAGCCACAGGTAGGAGAGGAAAAAGCTTCCTACCTATTAATCTGTTGAATAGGAGTCAGAATTTCAGTGCATGGGTGCTTAGCATTGAGCCTGACAGTCTTGCCAGTGTCAAGGGGTTAAGTTTGTAGCTGTTGTTTTGTTGCATTCCCAAAGTGAAGTCTAAACCGTACCAAAAAGCTGCTGGATCACTTCACACTTTAGCTGTCCTCTGAATCCTTTTCCGTCCTGGTGTTTTCTTTCTGTCTCCTCCCCTCCCCATGCTCCTGTAAATATAACCTGTCTTCACAGAGCTGGTGTCAAGCTTCAGTGAATATAGCTCTGTCTTGCTAAGTGTATTAATACTGCGCTCTACTTCACACAGGAACCTCATTGCTTGCCATAACGCTTCTGTGTGGGTTTGTGTGTGCATGTGTGCATGCATGAGTTGAGGTTGTTTCTTAACCTGCTGTTCTAAGGAAAACTGAATGCTGCAATTGTTTGTTTCTGCAGCTCATATTATAACTTTTAATCAGCGTGTATGAACGTTAGGGAAATAAGGGTGAAGATTCCAGGTTTAAAAAAAAAAGTAATTACAGGAGGGTTCTGGTATTTCACTGCAAGATCATTTATGGGTAACTGAAACTAAGAAATCTTGGTCTTCAATCTGCTCTCTCAATGTGGGAAGTATATGTAGCATCCATAGAATGCTTTACCAAAAGTGTTAATATGTTATAACAGCAGTAATAATAATCCTTTTACTCTAGCTAATCATGTGCTAATCTCTCAGTAAGTCAAAAGTATTAGACCATTTTAAATTCATTGTTTCAGTTCAGCTGAAGTAACTGGCACAATTGGGTAAGCATTTGGAAGGAAATTTCTTCAAACTAAAATAACGATGTCATAAAGTAAGGAATTCTATTAGTTCTACACAGTAACTCTAAGTAACTCACTAGTTCTAGATACTGGACAAAAGCGTTAGAGTTTATACAGGAACAATACTGCTGCTATATCCTTCATGTGTGCTATTTCTGAATTGGACTTCAGTGTTTACTGCTTCTCACTAAGCAACTAAGCATAGTTCGTTGTCTGAAAGATTTCTTTACTTGTATTACTTCCTTTAATTGTGTGACTGATATTTGCATGAAGCTACTTGTTCCTGAGGTTTTTTAAGTTTATAGCTAATGAGGGAATTTATCATACTTTATTTCCTTTTAAAATTTGTGTTGATTGTGTAGCCTAAAGTAATTATCTAAGCTTTTATCATAGAATCATAGAATGTTAAGGGTTGGAAGAGATCTTAAAGATCATCACCCAACACCTCCCACTAGACCAGGTTGCTCAAGGCCTTATCAAACCTGGCCTTGAACACTGCCAATGTTGGGGCATCGTCCTGCTCCAGTGTCTCATCACACTCACAGTAAAAACTTTTTTCTTAATATCATAGCTACATTTTCCCTCTTTGAATTTGTACACAATACTCACTACTACAGTTCTAGACAAAGAGTCCCTCTCCAGCTTCCCTGTAGGTACCCTTCAGGCATGGAAAGGCTGTGAGTTCTCCATGCAGCTTTCTGTTCTCCAGGCTGAACAGCCCCAACTTTCTCAGTCTGTCAGTCTGTCTTCATAGAGAAAGTGCTCCAGCCCTCTTACCAACTTTGGAGTCCTTCTCTGGACTTGTTTCAATAGTTTCATGTCCTTACGTTGGTTACCCCAGAGCTGATGTAGCACTCAAGATGAGGTCTTGGAAGAACAGAGGAGGGGGCCAGAATCATCTCCTTTGACCTGGCTATGCTGGTTTTGATGCAGGCCAAGGTTCCATCCTGTCACTCAAGCTTACCTCCTTACTACTTAATATTTTGAAACTTGTCTTTGTCCTATCTGCCACTCTTCTTCTCAGTATGCTTCAAATTATTCCTTGGAAGGCTAAATCCAATACTAACACTCTTCATAAATAGACTATTCAATTTAGACTCAATAAAAATAGTGATAAAAGTTGGTAAGAAGAATAATTTGTGCTCCCACTTAGTCTTACATGAAAAATGGGTATATATTCTGTTTCACATCGTTCTGTCTTTTGTAAATATTTCAATGATCACCCATGTAGCAGTGAAAATTTCTTTTTTGTTAACTATCAGAATATTACATACACAAGCTCATTTCTACCTGTCTAGAATATTTTGAGCTAAAAGATAGTCAGAAGAGAGATTGTGTTTCATATTGAAAATGTGAATACATTTTCAGAATACTGTAAATCTCAATAGGCCTGTAACTTTGAAATTGTTTCTATGTTTAAAAAATTGATTTTACATTATAAAATTGAAAATTCTATTTTCATTTTAGTTTGCAAATTCTAAAACATTGTTTTCATTTTATTTTATGCTCACCTACATTTCTTAGATCTCCATGGAAATTATTTGTATCTTATGCACAGATGAAGTTTGTGTATGACTGTGAAGATTTAGTCATGTTAAATTTGTTTTATGATCTTTTAGTTTGTATTTTATAATTTTTTTCTTTGTCCTAACTATGTCTGAAAGGGCCACAGGTTAAAGCTGAACTCAAGAAAAGAATGGATGATTGTTTATTGTTATGTAATCTTGCAGACCTGTGTCTTCTCTTTATGTTGCACCAGATAGTACTGTATGTTTTACTTACTACATGAATTGGTTTTGATTCCTGAGACTGAATAGAATACACAGCCTGTACACTGTGCTTTGTGTCTGTAAGTTCTGAAGCACTCTAAGAATGAGGTCCATTTTATTATTCTTATTTTTAGATGGGGAAATTGATAAAAAGAAGGTAAGTGACTTGCCCAGTGTAATAATGATGGGCTGTGTCATTATCCTTTCTGCATTATCCTTTTTGAAGCCTACAGTAACATAAATTGATTGAGAGCTCTCAGGTTTCTCTGGTTGCTGATCAGAGGTAATATTTAGATCTGGAGCTTGTCAGTTTGGAGACAAATGCAGATGATCATCTGAATCCATTCTGCTAAGTAGTTTAGTTAAACCATGATAAAACTGTATGTGAATGTTCTTGTTCAGAAGAACAGTCTGAACTATTTTGCTTGTTCGTTTCATGTGTAGAGTTGCATTCTCTGGTCTCTCAGCATTATTCATTTGCTTGGCCAAAAGAGACTGTTAATGGATCCTTATCACTCCCAGCTCAGTGCACACCTCAGCTCTCTCAGCTGTGTGAGAGCTTGACAGAGATCCCCTTTCAGCTTAGGTATGTTATGTTGCTCAAAGAACCCATGCATTTTTAAAAGCAGTGTTTATTTAAGGTATATGGAACGCTGTATATATATAAGAATGTGAGTTTATAGCAATGATTTGTCTGAGAAATAAATAAAACATTCCCTGGGCCAGGTACTTGTGCAAAGGTGGCCTCGATCGTAAACTTTTGTGTATGTGAAGTAATGGAAAATTATTAGTGACAGAATTACTTGGCACAGTGTTTACCAGGAGGTAAATATTTGTAGTATCAGGGCTTCAGTTAGTAAAATGTTGAATGAATATACTCTGTTATATAAATATTTTTCAGTAGTTGTTAATCCCAATTGACTCATGCTGCTCTTCAAGTGTCCTGTAAAAGAGCTCTCAATGGAGTGATGATTGGCAGAGAATGAGCATAGAGGTTCAGATGCTTCTCCTACCAGCTGTCTGTCCCAATGGCTTCTCCGGAAGCCTCTGCTACTAGAGCCAAGTGACACAGGGAAATCAAGCTCAGTGATTTCTGTTCATGTCCTTGTGAAAGCGGACACATTTCTCCATTCTCAGCTCTTTACTAGGACAGTAAATGATGGGTAAGTGAAGGTATCAAAAGATGGACGGTGGAAATATTGTGTCACAGCCTTTCCTCAGTGCATGTGAGACAGTACTGTAAACTGGTATTTTCTGTTTAAAGAATGGAAATTATATCATACGATATATGTGCAGCTCAAGCAGCACTGTATCATAAGAAGATCTACAGGAAAAATTTTGGAGAATAGCGGACCAACGAAAAAACTTTTTCAAGGAGCTTTCTTTACCTGGCAGTCGGCAACACATGAAAAACAGGTGGTATGGAAAGAGCAGTTTCTGTATGAGCTTTTGCTCAGAAGTGGTAACCAGGATTTGTTAAATAGCTGATATTTAGCAGACACTTAAGCTGCCCAACTGATTATTGAAATTAATCATATTGTGCGATTGTTTTAAATCAGGCCTCTGCACAGTAGAGTTTTTTTTTCCCACCCTGTTTTGGATGCTTAAATTAAAATATTTTACCTGTCATAACTTCAAATATTTTCATCTGTAATTCAGAGGCACAGTCACAAAACCATAAAACCTAGATTTTTGTCTGTGATGAAGTGTAGTTCCTAAAATGACTTTTAGTGATTCAGGTGGAATAATTCTTTAGTTGTCCCTCTTTTCTTTGATTATGCAAGTATATTTGCATTTTTATGGTGGGAGACCTTTTTGCTTCAGCTTTTGTTACTAGAATAAATTAAACATGAATGGATAGTCTTAAAAAAAAAACAAAAAACTTTTATATTTGGAAAAAGAATAGAAGTACCATTAATGTGGCACTGCATCATGGAACAGCTACTTAACTTCAGGAAACAGTCTAATGAATATGAACACTTTGGAAATTAGTTGCCCATTTCATTAATTGTTTATTTGTGAATGAAAAGGGCTATTCAAGCAAAGATACCGTTTGGTTTCTGGAAATTACTCCACCAAACTATCTCCAGATGTTGGGGGAGGTGGAGAAGGAGGAAACTTAATCCACATTTTAGTACATGAAACTTTAGTAGCATGCTCACAATCCTGATCTCTGTTTGGATGCTGTTTTTCCTCTGTCTCCTGTGTGCTCGGTCTTCTCTCTTCCCACCTTTTTTTTCCAGCAAAACAAAGTTTGCAACAAAGAGTCTACACCAGTATCTTCTGCTGAAGAATGAAGTGTCCAGCTGAAGAAAAGAAACTGGTTGTTGCATTTTCAGTTTAAATAATATGAAATTCACATTTTTCTCTTATCAGAAATAGCTGGAAAACCATTTACATTTTATAAATTATTATGTTGCAGTATAAATGATAAATATCTGTCAGGAAAGGACAGCTATTAAAATTACAAAAATAATGAATTTCAGTAAAATACTTAATAGTAAATGTGTTTCTGGACTGCTAGCTTGCTTTGAGATGCTCTCTTTCCAGCTTGTTATTCAAATCACTTCCTCTTACAGTAGATTTCTTTCTTAATATGCACAAGTTATCAAACAATTCTGTGTTCTGTTTTCAATAGTTCATTTCTTTTTTTCTGTCCCTTTTTAAAATTGAATTGTCCTCTACTGTGTGCTTAGATTTTTGAAATAATTTGTTTGCTCTTTTAGCTGAGCCATATTTCACCCCTTATACATTTTATTCTTTCCAAAAGAAGAAATACAGCTTCTATCAATTTTTTCTAAGAAATATTAGGGAAACTCATTTCTGAGTGATAACTAGCCAAAAATAACACAAGATTTTTGTTTAAGGTTGAATTATACATGTCTGTTAAAAAAAGGCAACTCTGACACTGTTCCCTTTACAGTTATTTTTCTAGATTATTCAAAATAATTGAACATTAGAGAAACCTGTCTAGTCCCACTGGAAAAACTGTCCAATAAGCCTCTCCCTTCATCTAAGGGTCATAGTGGAAACCCTGGCTAGACGTTTTGGTGACTAATTTAAAATATCTGGCAAGACAATTGATAGCACTGTTCCATTGTGTTGTGACAAATACATTTCGACTGCAGTTTATTAACATAATCCAGCACAACCACAGACGTATGTATTATAGCATAGAATTAGAAACATTTTTTGCACATCACAGTCTTTATTCTCTCTCTTTTTTGACAAGGATCTGGATAATTGCCTCAGCAAATGAACTGCTATGTTCAGTCTGTTTCTGTAATTTCAGAAATTGTTTTCCATGCTAAAACTAAGCAACCTTTACTGAGTAAGTATAAAGAACCACAGCATAATTATGGGAGCAGTATTATTTAAAATAATAAAAGTGTGACAGAAATGGTGTTTTAACTGACAGCTACTTTTTCTTTGCTTTATTACAACAAATCAAATATCTCACAAGGTGCCAGTTAATGAGCAAAAGTATATTCTGACACTCTCCCTCTCTCTCTCTCTCTCTCTCTCCCTCTCTCTCTCTCTCCCTCTCTCTCTCTCTCCCTCTCTCTCCCCCTTTCGTGCATACACGCACTTGTGCACACAGGTCTCTCAGAACAGAGACTTATCATAGAATATTACTGCATAAACTGGATTATGAATTACCAGCTGAGGTTCCCACTGTTCCAGGAAATTTTGTTTGAAATTAAACATATGGGGGTTTGTCTCCCACTTACATGAATTGAATATTTAGCTCCTGTGCATCTCCCTTTGTCTGAATATGTTGTTTCCCTTTATTGGTAAAGGGAATTAGAATTATTCCCATTATATGGATGGAAAAAGTGAGACAGAAGAAGCGGTTAACATTCCCAAGACTTAGAACTTGGTGAATGACCAGGCTAAGAATGAAACTTAAATTTGCTGTCTTAATCATTGAACCACACTGCCTACAATCAATATGGCCTCAATCCATAGCCCACTGAAATCAATGAAAAGGAAGGTTTTGACCAGGTCCTGTATGTAATGTAAAGTCCTTCCTTTAGTTTTTTTTTCTTTTCCTCCTAATGATGTCGTTATTAAAGTGCAGCTTTTCCATACAATACTTTTGTAGAGAGTAATTAAAATCAATCAGTGACAGTGATAGAATTTGAATCAGGAACAGGGGCCAGCTTCCCCATTTCTGAGACAGAATTTGAATCAGGAACAGGGGCTGGCTTCCCCGTTTCTGACACTCCTTTTCACTTGTTTTCAGTGGAACACCTTTTTATGTAAGAAATGTTCACACATTCAAAATCCATTCATTGTCTTTTAAAATGTTTATATTTTATGTATCGGGGCTGCATTTCTCTGTTTTCCAGGGCTGTCCATTCAGTTCTTTGCTTTCACTACTCCTAAAATGAGCATAATCACAAAGGGGCATTACCCAAATATTCCACATATATCAGATTTGAATCAGGTTTAATACTAAGTAGGTTATCATTACTTTTGAGTTATATGGTCAGTTATTGTCTTGTCAGTCAAGTATAAATGTTCAACTCCTAGCTGGTATAACAACAGTAAGTGAAAAGCTAGCATATATCATATGGTTTTTAAAGTGTGTGCAGGCTGAAGCTGTGTGGGTTGTGAAGCTAACTTTACTAAAGAAGGCAAAAACTAAAGGGTCTTGTGAAAACACTTGACTGTAATCATGATTTAAAAATTCTTTTAACTGATCTTCTCAAAATTTAGGACATAGTTACAGTTGTGAAGTCTGTGGCAAATGTCATGTTTTCAATATTTTTAACACCCTGTCTGTAGTGTGACATATCCATAGGTTTCTATTAGATTAATAAAATTGCTGCAAAAAAGGATGAGACTGTCATGAAACATAAAAGATCCACTTATATTTGTAGTTGTTAACACCTGAGGACTAGGGAAAATGAGAACAAGTAACTGCAGTACTTGTAAGTGTATTTAGTTCTTCACGTCACAAAAATTGACTGTATGTAAATTTGCCTTGATTCATGTACAAGTCAGTTGTGATGTTTAAAGATCAGTTTGCTTAACAGCTGAGGATCTGCCTGCAGATCTGTGAAAACCTATATTGATTGACCATGTTATATTGGTGAGTTCTGGTTAAAATACCAAGGAAATAGTATAACCAGGTGTTTCTACCAAGGAGCCTCCCAGTGAAATATTTTTAAACAAATCTTTTGGAAAACAACCTTTGAAACTTCTATAAACTTCTTCTATAAAAACCCATAAATCATTATCTTTTTAGTATGTCATTTCAAATTTGTTTTAGCATGTCTAATTCTACAGTTATATTTACCTTTTTTGCACTGTACTCAGAAAAACACCTGAATGCTCTCACATCTTGTTGATGTCTGGCAAAGGAACCTGTACAATGTCATGTACTCAAGTAGTGGATTTTACCATTTGTCTTAGATGAACTTTGCAGTATTCTGAGTTCTTAGATGTCCAGTAATTTTTAGTTCCAAACTTGGCATGAGTAGAGAGATTTATTTTTTCCCCCCAAGTTTGAATTGAAATTTGAAATACTTGTATCAGGTATATCAGACATACTGTTGAGTAAACAGCAATGTCAGTGAAACCAAATCCCCTACAGCTTTAGTCTTAGTGCTGAAAATTATTACAGAACTCTAATCTTCCTCCAAGCTTCCTCTCCAGCCCATCTTCTGCAGCACTTGTCATCCAGAGCTACCTTTGCTTGGCTTAGTAAGAGGCAAGGTGTGACTAGGCAGGAGCTGCTGATTGACCAACTGTTCTACTACCTCCTCACTATTACGTAAGTGTAATGGAATGCCCTGGCTGTAAGTACCTGACAGGCCTAAGCAAAAGGGGGTTGGGACTGCATACAGCTTCTGGATTATGCTTTATGCAACTGTATTAAAATAATTAAGTACATTTGCAAAGCCTACCTTTCTAGCAAAGATAGTGGAAGTAGATTCATGGATTCAGAAGTTGTGGAAGGGTAAAAAGATAGGCACATAGATACTGGAATTTTATAACTGGTGTTTTTCTTAGAGACATAGTCAGATAGGTTGACAATGTGTCCTTTTTTTTTTTTTTTCTTCCTTTGTGTAATTATAGTATAATTATGCGCTTAATTTAGTAAGACAAACATTTTCTACTTTTCATCATACCCTGGACACAAGTGGGAGGGAGACTGTGGCTCTGTCTGACTTCCTTTCACCGGGACATTAGAGTTCAAGGGTTTTACAGCTTAATCTAGTGGATTATGAGGTGTTTTTGCCCACTGTGCTTACCGTGCTGAAAGGTTTCATGAAGATGGAGTTTTGAGGACTGTTGCTTATGCCACTCTTTGCTTGTTGAGAACCTACTGTTCTGTGAGAAGTGATTCCTCAGAAAGTTGCTATCATGTTGCTCTTTTTTTTACATCCATATTTTGCATCCTTACAAAAATCATGAGCCTTTTAGTAAATAAAAGGAGTACTGTTCCAAGAAGTTAAGAAAAAGAATAAAAGCAAACCACTTCTGGCCTATATATATTTTTTTTCTCAAATTACAGGTATATCTTTGAGCTTGTAGGTTACAAGCCTTTGTTCAAAACAGTCTATCAACTGTATGGGTAAAAATTAAAAATTGTGCCTGACCGAAACCCCTGAAAGCATTAGAAAAATCACAGAAGTGACAATTCTATTTTGGGATAATTATATAGAAGATCTGCTCTCATGTGCTGGGATTCCCTTCAACAGTATTGAATTTGGATGCTGAGTCTAATGAAGAATCTACAGAGCTACTGGAGTTATATGTTTCTTTTAGTAGCATTTAGTAGTATTACTATCTAATAACTATTAGATGCTGTCCTACTCAGTAATTATGAGTAAGATTCCTTCTGAGTTACCAGTTTTGCCAGTCTTCTAGGAAGCATCTGCTTTTCATCATTGTAGTCCTTACTCAATGGGGCCACTGTTCCAGAGAAGGAAGAAATTTTTAAATGAGGTGAAGAACATTACCATATATGCTTACAACTGTAGGGTGCATTTTAAACTGTTATACCAACAGTATGATAATTTTGAAAAGTAATACATCCACATGAATATATGGATACCTGCCAATAATGGTCTCCAAAGATTTCAAAGCAATGGTTGTACAGATGAGACCTCCTTTCTGCTATTTAGTCAAAAACAGTTCTGAGCTGGCTTCTTTACCCCACCTGTGTCGCTCATCCCCTCCGATGCTGCAGTGTTTTTCCAGTTCCTCAGCCCTGGTCCTCAGTTGTTCTTTAATCCAAGTCTAACAGTTGTTACTAATGATTTGACTTGATTTGTATTTTTTTTTTAGCCAGCCCAAATCCACTCATTTCTTCTAAAGTGGATGAAACAGCTTTAAGGCAAGGGTTCTCCTGGCCCACCCTGTCTAATCATCTGCTCCTTCAAAGCCTACCTGCTGGGAACCATCCCCAGTCTCTGCTCCCTCATCTTGTTCTGCTTCCTGATCAAAGGTGTCCCCACCTCACAACCTTCACCCTGTTACCAGCTCTAGGGCTACCTGGCCATGACCAACCTGCCCTGCTCCTCCAGGCAGGGTGGGATCAGCTCTGGGCAGGCTGCCAGGAGATGTGCGGTTCAATGTTCAGGAGCAGAGGCATTTGAGGAAGAGTAGATGCCCTTCACGTAGCCAGGGAGGATGCCTTTGCCTGCACCGTAGCCCATGGTCCCCCTCACCTCATGTTCTGCTGCCTTCTGGCACAAGTTAAATCTCAGCTTTCTCAAGACATCAAAAAGAGTAGAACTTGCTTGGGGTAGGAAAAATGGGAAAAGAGTGAAAGAACAGCAGAGACAGAAATGGCCTAGATGTACTTTTTGGACTTCTCTCTTCCATGGCTGCTCTCCTGCCGTTTCCTAAATTGAGAATTTTTGCTTTGTAGCATTAACTCTCAGTCTCTCTTCCTGAGCTGTTAGTTGTGATTGAAAAGTAGAGGAATTAAGGGAAAGATGCATTAAGTCACTCAAGAAGTCAGCAGAATTGGTCTAGAAACAACACCTTCATGCAGTCATGTGAGGGCCTGTTCCTTGTCTTCATGTTTGGTTTTAGAAATGCGTTTGTTTTTCTAGCCACTGCGACTGGTAGATGAAATTTAAACAAGAATAAACTGAGGCTCCCAATTTCTGTTTTTAGAACCAACCTGCTAGACTGATTATTTTGTGCTGTGTGTCATGGCGGCATTTCAGTCTACTGGTCCTGCACTGCTGGGAGATACCTGCACTGCTTTTATACAAAATTACTTGAGTGCCAGAAGCAATGTGACCAAGTGCGTGTGAAGTGATCCTTTTGAAAAGCTGCACAGACCTTTAGGAATTTCTGTATGGCATTCATTCCACTCTGCAATATGGACATCACTGGCCCCCTTTCTGCCTCTGGCCCAGCCAGGCAATGAATCAGTGTCTTCATTTCTGAGAAGTATGCTAACAGCATGATAAAGGTCACTGCCATTGTCTTGTGTAGTTTGGTCTTTTCTTGGGAAAACTGAGATTATTCTCTGTACTTGGCATTCTCATACATAAAAAAATTATGCTGATATATATATATTTAAAAAGTAGGTGGGAAGGGAAAATGATATTAAATATCATTAATTTATAACTTCTTGATAATGAACAGATCAAGTTCTTTGTTGCAAAGACAGGAAAAAATGTATCTCGCCTAAGCTGGTAGGTCCTCTGTGACAATGTACTTCACTAAAACTGTTTAAGTACAGTCTGGCATTGAAAAAAAAAAAGGCTAAAAAAAAAAAAAAAAGCCTGAAACTAAGAAGCGCTTTTCCCTTCTGTTTTATGTGGGTTTTTTAAATTCAAAGGGGATTTACATTGATTTAAAGACATTTTTCTAGATTTTGCTTTGAATGTGAATCATGTCATACAGCTTTGCCAAAATAAACTTGACAGCTTATATTTTCTTTCCTTTTTTTTTTTTTTTTTTTTTTGAGTGTTGGCATGTAATGAATATTAATGGCACATCACTTCCTGATTTTTGGCATGATACTTTCTTCATGTAAATACTGCTTTTTGGAATACCAAAAGCTAGTGTGCAGTTCAAGTCTTCAGTGAAATTTAAATGAATTTATAAAGGATGTCCATTTTCTATTAAGAATCTGTTGAAATTTTATATTTTTTTTAAATTTAAGAAAAAGTGATTCTGTGAGTTTGACTCTCTTCCTAGCTGCTTAGAACATCTTGTTCCTCTGTATCTATGTTTAAACTCCTGAAGTTAAACTCCTTTTCTTTTTGAGGATTTCTCATCAGCAAGTACATTGTCAACAATCAACTAATAATACAGGGAAGTTAATCAGTCTGGATAATGTGGGACTGACCTGAATTTGATCCTTAAACTCAAACTAACCACAACTATTCTGAGGTTTTAAATATTTTTTGTTCTTGTTGTTGTTACTATCACACACCTCTGCACCATCTGGCTTTTCCTAGGAGCGGAAACAGACTTACCAACATACTGTAACATAGTCTTTTTGTGGTGTGTCTGGAAGAATTGTTACCCAAAAACTCTGGAAATCTCACCAGAAGGGTTGTTTCTATGCAATTTCCAAACTAGTTTTCACACCAAAGAGGTTTAGGTGGTAAGCAGAGCGGAGAAAAGAGCTGCCTGTGCTCGTGACTTCATCTTGGTTTTGCCAGTTGTTAATTTTTGCTAGGTTAAATATTGCTTTTAATTATGACCTGGTGCAACTCTCACAAAAATGAGAGGAAAGTCTCCCTTTTGTTTCACTGTGACTCGAACTTTTCATCCTGAAAATCCGCTGGCTGTAATGTGGTGACACATGAGTTTCTTAGAGCTGAATTTAGTCCTGTCTGTATATACCTGCTTGTTTTATGCTAGTGCCATCCATCATGTAGACCCTGAGATCTGGACAGAGTGACCTACTACTCCATCTGCCCTGTGCTTTTGTCAAGCAGGAGAAAACATTGCAGTTAAGGACTGAGTGTGATGTGTGTGAATATTTACTGCACAGCTGCTAGGTCCATGCATATATGTGGAGGTGGATGAAAGCAGGAGCATCAAGGAATGGCATTTATGATGGTGAGGATGGAAGCAAGAGCCTGTCTGGGAGCTTTATCAGAGCTGCTGCTGAATTTTTCTGTGGAGGAAGGGCACGGGGGGGGGTAGCTACAATCATGTCTGTGAACAAGAAGTACCACTGTTGCCTACTATGGTTACCACTCATTTAAATGTCCCTGTGCAGCCCTACTGTCCTACAATCATCACAATACTGAGAGCAGAATTTCATCCTATCTGTTAGGTAGACCAATGGCTTTGCACTTCACTTGCTTAGACTGATGCATTTGAAGCATGCTAGAAAGATGATTTAGTTGAGAAACTATTATAATCATCTCAGTTCTGGGAGAAGGGAGATAGTTACTGACAGATTTCTTCGTTACTATCTCAGGCTCTTTTTTCATAAAGCTAAAAAATAACTGTGGTGGGCTTACTCTACCTTCAGTGAAGTAGGGCAACACTGCTATTGATTACATTTAGAAGGGCCTCTGGGCTGGTGTTTTGCACAAACTGAGCCATTTCACTTTCTACTGGTCTGGTCTGCTTTTTCCGCAAGTGTGTACATTATGTTATATGTGTTTGCTGAAAAGCATTTGCATATTAAATGGTGACCAAAGTAAGTTTTGTTCAGTGATAAACTGCTGTGTGCTATGACAGGAATAAATACAGGGCATAGCATGAGCACAGCTTGTGCACATATGTGCTGGATTAGAGCCTGTGCACTTGTATAGTGAGTAGCTGTAAGATTATTGTACTTGATGCGTCACTTTGTGAGATCTAACACCAGTGTGGCAGAAGGTAACATGAAAAAAATGTTTAACATGCACTGAATATTGTATTCCTCTGAATACAGTTGGGAGAGAACTTGTAAAAGAAGCTAAGAATGCACTAAATGCACTCAGTTGACTTAGTCTATGAGGATGTGTGTTGATTTTTAAAGGTGCTGAATACTGACAAATTAAAGTGGACAGTCAGGATCTGATAAATACAAGGTACAAATGAGCACTCTGTTTACTCCTGGTATTGAAATAAACCAGAAGATAAATGGGTTTAAATATAATGTATGCTGTCAAATGGCAAAAGTTATTTCTGTTACTTTAATGCAATGTATTAGAATACATTCTTCTGGATATGGTGGGCTGATTGCTCCTAAGATATCTGTATAGCTGTTTTCTTTCTCTGCTAAGTGCATGTATCTGAATGGATGAGTTTTATTTCGTAAAACAGTTCATTTTTGTTTTAAAAAATAGAATTTTTTTCATTAGTTGATACGCTTTCTGCATAATTCTCAAAGTTTGAATATGCTGCAAGTGTTACTTTCCTTATTCCAGCCCTGAGGTACAGGAACAGGCTGTTGCAGCAAAGCCGTAACAACCTAATCTGTGTTAGATTTGTGGATAAACAAGACTTCAGGATTGAGAGGTAACATTTTAGTGTGCATTTCAGAGTATGAATTCACCTATTAGTGTGAGGGAGAAGGAGATATTATCAAAGTCAGACTGATGACCACTCCTGTCACTATATAAAACCAAAAGCAATGGAAAATGTAAACAAAACAAAATCTTTCTGCCTATGGTTTTCTCTTTTGGGGCAGTATAGTATCTGAGTTCTCAAATGATTTTAAATAAATACACGTAAATGAAGTTTAAGCTATTATGAGATAAAATATTAGAAGAAAAATTGTTTCTGTATTTAAATTCAAAACTTCCTTTTTGTTTATATGAAGATGTTTTCCTAATTGCAAAACCAGAAGAGGGCTCATTGATCTTTCATAAACAATTTGGTATTCATTTGGTCCAATTCAACTACAGTTAGTGTGAGCTACGCAAGACAATAATAGTAAATTTGTAAGGACAGAAGCAAGAAATAAAGCATCTCTTGACTACTTGATTTGGTTCTCAGGGCAAGTTACTGTGACAGAAACTATGTCACGAATACACACAAGTATACCACAGATACATAAACAGCTAGCAATTTGATTACATACAAGTCTTAATCTCAGGACATTGTACAAATAAATGTGCATGATGCAAACCTCTAGAAATTATAGTTGTACTACACATTTCTTACCTAACATAGAAATAAATGCACGGTTGTAACACAGGAGGCAATGATAGTTACAGGACTGGTGACAAATGTAAAAAGCAATGCTACTGTGAGGTAAGCTTTCTACCCTTTGTTAGTCATCTTCCCGGAATGGTGCTTAAGAATTGTTTTTCCTGCTTGCTGCTTCTTAAGTTTTAAACAGATACATAATTTTCAGACATTGCTCCCCTTATGCCTTCCTCCCTTGCTGATACCACTCATTGGAGAGCAAGTGCCCAGGATAGATATGATTACTCGTGTCTAAATTCTTGGGCAGATATGAAGGATTTCTGCTGTCACGCCAGAAAGCATAGTACTCAGCTGGATTCTATGGGCTTTGGAGTTCTTCTGCATCGCTCAGTTTAGGGCTATTCATTTGCCCTTGAAGCAGAGATTATTTTTAAAAGTCAGGTTTTGAGGCATATATTACAACCACTGGGTTCCTTTACTTTTAAGGCATGTGTTAATTCAGCATGGAGGTGTACTAAAATCTATTCTAGCTTCGCTGTCAGCAATTTGTATTATGTTGTCTCAAGTCACACTGAGGTCTATCTCCTTAAATGGCGACCATTTGATTCTAATTAGTTTTCTTTTATTTTCTGCCTATTTCCTCAGTTGTTATACATAATGTTATAAAAAGGAGTAAAAAGGTGAAAGAAAGTTACTTAGCAAAAAGATTCTTAGAACCCTCTGCATGTATTGAAGGTCCTTTCTGCGTTTCAAGATAATGTCCCAAATTGATCTGAGTAGTAAAAATTGGGAAGTATTAAGAAATAAATAGTGAGGGTCACTGTCAATGATCTGGAATGCTCTCATTAGGTAAAGCCTTTATCTCTAATTGTCTCACATACAGTCTTTTTACACCCATTTAGTACAACCAATTTAGTATTGTAATTTTTTTCTTTTTATGGAAAGTTTTAAAGGTAGGCATTGCTCAGTTTTGCAGGAGACAAAACATAGAAGGGAGCAGTGTCTTTTTCAATTTGATTGGCA
Organism: Xenops minutus; assembly: GCA_035221455.1. Lineage (NCBI taxonomy): Eukaryota > Metazoa > Chordata > Aves > Passeriformes > Furnariidae > Xenops > Xenops minutus. The sequence continues at coordinate 40,840,715 of JAWWEE010000085.1, forward strand.
TTTTCTTTTTGCAGGTCCTTGGGAATTAATTGAAGGTGGTAACTGAGGAAGAAGAAAGTAGCTCTGTTGCTGCATATTCATTGCAAAGACATTGTTTCTCCCATTTAGAAATGTGACTGAACCTGCTGTCTTCCACTGAAAAAGAGTAATAATCTGGGATATGTTGTCTCTTGTTTCTCCTCACACTGGTTCTGAAATTTAGAGATTAAGTGGAGTTCTAGCACAGCATGTGCATTGGTAAGTCCAGACTGAGTTTCTGCGTATCTCCTCTGCCCACCCTGAGACAGACAGAAACCACTGTGACAATTATGATATACAGTGGTAAAGGTAATTTCAGAGAATGAATTTGTGTTACCTCCCATATGCTTTCAACAGAGACTTGCTGACTAAACACAACCAAAGTATTGCATCAGCCAGAGCTGCAAGTGATACATATATCTTCTATTCTGTGAAAATGAGTTTTGTTACTCTGAAGAATGTTTATACTCATAGAACTGCTGGCACACATATTTCTCACTCTCCAATCAGTTTTTAGATTTTACTTTCTCATAAGAATTAGTAAAACACCATACATACACGCATTAAGTTCTGTGCCTTTTGTTAGAAACCCTGGTATAGCATCCTCCCTCAATCTGATGCTCACATTGTACCAAACCCCCTAATTCTGAATGAGAAGGAATCTCTTCATATTTAGTCAGGACCAGATTTCTTTGATTAAAAAAAAAAAAAAAAAAATTAAGTTATTCCACAGTCACTAACAACTCACTTTTAAATAAAGGAATAATTTCATTACTAAAAGAATCCATCTCTGAAGAAAAAGGTTACATCTGTGAGAAAGCTACTGCCCAGAAATGAGAAAAATGAAAATTTTCAACTCATGTAATATTTCAGGAGTTCTAGTGATGCCTCCATGGAAAGTATCTTTAAAGTTCTTACAAGAGTGACCTTCACCATCACTTTTGTTATAGTTTTCATTTGGCTGTTGATTCCTCATTGATGATTGAGAGTAATCATTTACACACTGACTTACATGATTTCTTTGCAACAACTTTCTCTGCTTAAAAAGAAAGCCTCAGGGTCTAGTGATTTTGCCTGTGTCTGTCTTTAGCTGTGAATATGCTATTCCTTAGTAAGAGAAACTTGCAAATGTTTCATGTTACCTTTTAACCAACGTAACACACACGAGCTGCTTAACAGAGAAAGGCAAATTTTGTTTCCACCAAGCTGGGTGTTGGAAACTGGTGAAAATGCAGCATTTGTCTCAAGTTGATGCTAGGAAGTGTGGCTTTCTATTTTGCAGTTTTGAAGATGCACCTTTTTACAGAAACTCTAGAAACTAGAATTCTTATATGAATTCTTTTGTGTGCTTAGTCTACATGGTAATTTAATTATTGAATTGTGTGAGATTTTTTTCTACTTTTAAAGAATATGAATATGAGTATAAACAGTGAAGATGCAAGTATTTGCAGGATCATGTGGTATGGTTGGTTGATAGGCTTTAAAAAATAGTGGTGCAGACTATAAAAGACCTCAAAATGTGTATCTATTTTTGCAGGCCCTTGCTTGTCTTGTATTTTGTTTTTGTTTGTTTGCTTGCTTGTTTGGGTTTTTTTGTTAACATATAGCACTGTCTTATTGTTATTGTATTAAAGATAAATATTGTCCCTAAGTATGACATGGCATCAGATCTTATTTAGATTTCACACCTCCTCAGAGGTATTTGTGTACACTGCAAATATGTTTTGCCATACATGGCATGTCTTATCATAGATGAGTTGGACATTGTATGTTGCAATTACAGTAGTGCTTTTAAATACATGTTATAATGATTAAATGAGACATAAATTTGAAGATCAAAACTATTTAAATGTGAAGGTTGTGCAGAGGAAGAGGTTTGGGAGAAGAAAAATCTTCTGAACTCATACATGATATTGTAGGATAGAAATGTACCAGTAAGTACATTAGAAAAAAAAACCCAAACAAAACCAAACCAACAAAAAACCAAACCAAACCAAAAAGCTCCTACTTGAGTAAAAAGAACAAGCTAATAAAGCTCGTTCTTCGGTTTTTAAAAGCAAATAAATATATATAAATAAATAAATATATTATTATATATATTTGTGTTCTTGAGTACAGCTAAAGAACAACTTCCAATGGAATAATACATTCCTTTAAAATAGCAGTAGATTTTCATAATTTTTAAAAAACATTCCTATTGTAACCTACATCAAAAGGGCAGCTATGTTTCTTGTGTCTGACTATACATATGCATTATAAAAAAGTGAGTCTACTGTAATTACCAGTTTGCAGAGCGAATTCCTGCAGGATTTGTACTCTCCCCATTAGTAAAAGAGATAAGTTGAAATGTATTAAAATTTCACTGTACAACTGGGAGTTTTTGTTCACAGTAAATGTGGTAATGTTTCTTCATTGCTTGACTGTTTGTGTTTAAATTTAGGCAGTGTGCCCAACAGGGACAAAATTATAGGATAAAGCTATGTATAAAAGAAAATCCTTCTGAGAAAACCACTCACATTTCGGGGGGGGGGGGGGGGGGGGGGGGGGGGGGGGGGGGGGGGGGGGGGGGGGGGGGGGGGGGG
>JAWWEE010000085.1:40843324-40902982 GCA_035221455.1 Xenops minutus
CCCTCCTCTCTCTCTCTCTCTCTCTTTCTCTCTCTCTCTCTCTGTTTATATATATAAATATATATATATAAATATATATATATATTCCGTTCTGGCATTCTGAGAAAAATATTTTATCTATTACATGCTTCTTTCTCATACATAATGTGAAGGAATAGAGTATACTTTAGTGAACCTTAATGAAGTATTCCATTACTTTGTTTTCAGAAAGTATTGGAGAAGAAAAATTTAAAAGTTACACTACTGAAAGAAATACATATTTAAATAATGAATGACTTTCTCTAATGAAAAGACAAATTTTCACCTATTAATCTGGATTTTGGGGGGCAAGGGGAAAGAAAAATACTTGTGTTGTTTGCTTCTTATTTGTTTACTGTATCAGTTTTGTGACTGACAGAGTTGGTCACTAAAGGAACAGCTCAGGGTTGAATATTTTCATAACATAATAAGTTCCTTCTTTAGGTTACAACTTAAAACCAGGAGACATAGTACAGAGTGTTGATGAGATAGAAAAGATTATTTTCTTTTTAAAATTATTTTCAAAACAATAGTATCTTTCGTTATAACTCTTTCATGTAAGTCCTTTAGAATTCTTACTTATCTTCACTGGATGAAATGTACAGTACAGTGCAGTGTAAATCCATTTTTTTTTTTTTTTTGTCAAATAGAAAATCCATTTTTTAGAATCCAAAAAGCAGCAACATCTAAGAAGGAAAGAAAAGCCTGAAAAGTCAAATCTTGAAGAGCAGATGAGACAATAACCAATGTATTTGTGATATTCTTAAGGGAGAATTCCTAAATAAATGGACAGAAGGAAATAGCTATTCCGGTACCCATGCTGCATTTTACTTTGTTTAACTCAGATGTTTCTTATTCTATTGACTTACAGAAAAAAAGGTGGAAAATAAAAAAAGCCTCAGTACTGATTTTGCCAACACATTTTTGTGTGGATGTTTAAATTTTTCTTATAAAGTTCCCTATTTGCCTGTTAAAGATTGTGTTTCTGCATATTTGCATATTTTCTTTTGTAATTTTTACTGGACAGACTGTAACTGAGATTGATCCAGACTAGTCTAGAGATCTGATCACCTTTAAGGTTTTGAACATTCTCATCATCTGATTAATTTGTGGAGAAACAATGCATAAAATGCAGATTTAAATAACTCTTTTTGAACCATTTATAGTCTACTGAAAAGATCTTCTTTCATGGATTGTTGATCCATTAGTCCATGGAATGGAAGAAAAATATGTTGACAATTACCTTCCATGTTTATGCTACATCCACAGGCTCTATGTCTTTTTTTAAGGTGTTGCAGGAAAACTTTACATTTTGGAAATGCTTTATTTTGTTTTAATTTTTACTTCACAAGTTTTGCATTATTATTGGTTTACGAACTTTTTTTCTGAAATGTCTGCTGTAAGGCAATAGAAGTCTGTTATGACTAACAAGGCTGATACCACAGTATCGGAATCTCAGCATACTTTATCCAACATATTTGCAAGCAAATGCAACCTGAACTGGAGTGTACTCAGGGATGGCACACCTATCACCTGTCTTGGCAACCTGTTCCAGTGTGTCAACAGAAGTTTTGTTCCTTAAATCTAATCTAAATCTATCCTCTCTCAGTTTAAATCTATAACCTCTTGCGTTTTCACTACCTGCCCTTGTAAAAAGTCCCTCTCCAGCTTTCTTGTAGCCTTATTTAGGTACTGAAAGGCTGTTAAAAGGCCTCCCTGGAGCCTTCTCTCCCTCTGGCTGAACTACTCCAGTTCTCTCAGACTTTCCTCGTAGCATAGGTATTCCAGCCCTCTGATATCTTTGTGGTCCTTCTTTGGACTTGCTCCAACTGGTCTATGTCTTTCCTTTGCTGAGAACTCCAGAGATAGGTGCCGTACTCCAGGTGGAGTCTCACCACAGCAAAGTAAATGATTAATCCAGCACGGGCAGGGCAGTAAAGCGAGTGAAAGCAACTTGCTGCATGTACTCTCTAAAGAAGACAGTAACTTGTGTTTACTTGAGATGAGGACCTGGATGGAGTTTGCAATGTTATTCTCTAGAAGAATCATGGGTGAAGGAGCATCTGGTAAGGTTTTTTGCAGCTGCATCCATACACATTTTTGGATATCTATACAACACTGACCATTGCCTTGACAAAGTATGTAGTTGAACTCCAATGACTGACGGTGTTGGTTTCATAACATGAATCTAGTTTTCATCCGTGAGAACAAATGTCTGTATTTTCTAACAAGCTCTCAGGCATAGGGGATCTCATTCTTAAATCAACTCTGTGTTTTTTTCGTCAAATTGTGAGCAAAGAAGCAGTTGTCAGTCTTAATTTTTTCAGTGTTAAAAAATTTGTCTTTGATGCCTGAGAACCTCAGGCAAATTTTACATGTTATAGATACATAGGGTGATATTTTACCTGCAGTCTTTGTAGAATATCCTGTTGGCAGCACTGTGAGCTGTCTAGAATAAGGATGAAAGGTCTACAGAAAGTTCCTGAAAAATAACAATTATATTTTGCATTATATTTTCTCGAGAAAAGTCTAGGTAGCATTCCCTGACAACAAGTTTCCACTTTTGGAAGTGTCTGCCATAGAACTGAAGCGGGACTCCTAAATTAATGCAAGATTACAAATTATTTTTTTTTCCTGGTCTTCTTATTCCCCATTCACTTACTGGCTCTTTCTCCAACAGACTTGAAAGTAATTTTCTAAAATGCTCAAAGACTATGTTGTCTTGCTCAAGGAAAAGCTGTTTTCCCTATTAACAACTTTGTCTCTTGTTAGCATCCTTCCCTTCATATTATATTAGTAATGGTTTTCTTGAATGTCACAAAGAAATATAGCAATATTACTATCTTTCAAATTGTATTTACTGAAAATAAGAAATAATAAGTAAAAAATAGGTAAGAAAAAATGCTAATATATTGTAACATGAAATTGGTAATAAAACACTGCGCTGCAGTGAGTAACTCAGAAGATCTTTGAGTATCTCTAAATGGGAGAGAGATCAAAAGTATCATTGCATTACATGAATATTTCAGACCATTCGAATGCAAAGTATATTCACGCTTACTGGTTTTTGTTTTGGTCAAAGCATTATTAGACTATAGGTGTTGAAGCTAGTAATGATCAGCTATCAATTAAAGTTATTTCCTCTTGGTGATTTCTATGTTTAAAACCATTCATTTATCTTATCAGTGATAAATCAGCCTAAACTTGAATCATTAAAAAAGAATCTGTTAAAATTTGCCAGCAGGAAAAATAATAATGCTGAATGCTTCTACCTTACCTTTTGTCCTTATACTTCACCATCTTGTGTAAGCAGTTTACTAGCCTTATCTCTGAAAATGGTAAGTATTGTCATTACCTATTTTTTTCAGATCGGGCAGTTAGAAACTGAGTTGTTAAGTAAGAAACTTAACCAGTGGCACACAGTGAATCCATTCCACTGTGAAGGGAGTGAGCAGGCAGCTGTGTGGGGCTTAGTTGTCAGCTGGGGTTAAGCCAAAACAGTTCCCTATAATACTAAGCTCATTATAGGGAGGTGACATTGTGATTTCCTAAATGTCCATATACAAATGATCCTCCTGTTGGTGTTAATTTAAAAACAAATTGTTTTGTAGTCCTGATTTGCCAGTTATGAAAAAGAGTATAATTTCTTTGGGATCTTTTTGCCATGCTGTGATCTTTTAAAAAAATACTTAATTGACAGGAGAAAAATATTTATTTGGATACATGAAATAGTAAAGAAGAGAAGTGACAGATTGTCCAAGAGCTGTTTGCAGAGCATATAATGCGTGCTTTGAAAAAGAAAGAAGCCCCAACGTAAAACAGTAGTATGGTACAGTCCTGAGCAATAGCATCAATTTTTATAGACAGATTTTGTCTTCTTCACTTTATAACAAAGAAACGATAAGAAAAAAGTAATGGCAGAGGATGCTTTCTATTTAAAAAGTGCTGAAACATTTGCAGAACTTACCCGTTGTCTGCTGCTTCGTAACTTATTCTGTCATGAGTCAACATACATCAATGTAAGTGTGGGTCTCTGTGTTTCTCATCAGCCTCTTACTCATTAACTTTGATTATTTTGATGTGCAACCATGTCCCAAGACCAACTGCTGTATGGCTCTAAATTATTCTCCAATGACAGTGTAATTTACTTTCAATAAAGTGTTAGTTCAAAATTAGGTATTGGGCATTTTCAATATAGAGTAAAACTATTTGACAATGGATACTAATTTAACATACTGGCTTTTCTTAAAATTGAGAGATAAGCTGCAAAAAGTGCTTTTTGCTTTTACTTTTCCAATAATTCATGTAATTTCCTGGAAATATTTCATTTATTAATATACACCAATCAAAACTTTTATTGTTTTTAAAATCATAAAAGAAATCATAAAATTTATTCTATCAATTGAATATGGGAAGTTCTTATCTGTATTACAAAACAGTATAGAACATGTGAATTGCCACTTCATATGAAATCTAAATTTCAACTATACATATATGTATATGTGTGTCTTTAAAACCCTGAGGAGCCTTCCTAGCTAATACATTTGTGCAAAGTGCATACACACTCAAGAGTCTTACTGATTTTAGTGCAGCTGTTAAGTACCTCACTTATGCACCAGTTTGCTGGTTTGCAGTCTTGCTGAAAAGATTTCACTGGACCAGATCATCCTCAGGCCTTGTGCTCCTTTGTCTGGAAACAGTGAATTTAGATTGTGTGAGCTCTGTAGGATAAATGTTTGGGAGATGCATTAGACAGGTAGATTGTGCAGAGTGAGTATAGCTGATTTTGTTACATATTCAGGTGCACAATGGTATATTATAGATGGCTGGATAGGAGACACTTCTTAAACATCTTTTTGTCCCTGAAAAAGGTGAGGCAAGGACATTAAGAGGAAGTCTCTGCTAATACTGCCACTGCATAGAAGGATGTAACTGAGATTTCAGTAAGACGCTATTTAACCACACAGGACTCTTGAGGCCTCATCACAAGTTATGTTTGGAATTTTTATTGCAAAACTTACTTGTCTCTCCAGAATGTTTTATCATTTAAAACTGCCTCCATCTCTTGTTGTCACTTTTAAGAACTCCAGAGGAAGAATCATATCTCTTTTTCACATGTTCTTCTTCTTCCACACTGTGATACCTTTCATGGTAGGTTACTGCCTCTTGTCCCTTGCAAGCTCTGCAAAATAACCAGACAGATTGATTTTCTACTACTGCTATAGCCTATTTCTATTAACATGTGAATCGTATTTACTTTTTAGATATAATCAGATTACCCAAACAATGTTACTTGTATATCCTTGATCTAGGGGAAAACCAGAGAAGTCAGGGCTAACATCTTTTAATGTTGGCCATACAAACTTGTGCATAGGTGTACTAGAAATCATGCTTTATTGTGCAAAATTCCCTTCTTTCTGCATTTATGCTTTACACGAAGATGATCTCAAAGAGAGCAGCAGGGTATTTCTGAATGTTTCAGTGTCAATTACAAAATTCTAGGATTTAAGGAATCTATAATATAAACTATTTTAAATGATTCTACTGCAGTCCAGTCTATTTCCTTCACAGGTCCTCAAGGACCATTGTAATTCTCATAGAAATACAAGGAAAGCTGTGTTAGGAACTCACTAGAAGGAATGTATAAAAATGTCTCAGAACTCCTGTTAACTGCAGGCCATTGACATGGTAAAACATAATGGCACGTCTCAAGAAGCTGTAGAAAATCATGTTTTGTTGCATAGTTAAGGACATTAACCTGCAAGTAGTTATCTAAATACATGGTTGCTTATCAGCTAGTACAGGGGAGGGTGATTTTACCCTTTCTTTTACAACGAAAAGTCATTTGTTTCTTTTCCTTCTGTTCTGTCTCTGCCTTTCTTAGAGAGGTTTCTGAGGAAAACCTTAGTCAGGCAAAATTTCTATTTCTTTCCCTGTAAAATAGTTTAGTATACAAAGTCCCATTGCATAAACTTTTTAGCAAAATCTCGGGAAGGCAGAATTACAGGGCATGACTTCTGGAATGCCTAGCTGTACTCTACCAGAAGCATTTCCTAGCAAAAGTTTAACATTGCTACCCCCTTGGATTTTTATACCTGCTTTTTAACAGGTTTGAACAATGGTTACAATATTTAACTGCTACAAACTCACCCAGAATCTTTTTCTTATCCTGACTTCGCAGCCCACCCTTTTCAAATTAAGCAGTAACAGATGTCCAGCCACAGTTACACCAACACAGGTTGCTACCTACAAACACACCAGCTACTGTACCTTAAAATCCTGCTGCTGGGGAGTGGAGGTTTACATTAAAGCTTTGGGTTCTTAGGTGAATCTATGCCACATTCACCTCTGGCTGCTATTCTGAGTCATTCCTGAGCCTGTTGCACAAACTCTCAGTAACTTGCATGCCGAAGTAAAATGCTATTGAAAAACAGTAGAAAAATACTGTTAATAATTCAGACGCATATCCTTGCAAGACTCAGTGAATTTGTTGGTTTCATTGTGAAGGTCTTCAAGGACACTAATTTCTTTTGTGTTTAATAAATGTTAGTGTTCCATCCCTGTGTGTAGGAACACAGTCTATTTCTGGCATCTTGAATCTTCTGTTCACTGAATTATATTGCCTTCATGTTGGATATTTTAGTGACCTGAGGTAATTACAATAATTCTCAATTAACTGAGTAAAGTGAAAAGTTTATCTTTGCAATAAAGATTGAGATTTTCAATAGCCTCTACTGCTATAGAGTGCCTCAAAATTTATGTTTCATTTACCCTGGCAACACTTTACTATCATTGTATTTGGTTGTTGTTTAGGGAATTCAAGTATCAGGCTAACAAAGTAATTTTCTGAAGAACATGTCAGAACATGAACTAGAATGAATATTTCCAGTCCTCAATGAGCACCTTGCAGCTTGAGAGGTAATCCTCATCACTCAGAAGTATGCATGGGATTCTCTGTGGTGGAATGGGAAATGGCTGAAACCAAATTACAATGTGGCATCAACACACACCCTTCAGAAAAAGCAGCCAATTAAGGCCAAGCTGAATGTTTTGGCGATAGTAATTATCTTTTGAGTTTCTCATGCCAATCCATATTACTTTATAAATGTACATAGCTCTTTTTGAAGACTTTTCAGATTTAGTGATTTGGGAGGAAAGATGACATTTTCATGTTTATGAAAAATTTGGGTGAACTTTTTTGTTGATATATATAAAGGGTAGAAATTATACTAATTAGTCAATCTCCTTTAACAGTTTACATCATCAAGGCTCTCTTTAACTCAGGAAAAAAACATGTAACCTCCAAACTTTTCTTGCCATTTTATAATCTGTAACAACTAAATTGATCACTTTGAATGTGTGTAATAAAACTTATTCTTAGGCTGAAGCATTGTATTTCAAGTTTAAGCTGAATCAAATTTTTACGAATAACCTGTTAACCTTTAGGTCAAAAGTGGATAGGGTTGTAATGGAAATGCTGATGAGCCTCAGTAAAGCAACTCTACCAAATGTAAGAATTTCATCCTAGTACAGGTACTACACTATATTGCACCTCTTATACGTACTGTCAGTGACACATGAACAAATCAAAATAACATAAAATACAACAAATATTTGTCACATTGGTGCACAGATCTAAAAAAAAGGTGGTGAATGTGAGAAAATCTTCTGTGGTCAAATAAGAATAGCATTTTTTAAGACCTCCTTCTTGCAGTACAATTAATTACTGAGTTCATTAATTAATGAACATATTAGCAAAAGAACACCATTACTGACCAGTGGAGACCTGATATATTACTGAGTCAATAAACTATTGAACATGAAACAAGACCTTCCAGGAGAATTTTTTCTCATAACCCACAAACACATATATTATTCTTGCATAGTCAGCACTTCTTTGGTATGGTACCCTTATATTTCATATTACTAATTCTTTTAATCGCATATACATAGAGCAGTGTTTTATAGCCTAGCTAATGAGCAATTGGACAGGTGACACTGGGCATGAGGACCTGAAGTGTAAGGCATAATAGAACAGGACTTTTTTTCCTAAGTAGGTTTTTGAGAGTAAAAAATTGTAATAGAGCAATAGGATAGGAGGAATAGAGGACTCTTGTACCAGAAATTTGTCAGAGAAACACAGATATTAAGTGTATCCATGATATCCATGATATCCATGAACTATAAATGTCCTTAAAGTGCTGTCTGATGCAGATAAATAAGTAAAGAGTTCAAACATTCAGAATAACCCTGAGCTTTTTTCATTGTCAGCAGCCAAGGAGTTTAGCTCGGATAAGCTAATGCTGAATGTAATTTTTTTTAAAGGTGGTATAGTTAAGATAATTATTTTTTGGTATGGAAAAAGTGTGTGAATGTGTCTGTTAATTCTTTGGAAAAGGCAAGAGCCTTCATAATTCTTCAGTATCTCTCTGGCAATAGGTACCAAGCAGCCTTCCCCCACCTTAGCCCCCAAGTAATCATTGATTGCATCTACATCTCTAGAGATATCTTTTCCTGGCAGCTCTGGTAGTTACAGTAGATTGTTAATCTGTGAATTATCAGAATCAGCCTCTCTGTCTCAGAAATCTCCATGCAAATTACATCTAAATGCATGCCATAAATTTATTAGTAGCAGTTTGAAGTGCACAGGTCATGTTCGACATTGTTTAAAAACATACATTTGTTACATTATAAAGAATCTCATTCAATTTATATTCACATTTCTAGCTAGCCCCTGCCGAAGAAAACCTGTGTAATTTTTGCAATTATTTTAAAAAGGAAGATGAGGTATTAATAAGGTATATTATTTAAGCAAGTTTGAGATCTCTGCATAGGACTGGAGTTTTGGAATGGCTACTTTGAAACAGAGAAAAATATGTTTAACAAATTAGGGATGTTAAGAGATAGAGGGCTATGCCTAGATATTAGAGGAAGGAATAGATGCAAAGGAAACTTACAGGGTGTTTTATGAATCAGTCCTATTCTTAATAATTTTATTCTGCTTTGGGAACACATCAAATCCATGACTCCTTTCTGCAGTGAGTTACATCTTAGGTGAACCCCCAAAAGGAAACCTGAAACTAACCTTTGGATACCACAGAGAAGGGCAAATATGTCTGTAGTTTTCCTTTCTGTATGTTTTTGTTTTCTCATTTTACTCTGTTTGAAGCTGGTGTGCTTCTATGGTAAGACATCTTTTCTTCATGAAGTTGATGTAAAACCAGGATATTTACCACGCTCCTACAGAATCGTCATTCTGCCCTCTCCTCTTCCTCTTCCTCTTCCTCTTCCTCTTCCTCTTCCTCTTCCTCTTCCTCTTCCTCTTCCTCTTCCTCTTCCTCTCCTCTCCTCTTCTCCTCATTTGTTTTCATTTGTTTTCTTTTCATTTGTTTTGGTTTGTTTGATTGATTCATTTGTTGGTTTGGGTTTTGGTTTTTTGTCTCCTAAAGGAAATAAAGCAATTTCTTTAAAGATTTTAGGACATCTTCATGGGACATACTGATGTACCTTTTTGAAAGAAAGTTAATTTCTATGTAAAAGAAGGAGCAATATTTTGAATGTTAGAAAACCAGGTTTTGCTATACAGTTCATATTCTTCTAGCCCTCACAACAAATTTCTATAAGCAGATAGAAGTACATTAATACATGTTTTCTGTTCTTTTCTAGGCTATCCGCTGTACACTGGTAAATTGCACGTGTGAATGTTTTCAGCCAGGGAAGATTAACCTGAGAACCTGCGATCAGTGTAAACATGGCTGGGTGGCACATGGTAAGAAATGTCTGTTCTGAGTTTGTTTTTTCTATTCTGTCTGTCTTTACTAGTATCATTAAATAGTAAGAACTGGACTGCTACAGATGGTAGTGATACCTATTTGTCTACACATGCATGTGTGCATAGACTGGGTTTATACATGTGTATGCATGCACATGATTTTTTTTCAGCAATTTGTAGGATGAAAAAGTAAGAGTCTCTTATTTTGGCAATAGCTTCAAGTGCCTCTGTAGTTCAACAGCTTGTGTACAGCTCAAAGAGTATTCTAGCCTCCAGGAAATAATGTAATTCCAGCAGGTCTTAGCAGAAAGGCAAAAAGTTTAAAGCACAGCATAGTTTGTATTGCAAAGAGGCATCAACAAATAAGTCACAGTGAAAATTCAAACTTACCAGTGTCAAACTTGCAGATCTCACTTGGGGATAAAAAGAGAGTATCTTATATGGCTCAATGAAAGTGTGCATATATAATATGTGAGTTGAACCTCTCTTTTCATGTTTAAGTAGCTCAATAAAGAAAGGAGGAATTAGTATGCCCAGATCCTATATAAAGGCATGAAAATTCTATTTTATTTATCCTTTTCTACTTTACATATTTGGTGGAGGGTTTTTTCCTGACAGTCATGATTAAACTAGCATGAGAGAGAAGGAGAACACTGTATTCACCATTAGAAGGGAAATAAAGAGGATACCTGAAATGGTTTAATGAAAAAAAAAAAGAGTGGAAGACCAGGAGCAGGGGAAAAAAAGATTACTATGTTTATGGATGAAATTACTGTTGGAGTAATATTTTGTCCCATGGTCTAGGCTATTGGGACCTAAGCAAGCACAGTCCTCATTCCCCACTTCTACCAGACATTCAGAGGCTTCTATTCTATGAATTTTATTTTAGTTCGATGAGACCTTGGGTGGATGGTACTTGATTCCCAAGATGACTTATGGCATGTGTGAATGCTTAACAAATTCAGCAGTACAGACTGACAGAGGATCTTTTATAACATTCACATAAATGGAAAGGAAAGCAAGCACACCAGTACCATGCAGTCCTATGTCACTGCATAATAATGCCTACAGGCTGCATAGAACACCACCAAGCTGGTAGCTAGTTGCAGATTTATTGTAAACTAGATTGTCTAGGGATATGATTTGTTTTTGCTCCCTGTATTTCCTAGGAAAATATCTTCAATCATGGTATAACCAGATTCACATTTCCTGGAAGAATTGCTAAACCTCACAAAATTTGTATAGTTCAGGCATGCTTTAAGTTTTGTGTAGAATCAGCATCTGAGGTTTTGCTGATCCACAGAAAGGAAAGCACTGTCTAGCTTTATTCCAGAGTGTCTATTCTTGAGCAATAGAAATTGGGAGTCTAGTACTTAGATTCTGGCACATGGGCGTCCTGACTTTTCTTTTTAACCAGTACATCTTAGAAGAGTGTAGTCCAATTTTCCTGATAAACTCTTCCCTGTGAGGTGATTGAATTCAAAATCAGAATATATGACAGTAATCTGAGATTACCACAGTGTGTATAATAGAAATGTTGCCACTTTACAAATTTGAAAAGTTGAAAGGTGAATGTGATGTGACCTGCTCCCAAACCTGAGTGCTTAGCTATATATTATTAGAAAGTGTTTCTTTTGCTACTGTGCAAAGTGAATAATGCTCAGATTTATTTTTTTTATTTTTTTTAGTGCACTTTGTGTACATTCTTCTGGAGTGTTTACACTTTATGGCAGAGTGAGACACGTCAGATATACGTTCCATATACATAAAGCACAGGCTTATAATTTGAAACATCTGCTTCAGTTCTTGATTCTAGCTGTTTTTGAGGGTTTTGAGGGCAGTGATCAGGAGATGGATCAATTCATTGCACAGATAGGAACTGGATTTCAAAATGACTGAAGCAGGTTGCTGGTTAAAAATCATTTTCTTTAAACTGTTAGCATGGTACTTTCAGAAGTTCTTCCTTGACTGCAAATAGTATTTCGTGCTGCTTTAATTAAAGGGCTTCCTTCTGATTTTTATTAATGAATTTCAACTCAGCTTCTTGACACATGATGTAGTGCTTTACTGAATGTTATTACCAAAGAATAGGTGTTTTCAACAGGAAGTACTGTGCTTATTCAGTTCTGATAGCCTAGAATCGTAATTAAGTGAATAGACCAAAAAATAGCTTGGAAAAGCAGTCTTCTCGTCATGTACTTGACTAATCTGTGCAGAGTTAATTCATGTTAATAGCTTCTGTTTAAAATGTTTAAATTCTTGGAGTGAGAAGGAAAAGGCATAGATTCACCACTGCATTATTTCGCTGCTTGGCTGTTTTATTTTTTCCTCTTTCCATTGTCTTTCTCATGTTTTCCCTCACTTGCCTGAAATAAGCTGCACACATCTTGAAAAGTTTCTGAAAGTTCATCTGTGTGGAGTTGCCAGAAGCAGGATTGTAAATACATGAACAGATACATCAGAGAAGTACTTTTGCGGCAAGATAAATATTTCTGTTGACAGGCATTCATCTTACCAAGTTTTGAGTCCTGTATTACAGTGGTAATCCTACCATCAGTGTTTTTAAGGCCAAAGCCAAAAGCTTCACAGAGCATAGCAACATTATCAACTACTTCTTAGGCTTCAGGCAGGCAAACAGATAAGGTAGATGTCATTCCTTTTTTTTTTTTTATTTTAAATTGTTAACATACTTTTTATAGTCCATATGGTGAAAAATAAAATCTTATTAAAATCTTAATAGTCAGGCTTTTAAAGAGAATTCATTTTAACCCAGGCAATTTGGTATCCTCTGGGTTTTAAATAATATAGGAGTAAGATGACTGCAACAAATAAGACTTTCTTGAGCGCCTGGTTTCTTCTCCTGCTCTTTTTCTCATGTTAAAAGTAACATACTATACTATGAAGATAGTAATGACCTTTTACTAGCTCTAGTGTAAAAATCACCTACTCAAACTTTATCAGAAATAGAAAGGACCCACTTTATTTGCCATGCTGTTCCTCTAGCACTAATATTTTAACCTATGAGGAGAAAAATTAAGCAAGTCTGCAGTAAAAAGATGTTGATTTCATTGACTCCACATTTTGCTTTGTATGCATGTCATTGATATCAGAATAACAACTACCTACCACACTGCTACCAAAAACATTCTTATTATACCCTGTCCGACAGAACAAAAGACACAATGCAGTATCAATGGGAAATACAGTTTACCCTCTTGTAACTGTATTTGTAACTTGTATTTGTAGTCTTGTAATTGTAAATTGTAAAAAGGAGGGTTTTTTCCTGACAGTCATGAAAAGGTGTGCCAAGGCCACATATATCGCAATGGACTAAAACTACTACTTCTGACATTCATTCTACTTAGTTACAGTATCTCCATAAAAAAACAAAAACAAACCCCAAATCCCACTGTATTATAAATTTGTCTGAAATAATTGTCACCTTGTTTCAAAGTCAAAAAATTAGAATACCGGTTTTATCTTACCGTGAAAAGAATAATTGGCAAAACAGATGGCAATAGCATATTTTTCACATGTTTTTTCTGTACTGTATGTACCTGGACTAGCTGAATTTCACACTGTGCCATCTACCCTAGGAAATGCAGTATCCTGTGAACATTCTGCTGTCTCCCTTCTTTTCCTGTGCCCGCCCTCACCCCCTGCCAGGGAAAGCTGATCCTTAGTCCTTTCAGGGTCTTCGATGTCTTTTTATCTGCACCATGCCAATCAGTAGAGCTCAGGGCTGGACAAGTTATTCAAGTAAGCTTTAGTGCCTCTCTGAGGTATGAGGAGACCGCATACAGCCCCATCCAAGACTGGACTAGGCCTTCTCTCTAGTAACGTTGTGCTTGAATTCCTTTCAGTTTTAATGAAAAAGACATTAACTAGTAGATTGTTTCACATAGGGCACATCTGTTACTTTTTTCTTTTTTTCAGAGTAAAATCTGCCATACAGTGAATTCCCATGCTCAGAGGCTTGCAATGTGAGTTGCAGTTTTAACTTGTGAAGAGAGTTTTCTGCTGCTAGTATTTATATAATGCATGTACTAGCTTGCTGTAAATGAGACTAAGAATGAAAACAACCTCCACTAGAAAATGGAGAGTGTCATAAAGTCAGATGCATGGCATGACTGTGACTTCTTCATTCAAAATGGTTGAGTTTTCTGAATTTCCACATGGCAGATCATAAAATTGTCAGGTAAAAGAAACATGAATTGAGAACAAAAGAAAGGAAGGACAGGTAGAAATAAGCAGAGAAACAGAAGAATCCTGTGGAAATTTTAGGCATTGTATCTCTCTCCCTTACCTTGAAATTTCTGAAAGGTCTTGGTTCAAGAAGAAGTTCTAGATTTTGTGTGTGAGCTGCATGGGAATGAAGCAGGAATGAAGATGAATGCTCTTCTGAAATAAAATTCAGCTGAATTCCTTTATTCAGCTGAATAAAGTCCAAAGCTGTTAAGGGAAAGAAATTCAGACTTGCAAAGTAAAAGATAATCCCTAACAAAATAAAACTAAACTGTTTTAGAGTCTCTCTAAAAGCTGGTAAAACTGCCATGTTGTTCTTTACTTAAAAATGGAGATTTTAAGTAGAGAGTAAATTAAAAAAAAAAAAAAAAAAAGAGAGAGGGAGAAATGTACTCCTGTGATTATAGTTGACTAGTAAAATAATGAGGTTATTTTTGTATTGTTCCATCAGATATAAAAAATGGTCACAATTTATCATCTCAAAGATGCTTGTTTACTTCAATCTAATTATTTGAAATGCTTTAAAATTACTTGAAAATATCATGAGAACATAATTTCTTCCTTATTTTTAGTTATGTAGATATTTTTAGTGAAGTAATTCTCAACAGTTCATTGATAACAAAAGCTAGCTTTTTTTGACTTTTAAAGTAAAAGCATTTTAGATCTAGTCTATTTTTTTACTGTCTTTTACTGACAAAATATTTTAAATCCATCTGTTATAACTTTCTTCTGACCCTGAAGGCTGAGGCATATTTTTCATTACTCAGTTCCTTCCAGGAACCTTACAAGATTAACATTCATTACGGGTAAACACTTTTTTAAGTGTCCCCCACCTTCTGCTTATTTCTTTTTCCTTCCCTTCAGCAGGATTTCCCAAAGCAGCCAATGCAGCACAGAGAAAATGCACTGTTTTCTTGTGGGTACTCTGACACAATATCTGGTTTTAAAGCCTGCCACATTCGTAGGAATGACGTGATGTGGTGTTGCTTTGAGTTACTCTGATATGACCCTTAATGCAGGTCATGCTGAGATAAAAGCAAATCTAGGTATTAGGGCATTCAAGGCAGATAATATTGTTTCAGAGGTTTATGAGACAGAAGTGACAGAAAAGGAATAATGCTTAGATGCCTTGGGATCAAATATGAAGCCTTCCTTTCTCATCCTTGTAGCAGCTGATGGTTATGTATCTGTATGGTCAAGGGTTTAACCCTCATCCAAATTTGACATCCTCAGGGGTCATTTTCTGTGAAGGTAAACCACAGTCTCTAACTTACATGTATTCACATTCACACCTCCTTGGATTTCCTGGGGATCCAGTCAGATTAAAGTATTTTTTGTGCTTCTTCCCTGCCACTGCCAGGACATGTTAACTCAGTCAGGAAGAGGTTAGACCTTTTTCCCTCTTCTCAACTTTATTGCCTCACAGTTCTGGATTTGAATATGCCAATGTTCTTCAGACAGGGTCAGGTGAGATTATACCTGACCAGACATTAAGCATTCAGCTACGGACCACTCCAGTGCCTGGTAAGCCCTAAACAGACCATGACCCAATTTGAAGCATAGTGCCCATTTCTCCTGGGTTAGGCTAAATTCACATCTCAAAGTGAAACCATTTCTATTTTAAACATCCTCACAGAATTGGCTTTAATATCATCAGATACTCATTGGCAACTCTGAAATACGCTTTTTTTAACTATGATCATTGTTGATTAGCTATAAAATGCCCATAAAGGTTTAGACTAAAGATATTCCAAAAGTGCAAGATATTGTTGTTTTGGTGCCCATCATTATTGAATTTATATTTTACAGTGAAGGCTTAATCTCATTTAGTACACCAAATATAGTAGGATAAAATTTTAGGAGATATCTTGGATAGTGATATCTTGCCCTTTCTTCTTAAGGAGGGAATCCAGTAAGGAAACAAATAGTCTTGCAATGTGCAAGATGGAGCAAAGGCAATCAAAACAATGACTTTAAATTAGCACTTGGAATTCCTCTTTCCAGTCACAGTAGAGGCAGTTTTTTGGAAAGGTAGTCAGTGAAATCTATGATCCTACCATCTTAACGGTGGTGATAGGAAATTCACTACAACAGCATAACTTCAGATGGGAGCAAAAGAGTGTCTGGTGTTCACTCCTTGGTTCCCAGATGATCAGGATAAATTCTGTGGGACCTGGGAGTGTAAATCACTAACAGATTTGGGAGGAGGCAGCGGTGGGCTTCTGTGATACACATCCACTCCAGGATATTTAGGTGTCAGTACCTGCATGCTTGTCTCTCTTAACACCTATGCTGCTGCACATGAATTGCTGTGATGTGCTAACCACTTCATCATTTTATTGCACTTTAGTACATCATAAATTTTTATATCTTCTTAACAATCCTAAAAGAAGCTTAATTGTTTATAGGAACATCTTAATTAACTAGAGTTCACTAGGTTAAGCAGAACATAAATTGAAAGCTCTAAATGAAACAAACCCTACCACTTCATTCCATACAGCTTTATAAAGTTAAAAAGGGGTTTTACTGCAAGAATAAAGAATTCATACTGCTATCAGATGTTCAAAGTAGCATTAATACCAAGGGCAACTTTACCTC
Source organism: Xenops minutus (assembly GCA_035221455.1). Taxonomy (NCBI): domain Eukaryota; kingdom Metazoa; phylum Chordata; class Aves; order Passeriformes; family Furnariidae; genus Xenops; species Xenops minutus. The sequence goes on from JAWWEE010000085.1 coordinate 40,859,958, forward strand.
AGCTTTCTGTTTTGCAAATGTGAAATTGAATGAAAAAACTTTTTTTTTTTACTTTTTTTTTTTTTAGCCTACTAGGAGGAATTTCAATTTGAGCTATAGCATTATGAGGAAACTTGACCCAGATTAATTTAGCAGACAATAGTGTTCCTTTATTATCCCATTTCCATCTGGATTTTAGAAAGAGAAAAGATAATACAAGAATTGTATAATATGAGTCTCAGAGACTTTTCTAATTGTATTCTAATTAATTACAGTCAAGTTTTCTGAAGTATATTAAACAGGAGTTTTGTGAAATGATTACAATACATGAATTGGGATGGAAAAGATTGATATTTATGAATGGTAGTTTTATGAACCAGTCTTTACAGGGTCTGAATTTCTTCAGTTGTCAGCACCTTTAAGACAGCAAGTTTCCTTGAAAAACTGAGGTGGTTTAGCATGTGTGAGAGTGTTTCAAAGGCTTGAACCAGAGAAATACCACCACGATCTTTGCTTGCCTTTGTGCAATACTTCTGCAACACAGTACTCCATCCAAACAGAATGATGTTAACAGGTAGGCAATGCCTGTTGCATTTTCATTACAGTTTTCAAGGATACATAAAAGATGGAATAGTTGCCTGGAGAAGTGGTGGAATTTCTCTCCCTTAAAATATCAAAGACACATCTTGGCAGGATGAAAGATAACCTAATCCAAGACCCTCCTTTCATTAGAAGGCTGCACCAGACAATTTGCAGAAGTCCCACCCACCCTAGAATTTCTGTAAATCTGTAAATCACAGTCAATGGAATTGAGATGCATTAGGATAAAGATGGAAATCCTCCAAATTCAGACCATAATCCAGCACTCCCAAATGTGCTTATGTCTCACTGTGTACAGTATGTCAACCAGATGGTTTTAGGACTATTAAGATAAATATTAAACCTTACCTCACAATTGTTAGGGGAGATCATAGTTTTAAGGAGGTGTCAATGTGTGATAGGAAGGGATGATTTAGCTTTGGGGACAAGAGACAGGAAGTTCAAAGGTGAGTGACTAAGCAAAGTAACAGAAAGAGATTATTTATTTAGCAGCTTCCATTGTAAATTGTAGATTTCAACAATGACACTGTTAATCTGTGTGTCCAGCAATAGCAATAGTGGACCGGCCCAACAAAAAGGTCTGAGCCAGGAATTGAAGACAACAAGAGCACTGACAATACCTACACCATGGGCACAATTCTTTGTGGTCTGACCATGGTAGACTGAACCAGATGCTGGTAACTATGTCCATTGGCAATGTCAAGCATGGCAAGGGAATATATTCAGGTCAAGGGTCCATCCAGGAGCTTCAATCAGGAACAAAAGAAGGTGGGGCTAGAGGTAAGATTGAAGGCCAGGCTGTAATTTGGTTCTGAGGGTAATCTAGAAGACAGGACTCCACCCAGGCACAACTACTATGTAACTGAGGTAGGAGATGGAGGTCCAGGCTTGAGCTTTAGTAGGGGTTCTGGACCCATGGACGCAGAATCTAGGGTGGAAAGCTCCAGAGAGGCTCATTGGCACAATGGAGACCAGTTGGAGCGCTAAGGACTGTGACACCATGGATTGATCCATACTTGCTGTAGTACAGGTGACAGTGGATACCAACACATACAAAAGCAGCTGTGTGTTGGGATGCTCGCATGATTAATCTAAATTTTTTTTTTCCATCAGGGTAATCATCAGGATAATCATTCTGAAGTCCTCTTTTACATAAGCACAAATGCACACACTGACAGAGAGGACCACAAGGTCCAAATCCCACAGAAGAGGCTCTGTCTCCTCTTCCCTACCAAGGTCCCCACAGTCAGGTGTCTTTTTTCCTTCAGTATGCCTATATAGGACGTTTCTAGTAGCCCAGATATTTTTCTAAGAACTTGGGATGAAGGTCCTTTACAACTTGTTCCTTTGAACACATTAGCTGTGAACGAGAAGAAAGCGGGGAAAAAAAGCCTACCCTTTTTTTTATAATTAATTTAGAGGGCTAATTCGGAATCAAAGACATGCTCTTGAGGTTCCACTACATAAAGTTAAGTTTAATTTTTAGGAGAAAACGTTTTGAGTATTTTTTGTTCATATTTTCTACTATCAAAGAATAAAGGGTTTGTATAGAAAGAAAACAAAGGAAAACACCAGTTTGGCTTGCAGGAGTTGGTCAGGGAGGCCAAAAGAAACCAGCAAAGGGCCCCTTTAAAAAAAAAAAGTCAGGACTTCCCCCCCCTCCTCCCCCCCCATTTCATGTAACCATTGGCAGAAACTCTGACAAGCAGTTCTTCATATTTTATTATGTTCTTGTCTAGCAGAATCTCTGTCAGGCAAAAACCTTGTCAGCGGAAAACCTGTCGTAGGATCAGAGGAGACAAAAACAGGTGTCACAGAGGCAGTCAAAACTGAAGGAAAAAAAAGATTAGGCTAAAGAGAGAAAGGCAGACAATTACATTAATGCCATTGCTTTTATCTTATAGATGTGTGTTATTATCTCAGGGTGCTGAGTGCGCAATTGCCTCAAAGAAAAGTAGACAGGAGACAAGGGGAAACTTGATAGTTATTAACTGAAGAGGCAGTGTGTCAAAGCTGGATGGGGTTCAAAGTTTTGCAAAGGGATAAAAAAATTGCAGACAGCAAGCAATGTCTGTGAACAAACTGTGGTTCTGCTTTTGGCTAAATAAACCTAGTAGCATTCTAAATGTTACAACTTGGAATCAGATCATAGACAGAAAAATTAATGAAAGTTTTCATTCAGTCTTTTTTAATAACATTTATTTTGTGTACATGCAACAGAAGTGCTGTGTTTTGGGTTTTTTTCTTTTTTTTTGATCTGTTATAAAAATGTTGTTAGAGCATGAGGCATGGTGAGGCATGAAGACATATATCAGTTTAGTTACTGTATTGTTTGGGTTTGCAACACCTATTATCAACACGTTTAATTTTAAAATGCTATTAAGAATCCTTTTACTAAGTGTGAACATCTGTATATGCAAGCTGTAAATTAGAAGATCACATATGTATCCCTCTGTCAGAGACTAAATGTGTTTGGCAAATGGTTTCCATTATTAGCTTTTAAATACAATAAAAGGCATAACGAAAAATTGGTTTTGCATATGAATCCAAATTTGCTTTACTTACTCTTCTTCCATGATCTTTTGAAATTCACAGTGTCTTAGTACACATTTCTCTGCTATATGGATCAAATTGCGAAAATTATGGAGACAGAAGTAAAATGGACATCACCAAGGGGTGCCATGTTGTAGCTGAAATTTAGACTAATTCAGGATGTTCAGCCACTCATAGAAATGCTAATGTCCCATGCTCTCTGTTCTTGTGCCAGGGATGAATGGGATAATTTCTTACGCAATGAAAATATTTGAGCTGTTCAGTAGACAGTGACAAATTTTCTTGTCCTTATTCCCCTTCTAAGCATGATATTCTTGAGGAGCAATTTTTTCCATCTTCAGAATGCACTACATTGCACCATGTTGCAGGTCATATTAAGTCTGCATCCTGAGGAAGACTAGCTTAGACACCTCTTATGTACCTGCAGTACTTTGTCTGTCCCTCCAGCATTTTAGTCATTCCAAAGCTACCTTCTGTTCTTGAAAGGATTTGTTGCTTTTTTCTTCTGTGTTTTTTGAAAAAAAAAGAAAATCTTGAACTCTGAAAATGTGAAGCTATTCATATTTGCACTAAAAGCAACAGGAAACTACAGTGTTTAACACTGCCACTGTTTTACCATACTTGACACAGTATTATTGCCACAGTATTATGGAATAATTTTGTGTTGGTGTTGTGTATTTAATCTGTCTTCTAATTTCAGTTTCTCTTGCTGCAACAAGTGACCCAGTTATTTAGATTTCAAAAATGTCTCTGTTATTGTCTAGACACAGACTACCTACGCTTTCTTTTTCATCTTCCCATTCTTGAACAACTCTAGTAATCATAGAAAGATGATGATGTTTGTAAAATTTTGTGTTATTGTGTGTATGTGTGTATGTATTTCAACAGTATTCCTCTTTAGTAAGTTAGGGAACTGGCTAGAGAGTATGCAGGAAAATCTAGAGTGGTTATATTCCAGAGCCCAAATTTAAAACTGAAATGGAGTGAGATCCATAATGACCCATTGCAACGTATAGACTCTTCTGTGTGATGTTCTGAGATACACAGCCAGCAAATAGGTTGAAAGAAAAAGTTTCACGAGACCTTTTCGTCACTCTCTAGGATAATCAAATATTTATCTAGGATGAGAAAACTAACAAGACATATGTGTGTTTACAACTCAAATTGCTTAAAACTAGGATATTTAAAGTTCTCTTCAGTAAAGGCAAAATGTCATGCTTTTGATGTAGCTATTAAAAAAAATAATATGAGACCTCTAAAGTACAAAATGCATCTCTGCATATTTGTATTTCTCCTTCTTGACAAAAACAAAATCCACTCAGAGGCATGGCTTTTAATTTAGTTGACCTTTTTCACTGCACTTTGGGAAGGAAGGGGTCTAAGGGTGATGAGTAGATGCACAGGGCTGAGCCTATGAACTGGACACAGTATACATGAAATAAAAAATCTTGTCTTTGTTTTCTTTCTTTTGATAAATTGAAGAAGCACTTAGCCTTTTTTTAATATGTCCTTTGTACTTAGTTTCATTTGAATTAGAGTCCCAAAACTCCAGTCAAATATAAATGATGAAGTAGATTTCCCCTTCCTACTTTGCTACATTAAAAAAAATCAAACTATAAACGGAACATAAGAGTTTGTTCATTGATTTATTACAAATAGGTCCAAAGGGTTTTTTGCTGGACTTTTGCATAATAATAATAATACTGCAGGCTGTAATGCGAAGATTGACATTGAAACAATTTCAAAGTTCTCTTTACCATTCAGGTTATACTGAACAGATTTTCTCTAAAAAGTTGGGATTTTGCTTACTATTCAAGAAGGTAAAGAGTGAACAAGCCAACATGGGGAGATTCAGGCTTGACATTAGGAAGCATTTCTTTACCAAGAGGGTGGTCAAACCACAGACTTCCTAGAGAGGCTGTTGATGCCCCAAGCCTCTCCCTGCTTAAGAAGCATTTGCAAAACACCCTCAATATGCTTTAAATGATGATCAGCCCTGCAGGGCTCACGCAGTTGGGCTAGATGATCATTGTAGGTCCCTTCCAACTGAAATATTCTAAAATATTCTGGTGCATACTTGGTACTTCAGAATTGGAAAAACAGTTCCAAAAGGTTCTTAATTCCTGTAATAATTATCCAGTTAGTAATTTTTGGGTGTTGAAGGCAGTCTTCTGTAATCTCTTCTACTTCTGCATAATCCCTTTTAGCCTTCCCTTTTTAGTTGTACAAATTTCTGACACAAGGACTTGAAATTTTAAATTCACCACAGGAATACTACTCGGGTGAGTGTTGTCAGAGTAAAACACAGGGGTCTTTTTAGGCCATTCCATGAAAATGTTGATTGCTCAGCAAGTATGTGATTTTAAGATTCATTAGATCTCATCTTCGTGTATCAGAGAACTGCTTTCTGCTTATATTGAATTAAAGAATGTCATGCTGTCAGGGCAGTGCTAAGAACTAGCTTTCTTTGTTTAAGTACATTAACTGATCCATCATAGTCACATTTTTGGAAAAGATTGTGCTGGTTACAACCAAAATGTCACAAACATTTTAAGACTTTTATGTGTGAACTTTTGATCCCATTGAAATGGTACAAAATCTGAATACCTCATGCTGCACCAGGAAGCAACTTCTAATGTGTGCTTTATGGTACTCAGTCACTGATAACTTCTTAATAAGGATGCATCTGTTTATGTCATTTTTCAGGTATGATAAAATACATTCTTTTATATAGCATATTTAATCTTGAAGCCTCCTAAGTGCTTATGAAATCATATACTGCTGCAGATACTGTTGAATGCAATCACTTGTGGAATAGGGCATTGTTCATTAGCATGTATAAATTAAACCAATAGTTTAGAACAGAATATGATGAGGAATGCCTTATCCACATGAAATTATGTGAGCAATTCAGGACAGCACAATACAACTGTCTACTCTGAGATTTGGCAAGAATCAGAAAGCTAATACCAATACAGAAAAAATCAGTGAGACAGGTCCTTTCTTATGTCTTACTGCAAAAAGTATCTATCATATGAGTGGCCTCTTGAATATATCTAGAGCACTGACATTAGTTCACCAAGGGTACCAGAGGAGAAATGAGAAGTACTACAGAAATCAAGTTCTCTGTCTCAGCTATATCCTTAGCAGTCTCTTTTAAAGAAACAAGAAAATGTTTATAAATTACAAATTAAAGTGAAAATTTTCATTCTTATGACAAGTTAAAGGGGTATCAATCGTGAATGATTTAACAGAATTTCAGATTCTTATGATTCTATTATTTCTCGTATGAACACAACTGTGTTTCCTTTTTTCTTTCTTTTAATTTACAAACTTTTTGTTACCATATAGCCTTGAGGTCTCTCTTTAGCTTGCAAATGTTCTTATGCACCCATGCAATAATATATGTTTTGGTGTGTTATATATTATATATTTCAATGCACATCCTGACTTGTACTTCAAAATTATAAACTTTACTGCTTATTTGTTTATTACATAACATACAGAATAAGGCCGCAAATCAAAATTGGACATACTTTCACTATCATTTGGAATGTTATTCCAGAACCATACTAATTTGTATTCATGTGTGTGTTTTTAGAAGCAGATGTCTACAGATAATACTTCTTGAAAACAAATACTGCATTTGAATTAAATAATACAGGTTATCTTGTAGAAATTTCTATCCAGTGGTCAAAGAATATGTTTCGTAATTTAAAAGTACTTTTTTTTTTTACTTCTATTCCATCTCAACCTTTCCAAAGCCATTATCCTCAGAGTGGTCACATTATATGAAGTGATTATATACCCACAGAGTTTCTAATCTCATTCTAGCCATTAGTTTTGTAATCCACCCAATACTCTTTAGTTAAAGTTGTCTTGTAGTCATTCTCACAGTAGAATAATGACCTTAATATCTTCAGCAAGACCAATCTTCTTTAGCTGGAGGATCTTCTTTTCCCTAGTAGCGTAGTATGTACTGTCAAGTAAAGAGAAACAAGAAAAATGTTAAGATATATTAGAAATACCGTATGATGCTGTGATTAAAAAGCACTGAGTATTTAGATAATATCCATTCATGTCTTGGCTATGGTCTGAATTTGTGTAAACTTGGAGAGGCCTGTTAACATCTTCAGACCCTATTCTCATTCTGTAAGACTGAAGGTGGAAAGCTCAGGGTCATCCAGGTCTACTCAATAATTTCAATAGTCTGGTAGAAGGTGTATCTATAAATCCTAATATTATTTATAGCATTCCTGTTATGAGTAATGATAGTATTAAAAAAAAGTCCTTTATTTTACTCCTTCCAAAGGGTTGCTCTGTCCCCCAGGTCCACATGTATACATATAGCACAACATATACATATACATGCATACATATACATGCATACATATACATATACATATACATATACATATACATATACATATACATATACATATAAATATACATACAGCACAGCCTGCACAGTAACAAAATCAGTTTTTCTTGGCTTTTCTAGCTGGTAGCTTTAATGATACACCTGCTATGGTTTTATTGAAATAATCATTTTAGAAAAATATCATGCATAGAAGGGAAAAAAAGGGGGGGAAAAAAAGGTAGGGCAGTATTTAACCTGTTTAAGCTTCAGTCAAATCCCATTCATTAGACCTTGTAAATAAATCAGTCCCACATCATGAAGCCTATATAGCCAAAGTCCTTTGGAAGAAGAGCTTTTGGAAGAAAAAAATCTCATCCTTCACATTCTAAACTATAAATGTCCTGTGGAGAGACATGGGACTGCAGTCCCTAGGCTTGCCAATTCCTTATCTTCTTTGAATATTAAATTAATATTTAAAGCTGTTTATTCAAAGTTGACTTAGCGACTAGAATAGGAAAGATCAGACAAATCAGTTGCAAGAAATGAAGTATGAGGAAACCAGAACTCTTTGACAATGTAGTCCTTGGAGTAAACGTGTTGAATGAAGCCAGCGAGTAAATGATAAGGGCCTTTGCGCTCTGTATGTAAGAAAGCAATTTATCAAGAGTACATGAACTCTCTAGTGACCATAAGCAAAGAAGAAGCTGAAGTACAGAAGAAGTCCCTACAAGATTATTTGAAATGCTCAGAAATTTTGCTTTAAAAAGCAGTGAGAAGCTTAGGTGCTGCAACATAATCCATAAAAGAGAAATAAAATTAAATTTAAATATTGATAGTACAATGCGTGATGTCATATGCAATTCAATCTTAACATCACAAGGGCATAAGAACTGCCTTTAGTCTGCAAATTTCCCTTCCCCTTATCTCTAAACTCGTGGAATTCATAAGGCCAGGTGAAAAAAACTGGACAGCTCAAGTAGTAGTGAATTTATGATGGAAAATATGGTAAATCAGGGGACTTACTTTTAACGTGTTTAAAAGATGGGTGTTTAGAGTGTACCTGTTTTGTTTTTTCCACTAGAGATTTAAGTATCAAACCTTTAACAGTCTCAATCAGTTCTGTATAGCTTCAGTCTTGGTCATCAGTTAATCATAAATTTCTCTTGAATTACGAGTATTGTAGTCTCAGCTAAGCATCCTTCTGCCATAGGAATTAAAAATTATTTGTGACTTTTGGAAACTAGTCCTGTTTTGAACTACATCTGTGAAAGAAAACCTCTTAGTGACAAGTGGTGTCTGTCAGGGGTCTGTATTGGGACAGATACTGTTTAATATCTTCATCAATGACATAGTGGGAATATCAGCAAATATGCACTTGACACCAGGCTAAGTGGTGCAGTGACATACCTAAAGGACAGTATGCCAACAAGAGGGACCTGGATAAGCTTAAGGAAGTGGGCCCCTGGAAACTTCATGAAGTTCAGCAAAGCCAAGTGCAAGGTCCTATACCTGGGTTGGGGCAATCCCAGACATAAGTACAGACTGGGAGATGAGCTCACTAAGAGCAACCCTTCGGGGAAGGACTTGAATGGATGAAAAGCTGGATGTGAGCCAGCGATGTGCAGTTGCAGCCCAGAAAGCTGACCATATCCTGGGCTGCATCAAAAGAAGCATGGCCAGCAGGGTGGAGTAGATGATTCTGCCCCTCCATTCTGGTGAGACCTTACCTAGAGTAGTCCAGCTCCGGGGTCCTCACCACAGGAAAGACAAGGACCTGTTGGACCAAGTCCAGAGAGGGGCCACCAGGATGATCAGATGGAGCACCTATGAGTCCTGTGAGGGAAGGCTGAGAGAGCTGGAGTTCTTCAGCCTGGGAAAGAGTTGAAAAGAATCTTGGGCAAGGCTCTGGGCTGACCTTATTGCAGCCTTTCAATACTGAACAGAGGCCTACCAAAAAGCTGGAGGAGGACTTCTGACAAGGACATGGAGTGAATGGAGTGATAGGACAAGGGGTAATGGCTTTAAGCTGAAAGAGGGTACATTTAGATTAGATACAAAGGAGAAATTTTTTACGTTGAGGCTGGTGAAACACTGGAACACATTGCCCAATGATGTATTTCCCCATCCATGGAAATATTCAAGGTCAGGTTGGACAGGGCTTTGAGCAACCTGGTCTAGTTGAAGATGTCCCCCACCTGTGGGAGGCGGGGTTTGACTAGATGATCTTTAAAGCTCCCTTCCAAACCAAACCATTCTGTGATTCCATGAATCATTCAGGTGATATTTCTCTGGAAAACAAGTGCAACTGCTAAATGTGATATGTATACATGACTCTTTGGGGTTGTTTTCCTGTCTTTCCTTTGCTCTTTCCTTATACTTGACCCTTTTCTTTCAGCCTTGGACAAACTTAGTACTCAGCACCTCTACCACCCAACTCAAGTAGAGATTGTGCAGTCCAATGTTGTGTTTGACATCAGCAGCCTGATGCTCTACGGTACTCAGGCTGTACCTGTAAGACTGAAGATACTGCTTGACCGACTCTTCAGTGTACTGAAGCAAGAGGAGGTGTTGCATATTCTACATGGCTTAGGCTGGACACTTCGAGACTATGTTCGAGGCTACATTCTTCAGGTAGGAAATAAAGCAAAGCATGTTTCCAAACCCAGTTAACTGATTTTTTTGTTGTTGTATGGATGTAGTGATGGTGCACCCAAAGAGGTACAAGTACTTGTAGTAAATTTAGTCTGTCAGGTTGAAGACTAATGATGGTGTAGGCAAAATGAATTATTCAGTTTTTCCTAGGCTAAAAAAATGCGGGTTCCTTCATACTATGGTATTTATTTGTACTCTCTTACGCTTTTGCAGAAAATGCCTTAAACACTGCAAATACTGAGGTTAGCTAGCTGCAAGCATGATTTGATGATCAAAGACAGCTGGCAAGTTTTCAAGGTCTACTGTTTGACTTAAGAAACTAAGATACAAGTCAGAGCACCTTAATCTTTTCTTTGCTTCTTTAGAAATATATCTTATAAGGTATAAGGGTTGTGATCATGGCTGTATTGGAAAGTATCCTTACAGTGTGATGTACAAACAGGAAAATTATGTTTATAAGGCCATTTTAGAAAGGTAGCTTTAAGAACAGTGTTATGTGCAGGCTGGTTGAAATAGATAAACAAAAAATAAAATAAGGAAACAAAAAAATGGCCAGGTTTGCTTTATGAGTATGGTCATAAATATGTGTGGTTGCTTAGCTTAAGAATTTTGTCATCTGTTTGGTTCCAAAGTGATTTATTACGTTTTGTAAGACTATTTCTGATTAATAATCTAATATTACATACTTCTTAAGTCTCTTAATTGCTCCTCACTTTGTTGGAGCTCTGCATCGTCTAAAGGTCATACAGTTATTGAAGTGGACATGACTGAAAACTTTGAAAACTTTAGTTTCTGGTTTATTTCTTTATTTTCTTTAGCAGTAAGTGGTTTTGACACTTTATAGAATATATGGCATTCTTTATTCCTGCGCTATTTTTTAATTCCTCTTCAGTTTGTGTCCTTTTTGTAAAAGAAGTAAAATAGCTTCATGTAATCCTCTAGAAGTCTTCACATTCTGTGCTCATATTCTTAAATGCTCTATATCTATACACAGAATTTTACAGAAAAGTATACTGAAATGTAGAACAGTCTTAGAGAAAGAGAACTGAAAAGGTTAATATTCTAACAATTCTTGTTAGAATATATACTGAATGGGGTTCTTTAATTGTCTTAGGATTTTCTCAGACATCTATTTTGTAAAAGCTAATGGTTACACAGAATACATTTTTTCCATCACCAGTCTAAAATTTACATGTACGTATACATCCATGATATTAATACAGTAGATATCTATGATATTTGTATGATATAAATATATGTTTATATGTATTTATAGATACTATATATAATTAAGATAGAGGTATGAGAGATATCTACAGAGATACATACTGTAATGTCATTATTTGCATATTGCATCATGTTTTAGATTTCTAAATTCTGAATGTTACTCATCAAGAGGGATGAAGAAATTTGATTTGCAGAGGAATAAATGCATCATATCTAAGAGATAATATTAGAAATGCTGTTTACTAAATGTGATTATTAGGCGCAATATATTACAAGCATGGAATATAATTCTGTGTCCAGTAGTTTTCTTGTTTTAAAGGTCATAGAATCATGCTCGTATTGATTTTGGTTTAATTATCTGTTGGAATGATCTCAGAATATGCAAGAATGGCTTGTAAAACATTTACATAGACATTTGTACGGAGTGACATTGTGACCTATGCATTGAAGTGGTGTGAAGGCTTATAGTACACCATTAGGTCACAGTTCAGTTTATCTGGCTAAAGTTCAGTTACGTTATAGCCCTTGAGGCATGAATTTTACCATTACTACATTCAACAACAGTATATTGACTATTTTGTCAGTCAAATGAGAACAATTATCAGTCAAAGTTAAGGGCAGCTGTTACAGACTTGCCTCATACTGACTTCGTTAGCACTTGGCTGTGGATTGTGTTAAAGAGCGAATAGCTGTAGTTGAGCCTCCCTGTTAGTTTAGCTGTCTAATTTCAAAGAATCACACACTGGTCAACATTAGAAGAGAGGTCATCTCATCCTTCTGACCAAGCAGGGTCACCTACAGCTGGTTGTCCAGGACCATTTCTAGATGGCTTTTGAATATCTCCAAAGATATAGTCTCCACAGCTTCTCTAGGCAAAAAGTGTATTTTGTTTCTATTAAAGCTAGAAAGCTCAGTATATAGCAGAAAAGGAAGCTTCTTAGTAAAAGATTTATGTAGAGACATCTTTGGAAAATTAATCAGATCTCTGATAATAAAAATATCTTTTTTAAAAAGTAACTCTATTGAAAGTATCTGATAAAAAGGAGAAAAAGGGCCTGCAGGGAAATTTGAAAATAAATTTGTAGCAACAGTAACACAGTAAAATTGCCTACAGGTGGTAACTACAGATAATGTCTCCTTTGAAGAAAAGGTGGTGTTCCATGAAGCTCATCATTATAGACTGGAATTTTTCATGGAATTATTTGAGGCTTTAAAATTCAGATTTTCTACACAAAAAGCTCCAAATAAAATGTCCTGAACATCCTACAGGAGAATGAAAAGTATGGAGTATCAATGAAATCATCCAGAATATCATAGAGGTATGGGACTGTTGGTAGGCTCTCATACAGTGAACTCAGGAACATCTGAGTCTCAGTCAGGAAGTATAGTTCTTTGTAACTTATCTGTCCAAACCTGTCTAAGTTATCACCTAGTTCCAGTCAATGCTAGTAAGTTCACCATGTGTTCATACATACTCATTGTACACCAAATACAAAAATATGTATCTGTAGGAAAAGATTTGCTATAATGGTGTAGTTAGAGAAGCATAAAGCAGTAAACTAGCTTGTTTGTCTCTAACAAAAATAATATTTTACACTTGTATCTTCACAAAATTATGTATATTACTGTTTGGTGTGAAGGGGAAAAGCCAGGAAGATTAGTCCCGGCAGGGAGGTTGGGGACACTTGCTCAGAAACACAGAACTTACTTGGAACATACAGGCTCTGTGCCCTAAATCAGTTCTGCAAGAACCAAGAGAAGAATCAGAATAGGGAAAGGGAATGGTTGTGACAGCTTCCAGAATTCTTATTCTTGGTTCATGTTCCAGTGTTCACCAACTAACCATAGTGCAAGAGATTTGTAAAGCTGATACAGAACTGGAATTTCATGTTTTGGAAAGGTCTGAGACATCCATCTGTGCTGAATTTCCTCTGCATCATGATGGAAGTGTTAAAATATTTTAGCATTTTCCCTAAATGGAGGGTCTTTTGAGGTGTAGGGTAGATGTATCCACTCAAAATCAGTTTCTTTTGCTCCACAGGAGAAACAAGGGAAAAACAGCACCTCTCTCTAGTTGTGTATTACTGTTGCATGGTGGGTGCATGCTTATTTGTAATATCCTCATTTTAGCTAATAATGTTTCAAAATAGCAAATTAAAAAGCAGTGGGCAAGAAAAATGCAGTATTTATGTCTTCATTCAGTGGATGCATTAATGGAGCACAGGAAATCAAGGAACCCTGAAGCCAACAGAGGTAATGTGATAACACCTCTTTCACATTTGGGCACAATCATATTGCCAGTAATGGCTGAAAGGCATTAAGACCTGGCAAGCATCTCTGGCCTCTGTGCAATAAACCTAATTTCTTGTGAATACATACCTATCTCTGGAATGTCACTGAGTGACAGTTTGGTCAACAGTTTCATCAGACTGCTCACAGGATTAATGTTTTAGAGGAGGAGTTATTCTCTCATCTTTAGAAGTGATTCTCAAAAAAATTTTACTGCTTAGGAGAACAGTTTGGACTGTGTGTGCTCCATGGGCATTTAGAGTGCTTCATTTTTTAGGCTTGCTTTTCAAGTACCTCTATTACTGTATTTGGTGTGGAGCTGTTAGCGACTCTTTAGACTTTGTCTGCTGGGAACAGCTAGTGCAGCAACTTTACATGTCTTTACATCACAAGAAATTATTTTTGTCAAAAACAGCAGCTGTTTTGGGTCAGATTCTGCACATGCTACTCGAAGAGATGCGTGTGATTAGTGGCTCTATTGATTTGGGTGACATTACTTTTTCTGTAAAGAACATCTCAGCTGTGTGCCTGAAATCCTTGTTTAATTCCTGCTGAGCTGAGTGAAGAGGTGACTTTGCTAGCTGTTCTCCTCTGCTCACCACTGGAGAATTTGCTAGTGTTTCTAAATATGTAATTGCTTCCTACCCAGGTTCTTGCTAAACAAACCAGGTTAGAAAAATCCTCCTACTAAACATGTGCAAGTTAGCTCTGACTATTCTGAGAGGAAAGGACTAGAGGGCAATTATGCTAGTAGCAGTGAACAGCTGGGGCGTTCAGCTTTTACACTGGACTAAGCTGCAGAAGGCAGGGCATGTGATTACAACTTAAAGGCCATAAACTAACTCTTGGCAAATAATTATTCAGTGTTCTGAGTAACTGCTCAACACTTTTTCAACTGTTTTGTGATCAAGTAGTTGTACTCCCTTAGTTAAACAAGAAAAATAAATATTATCTTTACGGTACAAAGAGGGAAGCAGGGGCACAGAACAGAACATTGGCAGAATCAGGAAAAGGATCTACACTTAGGATTCCCATTCTTATCATCATTCCCTTAAAAAAAAGTAGATTATAGTCAGTAGCTTATAGGAAGCATTTTGGCTGCCATACTTTCTTGTGCCATTCACAGCTATGAGAAATTGCAAAAAATAAGTAACACAAAACAAAATCAAAACTAAATCTAGCTGGAAGAGTATGGGTATTTTATAGGTCCAAAAGGAGGCTCACTCACAAAATCTGTACACTGGACAGTGCATGGGGAATCACTAATCCTAAATGAACGTCTTTTCCAAAGCAAAGTCAATGCTGAAAGATGATGAAATTCAAAATTATTAGATATCATTTTCTGCTTTGGGAAAAGTGGTTTATTCTCCCATTGCTGTGCTTGTTCTGTAGGGCTAAAAAACTGTTGAGCAAGAAGTCAGCTAAGAAGTCAGTATGCTCTCAGAAGGTATACACAGACAAGGGCAGGGAGTGCAAGGGGTTGCTTTTTAGATATTTGGTCAAAAAGCAGCATCCCATTAACTAAACTGAACTCATTGAAATTGTGGAATTTCTAGAGCAGTTTAAATAATTCAGTTCTGATATTTTAAAAGAAAAATCAGTTCTATGCATAGTCAAATTACATGCTCACATATATTGATGTTATATTTGACTGATGATTTCTCAATTTTTTGTAAAATGTAGTTACTCTTGGTGGAATGGGTAATTTTTTTCCTGCCCTAATTTGCCACAACTAGTTTGTTCATGCACACCATTCTCACAGTCAGATTAAGTCAAGAGATTTGGAAAGAGACCGGAGAAAGAAACTTGAACATCTTTAATAATACTGTTCTTAATTTCTTTTCTGTTCGTTCTCAGAGTAATCCCTTAGCACCTCACCTTCTAAGCAAGTGGAATACTAGCCATATGCACAGATAGAAATTGCTTTAGTGTTCTTAAATATTGCCCACCATTGGCTTGTCTGTTGAGGATTTCAGAAAAGGATGGGTTCTGTTACTGTCTGAGCTCTTTTAGAGACTTTAGAGTCTTAGCTTTCCTGTCTGAAGTAATTTTCCTTTTAAAATGTTTGAACTTTTGCTACCAGTGGAGTGCAAGGACTGTTTAATTAAACAGCTTGTCAAACAGCATTCATTGCTTAAACATAAAGAACATTAAAAAGAAAGCAAACAAACAGTAGATCTGATAACAGCTTTTCTAGGGTAGACATGTGGTATCAGATTGTTGTAGTGATGATATCATACTTTAAGTTCAATATAGTTTGCTATCTATAATCACGAGTCATGTGAATTTTCTGTCAGTTTTTTTTCCCCAAGTGTCATCAGCTCATTGTGCTTGTCTTTCACAGCAAAAATACCTTTAAGGTGGTGTTATGCTATATTATTTGTGATAAAGAAAATTAAGAGAAATAGGCAATTGAATTACTAAAAAAAAAAAAAAAAAGTTGACGCAACCCAGCAAAAGTCTGTTGACTGTTATGCACCATAAATAAAAAAAAGATGGATTTTTTATGTAAAGATTGTGTATTTATTTAATTGGTATTGCTTCTCATTCCTCATTGGTCTGTTTGTCAATATCTTAATTAATACTTTACACTTGTTTAGCTGTGATCACTGGAGGATTTCCGTGTATTTTAAGAAGCAGTCACTTACTCAGTCTTTCTGTGTCTTTAGGATTATTATGCCCTTTTTATGTATAGTAAAAGTGATGAAGATAAAGGTTAAGAAGTTTATCTGGTAAAGATTTTAACAGAGCCAAATGCAACATAAGTCTTTCACGTGGAAGATCATATTTTCCATAATAGCCACCCACATTTAATTACTTGATAATGAAGAGAATCCTTTTACAGCTTTATGTACTTTTTTCAACTTTGTTAGAATTCTGTCTTGTGTTTTCTTTTTTTTCCTTTGTAGTTATTATTAGCTCTCATACATGTTCTTTTGTTCTGATATCTCAGAGCAACCAAGGCTCAAATCTGGGTAACATTTATCCAGACTTCTACTCCTGCAGTATACATAGGATTTAAATGTGTCTCTTTTGTATGTTCTCTGCCCGTTTCTGCTTCCTTTTGCCAATTTTCTCCTCTCTCTTTTCCCACTTCAACTTACTTATTCTGTTGTCACTGCCTCCCATTCCCCTCCCCCTGCCTTTTTTACTTGCTTATCTTGCCTTTTTCAGCTTCACCTTAGTCTTAACTGCCCCTTCTCTGATTTTACCTCTTTAGCACCAAAAGATGAAAAGGATCTGTTGGATAATGTGTCCATCTCCTGCGTTTTTCATTCCTTCCACAGCATCATTGCATGCTAGTATTTGCAGTTGTGATCATCTGGAAGAGTTTCTCTTCTCCCATGTGTGTCAGTTTAGCATGCCTCTCCTGCACTTCTGTGGAACAGAGATTCTCTGCTATGTCCTTTCCTCTTTTGTATTCATCTTGGCTGTACTAAACTAGCGGTGACTATCCTATCTCGGCTCTAAACGGCATGTGGAAAAAGCTCAGATAAATCTTTGGGGACTGAAGAGGGAGATAGGAAACAAAGCACAACTGCTGAGCCAGGGGGAAGCATTCCTGGTGTGTTTGAGCAAAGCAGTCCCACTTGTTCTACAGTGTGAAGTGCTTTCAGATTTTCTCTGCATCTGCACTAACTTGCCTGACATTTTCCTATGGTTTTTGATGCCATGCCTCTAATAGTAACACTACTGATCTCACTTGTGCTACATGACTGTATTTATCATGACTGTTCACACTTGAACCAGGTAAGAATAAAAATAAAGTCCAGAGAGTTTGATGACACTTCTGAATGCCACCAGGACAACTTATGTGACAACAGATGTCTCAGTAACACGCAAAGATCATTTGGATTTCCAGAATATGTGCAGCTGGAGAGCTGTGCTGTTTCATCTTGCAAAGGTAATGAAGCAGAGGGCTGTATTACCCCTGGTGATCAACAGCACGATACACGATGCTAGTTCATAATAACTACGGTGAAATAGTCAGCCTTTATAGCCATAGTACTTTACATAGCTCAGAAATGCAAACATAGCCTTTTAATGGCAAATGTTTTTGCCTGTCAAAACAAAAAACAAAAAACAAAAAAAAAAAAAAAAAAAAAAAAGAGAGAGAGAGAGAGAAACTTTTGTGTAGGTGTGTTTGTTCTATCTGAAATGTATACCGATTGTTTACAGTACTCAAGATGAAAAGCTGCAATCCCACTGATGTACTTTCACACAGCTGGGCACAGCTACTACGCTACAGAGCATGGAAATAGCTGTTACTGAAGGTCTGTCATGAGTGTGCCAGGACCATGTGTGCTTGCTTTTTAAAATGGAGCTGAAAATCTCTTCACCTGCCAAGGCTCAAGTTCGTGGTCCTATGTCTCTCTTGTGATAGTTGATGAAATCACAAACACCTAAAGCAGAGTGGAGAATGAAGGAGGTGGGAGGAATAGGCAGTTTTAGGTGCGAGTGATGCCATCAAGCATTTCAGGAGAAACAGAGCCCTGAACTTGGGTCTTGGCAGGTAAGCCAAGGCGAAAACTATTTCCAGCTTTTTTGCTTCAGAATATGGTTGAATTTCTATTAACCATTTGTGATCACAAAACTTTTTCCTTGAAATATATACATATTCATATGTATATATGTGTGTGTATGTGTATATATGTGTATTTTTATATATATATATATATACATGTACTTTAACAATCTAGTTGTATTTATATTTCAATAGATTGTGAGTGTGTGTGTCTGTAACAAAAGTTTTTTTCTGATTTTGAGACTGATTCTCTGTGGATGAGGGGAACAGAGAGAAGGGCTTTCTGCCTAGCCTGGAAAATCACTTTTCTTGCTAATAGTGCCATGTTGAAACCTGTACCAGAACATATCCTGCACTATGTCGAAGAAATATGATCACTGAGTTGAGGACAGGATCTTGGGGTTACTGTCCAGCTTAATTTTCTTGTAATAAATGCAGTGACTTGTTATAAAATAAATAAAACAAAAGGGTATAAAGCTATTGACCAAAGGGAAATACATATATGCCTGTGAAGTCGAGTGAGCTGTGCCAAGAATCTGAAGAATTAACATTATTCTTCTCACAAAAGGCAGCTTGGAGGTTAGAACTTCTGGGTTTTTATTGGCTACTCTCTTCACTGAGAACCTCAGGCTGAATTCAGATCATGGTCAGGCAGGTGATAGGGTTGTGATATTAACCATTCAGCTACACATCAATGGAGATTAACTCAATTAGAGAGTAGGGAGAACGGACCATGACACTTTAATGGATTTAAGACTTTTTCCCAGTTTAGAGACCTCTTGCTTTGAGTTTAGGTGCAGTTTTGATTGTCTGTGTGTCAGCTCTGACTTCAGGCACTTCTGAAATGTAGGCCCACAGACACTTAGAAATCAAGAAGAGCCACAGAGAATCAAACTTGTCATCTGTCCAGCATCAGCTGATTTACTGCTTTTCTTGACATCCAAGGGATCTCATGGGGACTTTTTTCCCTTGCAGCACTGATCTTTCAATGAGGTGCTAGTGCCTGTCCTGAGCAATAACAAGAAATAACAGTGAAGTGTGAGTGACTCTTATTAGGAGGGGTAAATGTCATTAACACTTACTGTTGCCTTCTAGGCAGTAAGAGGACAGCATTGAATGTAGTCTGACAACCCCCTTTTACTTATCAAGGTACATTTTGATTCTAATGAAGATGAACTCCTATATTTTAATTAAGAAATTTACTTTTCTTTCCTGTGCTGAAATATCTTCTATGATTTGCTTGTCATTTTACACCATATCCTCAGATTTTGAATACTTAATTTGAAGCCAGGAAATATGTATTATTTTACTGGCTCTTATATATTAACTTGCTGCATGAGTCCTTTGTGCTTCAACTTGATTTGTCTCCTCCCCCATGGCTTTTACAAAATATTTTAATAATACAAATTAATACTTGGATGTTGTTAATTAATGTTTATGAAGTACTTTGAGATCCTCTAATGATCTAGAATGTGTAATTATGATTATTCTTTAGTCAAATTCTGAAGCATCATCACCATTGTAACAGTAATTTCAGTAATTTTTTTTAAGAATCTTTTCACAAATAGAAGAGTAAAAAAGTTGTATTTTTCATCTGCTGGAAATGGTGTGGAAAAAGGGTGTGGAAACCTGTGTTACTGACTGGCAGTCATCCTGCAGAGAAGGAAGTCACTTGTAGGACAGATAGATTTTTTAAGACTGCTGGCCCTGTATATATCAGCTTGCTGGAGTTTGTCCGTATCTGTATAGCTTGCGTAGGGTTGCAGACATTGTAATAGAGTTGACATAATTGCATTTTTATCCAAGCAGTCTGGATATAGGATGTCTTTAACATGCATCCAAGTTGACATATGGTGCTGACAAATAGGAATAGAAGAAATAAGCCCACTCATCATTATGTTGCACTGGGCTTTGCATTAAAAGCTCTCTGACTATTTGGTAATAGCTAGGGCAATGCCTGGGAAAATTGACTCTGTTCAGTTAGCTCAGTTTATGGCTGAATGAGTGCTTGGTGAATGGCTTCAGAAAAGAGTAATCACTACAGAAGGTCAACATAATAATATGAACTAGTTCAGTATTAGTAACCTCAAACATTTGAAGGTAATAAATTCAGATTCTGAAAATTGGGGAATTGCTCTAAAATATGAGTTACTAATGTGATTATTTTTTTACATTTTATACCAGAGATGGTTAGATTTTTATTTTCAAGCTGCTTATTCTTCCTTTTTTGAAACCTAAAAAAAAAAATTAAAAAAAAAAGAAAAAAAAGGGAAAAAGAAAACTTCTTTGGAACCCCAGCAAGCAGATGCAGTAAAAGAAAAAAAAAAAAAAAACAACAAAACAACCACAAAGCAAAACCAAAACCAACCAACCAAAAACAAAACAAACAAACAAAAAACCAAAACACACGAACAATACTCTGTCACATCAAGAGGGGTTTTTTTTATAAAATTGTGAGAATTGCCTATTCTGCAGTAATGTGCAGAAACACTAAAAAATGCTATACTTACTATATACATATATTAAATATGAATACATATAATAAAACATGCCGAATATGTGCTGTTGTGATTCACAAAAATGCTTTTGTCCAATCATCTTTTAGAAAGAGTTTCATAAATTAACAATAAATTTGGTGTTGAAGAATTTAACTAGTACAAATTTAGTTGCTTTCCATATGGAAGCAGGTTTCCTCTTGATAGGAGTATTTCAAACAGTACTAGACAATATAAAACAGATCTCTCTCATTTGTAGGCTCAAAGAGCTGTGAGGTAATGGATGTAAGACTCGTGATGTCCATTTTTTGGAGGGTGAGATACATTTCTTGGGAGAAAAAAGGTGGGGAATTAATAAAGTCTTTAGCAGATTGCTCGCACATTGTGTTTGTTGTGAGGCTGCAGAGAACCTGCGTATTACAGAGTGTAGGAAGCTCTTCTGGGACAACTGGCCAGCAGAAGATGGGTGCTCCAGAGACAGAATTGTAGCCAGTTATGATGTGCATGCCATCTCTGACCTAGTCACTTCCAGCCTTCATTTGGAGACTGTGGCTTGAGAAGCCTATGTTCCCCCAGCCACATAAGGCTAGAAAGTTGATTTTACAGGATGAGCTTAAGTAGAATCTTGAAAGAATAAGTTTCCATAATGCCTACTTGTATATATTCTCAAAGCCTGGAACTTGATATGTTATGAACTGAACTGTTCTGTGGCCCTGTATATATTTCAGTTTGCAAATGTTGTTACCATGTTAGAAAGCAGTATTCTTTCATGTAGTATTAATACTGTCCTACAACAATTACTGAGTGGAAGGTTTTTCTGGTAGTTGAAAGAGTATCTGTTCTGGAATTCAGTTAGCTCTCTCATGGAATCATGGAAACGTTGTGACATAAGTGACCTAAACTATACACTTTTTCTGGGGCTACAGAAAAAAAAAAAAAATATGTTTTTTTCAAAGTGCTTGTTTGTTTGGGTGATTGTTTATTTAGCAACTAGTAACCTGAAATAGTTCAATGAGAATATAATAACTTATCATCGAACTGCTTATTGTACCAATGGTGAGATTTGTTTGGAGCAGAATAAAAATGCCAATGCAATATAAAGTTTTATAGGCTTTGAAGCACATGTGAGAACTTTAATTGAATCCCATTTGATGTGCTTCAGAAGTGCTTCAAACTGAAAATCTGAAATAAAACTATACATATACTCCCATGCCAGAATAATGGCTTCAGTAACATAGTATGAATTTCCAGTACTAGTCACACCAGACTTTAGGTGTGTGTCTGTAAGGCTTTCCCTCATCATCAGCTTGCTTTATGCTTAGTACTCTGTAAGTCCCTTATGAAGGTACTCATTTCCACTTTGGCACAGTGTTTACCCTCTCTTCAAGGCAATTATATTGGAATTTCAGCAGCTACTGCACTGTAGAAGATTCCTTCTTTGTTTTTATGTGGCTATTCAAATGAACAGGACTTGTATAACAATGCTTTGTGTACTATTTTGAGCTTAGTTCAAGAGATGGGAAGGAAAGTGCTGAGAATATAGGAAGTCGCTATATGCTTTGTGTATGTGGCCAAGTAATAGAGAGAGACACTGAGAGTTCCTACACTGAAGAAGAAGCAGAACATCCCTTTTGAGGCACCAAAGAAACTATAGTAGAGAAGCAGGAAGGTAAGAGATTATGAAGATAAAAAACAAGAGTTCTCAGTTTATTGGGTACTAGAGAAATTAAGCCATAGAGAGACAAACTTACTTTGTTACCCTGAGAACTGCTTAGTCACTGTCAGAAAATGGTTGCTAAATCACTAAGATGACAAAGCACTCATCCAACTTTAAGCAATTAACACCCTTGACTTCAACAAAGATCTAGTCACATGTTTAACATTAATCATATGCTTGTATAATTTGCTGAATTGGTGTCTCAGTGAATGTATGTAGGTCAGCTGACGTCACACAACAGTTCCCATCCTGTGTAAGCATTGCCGTTTAGATGAAAAGAAATGAATAGTAAGTTGTGAAAACTTTACAAGAAAGTATGTTTAAATTAAAAGTAGTAGACTTCTAAAGGTTCTTTCTTTATTGTTTTCACTGGGGTAGACTCAATTTGCCTCTACACAGACATTTATTACTTCTCTCAAAACCAACCATGAGCCATGGATCATTTATGGCACATTTTACAAATGCAGACTTTCTAATGAAGCAGATTCTCATCATGAGGTCTCCAAGTCAGTTTCGTCATTGTCCATGATGACCAGAGCCTCACTAAAGGAAGATCTTCACTTCTTTGGGCTAGCTTGGTGCTCTCTTTCTTTCCTTCCCCAAGCAGGAGTTTTATGGGGTAGGTGGCTCTTTGACTCTGACCACACAGGGAACGAAGACTTTGACCAGCTTGCCAGACCGATTACACAGTACATTCAAACTAAGGTAAGAGTTTCTGTTCCCTTTGAAATATGTGAACATAATTTAGCAAATACCCTTTGTGCAAAAGAGGAGGATGCTTGCAAAAGTGTTTCAAGTACTTGTTAATACATGACAAACTGAAGTGAGAACACAGTACTGCTAGGGATCAAATAGAGGGAGGAGTCCTTGATTTCCAACAAACTTTGGCATGTTTAGAAACCAGGCTTACTTCCTAGTATCCTGTCTTTTTATTGCTATTGGCAATTTGTCCTTTTTGTCAGTCAAGAATTTATAATGAATCCATAAAAAAACTAATAGGATGGCATGTTGTTTGGAGGAAAACAGGAGACTTCTACTTTGGTGGATGGACTCTGTATGTTGACCTGAAAAGAATACAGTGTTGTGTATAATCCTTAGAGCATTAATCCTGACCCACTTGCTTGGTAAATAACATTGACTGATAAAAAAAAAAAAAACAAACACCCATGATATGCACTGTATCTTTTATGTAATTTTTGTGTCTTTGTTTGTTTTTGGTGAAAGGGAGGCAAGAAAAAATTGAAATTATTCTTTTTGCATATAAAATTTTCAAACATTCAAACATGACTATCAAAACATGTGCTTCCAAATTCATAAACCTATCCCTAAAGAAAAATTAAAGAAATTGATATTTCAGTTTCCATCTATGAATACAAGAAAGAAAATTGTCATTTAGAGGCAAACTGCTTGTAACCAATAGAACTACTTGTGCAGTTAAGGCTCTGTTTAGTTGAAATCAGTTTGAGAGATCAAAACTTATCTCACCTTGCTCACTCTAAATGCCATGCTTTTTGATAGTTAAGCAAAGAGAATTAACTTTTCAAATTTCGTTCTTTGTGAAATCTGACTTACATTTCCTATGCCTTTAGATCAGCTCCTCTATCATGTCACTGCCTAAGCACAAAAAAAATTAAAAACACAAAGGAAGGGAAGCAAGGACGTAATCAATACTGTCTGGGGATATCACTGCAGTATTTTCAGACGGCTGCTAATGCTAAATCCAACTTATATTCAGTTTCTGAATCTCTTACTGTACCTTTAAAAATGATGTTGTGTTTGTCTAATGCCCAGAAGTTATGTGAAGAGCAGTTTCCACAAAGCATAGTATTTAATAAAAATCCTGTACTGACCAATTGTTGAGATAAAATTAACAGTCTTATTCACTTTAACTATATATTTAAGTATTGATTCACAGTGTGACAGGTTCAGACACTTAGGAATCATAGCAGCTTTCCATTAGAACTGGAGTGAAAGAGACAAGGAAAAATAATTTTATCTTGTGAAGATCAGAAAGCAAGTAATAAGTAAGCTTGACTAATATCACATCCATCCCCAACATGTACACATGCATACACATAGAGAGAGGGCTATTTGCCTTTTACTGATGTTCACTTTGGAATGCCTTAACTGAAAAGTTGTGCTAAATCCTGCAAACTGTTACAATGCTGAACCACTTTCTGTCTTTATATTTTAGAGCCTTAGAAGCTTTTTGAAGTATGAACCTTTTCTGGCTCGCATATCTCCTCCAGAGCATGCAAAAGCACAGTGTCCCTGTGGCATAGAAATGAGAAGAGGCAGTAACCATAAATATGAACCGTTTTTTCCCTCTATCTTGGAGGAACTCAGCTCTTAAGCTCTTACTGACTAACCATTGTCTTACCATTTTGCAATCTGTTTGAGACAGTATATCAAGAAAAACTAAACCTTAAGCTTAAGCATAAGTATTTCGTTAATGTTTTTATGCTTTTCCTCATATTTTTTTTTTTCTTAAATAAGATTGGTCATTTGACACATTTAATTGGAGATCAAAAGTGTCTCTGGTCAGACATCTAGTGCATGATACCCATCCTCTGCTTTGTGAAAGCCTAGAAGTCAGTGGAGTACCTGGTTATTGTCTTGGCACCTGGCTGGTCTTGCAGGTATTTAACTGTTTACTGCATTAGAAGACTACAAAAAAAAGCCATCAAATTCTTTGTTAGTTTTTTTTTTTTCTTCTATGTAAGCAGTTACTGCAGAGACATATATTTGCAGTGGAATAGGAAAGAACTCAAACCCAGTTTCTTTTATGATTATGTTCTCATTACAAAAACTTTTCCAAAAAGTGCGGGTGGAGGGGGCAGGTGGTTTTGTGTGTGTTTAGGGACTGGGCAGGGGGAAGCAGGGTGGGAGAGGGGAGGAGGGTGTTGGCTGTTGTTTTGTTTTTCCTGCTTCTCTTGGTGCAGGACTGTAGAAGAGAAATAGACTAGAAAGATTTTTGTTCAGTCCATTTGTAATATAGTCAGTAGTACAATGTTTGATTCTTTAGGGAAAAACTGTGTAACTATATTATTGGAGGTAGTGTAAGAATGTTATAAGCTTAACAATGTGGCTTTCAAATTTGGGAGGGGGCGGGAGATAGAAGAAATTATCTCCACAATAGAAATATATTATTTCTCATTTGAAAAGAAAACTTCTTAGAAAACATTTCTTTTGCTTATTCTATTCTCCCCTCCATTTATTCATGTCAGTACAGGACACATTGAGCATCTGTTCTCTTCCAAAAGCCCTCAGGAAAAATTAAAAAGCTGCTCTTGCAAATTCATCATTATTATTAAGAACCATATTTCACCTCATGATTATCTCAGCCCTTCTTTAGCTCTTATCTGCACTCTGTGATGACATTGCCTACTTGAGCAAGGCATCATTCCAGCCTCGTCTCATCTCTCCCACCTTAATTTGTACCGATGCATTGCAGTTTGGTGACAGGCAGTTGTTCGTGCTTGAATAACCCAAGATTTGAATTCTACAGTTTGTGGCATCCATGTAATGCTTAGCAGTGGGTACAGCTGTTAACTATTCGCTTATAAATAATCTTTTTCCCCTCTCAACCTGTCTCCCAGGTAGTGTACCTGTCACCATTAATAACTCATTGGTAGCTCCCCAGTGATTTGGCCCATCACTTGTCATTCACAGTGGAACACTGCTCAGGCCTGCTATTGAAGCTCACATAAGCTCCTTCAGCTATTCACTCATCACAGCAGCTGCACTGTTTCTTATTCCTGACTTGTGGGAAATTGCGGTGATGGGTTCCAGCATTAGGCAGCTCAATTGTCCCCTCTCGTCGCTGACTGCGCACCAAGCCTTGCCTTAGGGAAGTGTAATGTTGTCTGCTTGAGACACACCATACAAATTGTTTTAAGTCAAGTCTCACTCAGCCATGTTGATTTCTCTGAAAGTGTAACACTGGAGTTAGTTTGAACCATTATATGTTAGCAATTAGATGCACACATCTATTTTAATGCTAAAAAGTTTGTCCTACTCTTTATTTTTACCGTGATAGTACACACAGTGATGTTCATCCTTCAGAAATCTGAACAAAAAGACAACTGAGACTCGGTAGCAATTACCTGTTTGGGGGAGGGGAAGGGAAGATAGAAGTGACTTTGCCACCTTATAATGAAAGATTGCATTTTTACTCCATTACTCTTCATAACACGATACTTGCCCCTTCTCTTTGAGAGCAATGTTTCCTTTCCTAAGCAGCCCTGGCTAGGGAGCTTACTTTCACCTGATCGTCTTGCATAGAAGAAACAGTGTAAGCATGGTGCAGTCTGTGAACAGAAAATCATTAAGGTCAAGGCAAAAAAGAGACCAATCTCATGAACAAATATAGTGCTTTGGAGAGGTGCTCTGAAGTGAAGTGGTATATAGGTAATTGCTATATTACTTTTGTAGTTGTTGGATTAAGACAGTTTCTGCTTTACTTACTTCCTGAGTAGAAACTGGAGCCATTTAACTACTGTATTTACATTATGGAGATAGTACTCTTTGGATTGACTAATGATCTTGAACTCGTTGTTAATGTAAAGGTACTTGCAAGAGTACTTGCCCTAGTCAGGGACATCTTTCACTTGAAGAGGTTGCCCAGGGCCCCAACCAACCTGGCCTCCTAATAAACCAGTGAAAATCAGAATCTTTCTGCAGGAGTGGCACTGCAGGAATGCCCTGAGAAGGCATTACTGGGAGACAATGTCCATACTGAGTTTGTTTGGATGATAAGTAAATTGCAACTCCTAGGGGCAGACATCCCATATAAAGAGACATGAAGGAGAAATAGTCCTTCCAAACTCTTTGTAGTAGTCTAAACCACTGATTGTATGGACTCACGTTAATGGATGAACACTACTGATTCTTCACAAGAATATTACACCCTGTGTACTTAAGACAAGTTGAATAATTATTTCCACTGAGGAACAATAATTTAGCAACTTCAGTTGGCTAAAGTAACACTTCAGTGAACCAGCAGTAGAATATTTGACCCTAATTGTGGGATCTTGTAATACTCGTTATGTAACTAGGTAAGCTAGATTGCAGACCTTATTGGTTTGGGTGCAAAACACGTTGAAGGCAGTTCCATTGCTTGCAGGGAATCACCACAGGAGGCAGGTGCCACTTGAGACTTTATCAGAGGATGCAGTGCAGACAGTGTATTGAGGTGATGCTGGCCATGTATGAAAGGTGAATTTCACCTTGTGAAGGAACTGGCATGGAACTACCTTTTGGGCATCAGTACACTGGACTGTCCCGCTCACATAGGGTTGGTGGGTGGAAGCTCTTCTTTTCATAGAAATAAGGGCTTCTTCCTCACAATTAATTATTAAGCGTTCCAGGGCTCTATTATATATTTATGTGTTCTTGAGAGCTCTTCTCCTACATGTGCTTTCTCTTTCTCTCATTCTCTCTCTCTCTCATTGGTGTTATAATGTCATTCTGATAGCTGTTCACTCGCTTCATTTCTCTCTGTCAGTTTGTGGTTGTGTCACACAAAAGAGGAGGACGTCGTATTGCAGCAGGAATCATATGAGACCGACAAAGGCTGGAGGCATTGTAAATTAATGGAAGACTACTTTTTATTCTAATACAAGCAAATTATATATTGAAATGGGATATTTAGATTACACTCTAAATTTTAGAAATCTTTTGCCATACTGTAAACCAGGTGTAGGCCAGCTATTCTGTGTGTTTTGTGGATCTCTTTTGGTACAAAATGCCTTCCTGAGTCTTTTGGCAAGGAGAAAATTCTGTCCCCAAGTTTATTACCAATGTATTTTCTTTATCGCTTTCCTCTCTGTCACACCTTTATTTTTTCTTGCACTTCTGTTGGTGTTAGAGTCATTCCTCAAAGAAATCTTTAAATGTGCACACACACTTTCACTCATGTTGACTCACAGTGTCCCCTATCTCTTCAGGAGATGCTCTTAAAAAGCAGTCTCCCTTTGGTTTATAACACTTGCTTTCTGCTGGCCACAGTGGGGTTAAAAAAAGTTTGTGGTTTGGCACTTTCCAGCTGCTTCTCAGGAGAATATAAAGTGCTTGTGGATCAGATCCAAACCAGTGGATGTTTAAGAGAAGGAGGAAAAAAAAGCTAGCTGAAGAGCAGCATTCTTGTGTGACTTTGTTACCTTCTGTTGTGTTAAAAAAAAAAAAAAATAAAAAAAATTGTTTTGCTTTACAGTTTTAAACACTCAAAAAAGTTAGAAACACCAAATGACCTCCAGGCCTGTTGGCTTTCCAGACTCAGTTTATCAAGTCTCCTCCACCTTTTTCCCTGTAAAAATCCAGAGTGAAGTGTGAAAAGCATCAGAAAGTCTCATTTGTGCCAGTGCAGCCTTTTAGTTGCTTGCCAGCACCTTCATTTCTTCATATGTTTCTAGCTAAGGTCTAACATGGAACAAAAACCCGACAGCAATAGAGACCAGATGCCGGTATTTCTTCTCTGTCACTTGGCTGCTGAGCAGATGGAATTTATATCAATCGGGCATGCTAGGAGGAAGAGGCCGTGGCAGCCAACATGTGGAACTGGGGCTGAGTGACATTTTTGCTAATGTTTTGTCCTTGTAGAACATTATGCTTCCTCTTTGCTTATGAGCTGTGGTTTTCCTGACTCAGACGAGGTTCCAAGCCCAGCTGGAATGGTTGTCTGCCCACCGCCCCCCCTTTTAAGGGAGTGCTGGGAGCGATGGAGGAGTAGTGGGGCCCTGCACAATGGAGCTCTTTATAAAAATACCTGACATCTGCATGCAATGCAGCAAATCATCTTAGCCGAGCACAGAAATTTACTGGGCATTACCAGTCACTTTTTGTCTGTTTTTGTATGCTTGTTTGATTTATATAATGAATTAATGCCTCTGGCAAAGGAGTACTTTGAGCAAGTTATTGGACAGGAGAAATTTTCCAAGAGGTATTGTCATACATGTTCTCAGAATAAGAGTATTAGAGGCGACGGGGGCGGGCAGGGGGGAAGAAAAGAGGAACAGGCTTTTTCTTTCTGTTTTCCATCACCTCTTGGAAAAAAAAAAAAATCCAAAAAGCAGAACCTTGAGGAAACTTCATAACGCATAAACTAATCCAGTACCCACTTGGTGAGGCCATTCTGCAGGCAGACATTGTGTACTGCAGGAGCCATAGAATGAACATGGGCAATGAAGGTTTGGAAAGTGATATGAAAGCTATCTATGCACAAAAATTAAGTTCCCAATGGGACTGCCAAAATCAGCAAAGAAACAAAGCAATTGGAGGCAGTTAATTTCAAAAGTAAGAAAAATAAAAAAGATGTGGAGGGAGTGCTAAAGAGGTGTGGTTTCTGTTCTAGCTCTGAAAATGTTCCTCCTCCACATGAAAAGTGGTATGATTAGTAAAGAGAGAGCTTCTTGTGAGTAAGGATCTGCACAAATCAGACTTCAGTGTCAGGAACTTATGGTTGTGCCCAGTTAAATGGTTTCTAATCATTTATGAAATCAATTTTAAATCAAGTTTAGATTAACATTACATAAAAATAAAGAAAAGGACTTGAGCACTTTAATTTGACTGTATTTGTTGCACTCTTTAAAGGAGCAATGTTGCAGGAAACGTAAGCTTTTAGATCCCAGGAAACTTCTGTTTGACCTGTGTGTCTCATCCTAAACTCTCTGGCCAGCCAGCTTCATCTGAGAATGTCATTGTAGCTTGTCAATTTCTCTCCTGGTTCATCTGGAGGAGTCACTAGAGAGTTGGTGTGAGGTGTTACCTCCTCTGTCATGTTGTGAGTGAGCTGTCTGAAAGCAGCCAGTGGCTTGTTTATGAATGAAGGGCTGAAGGCATCTTCAGACTCCAGCATGGTAAGTGCTCTAAAGTGTTTGCTTCCTGGTTGAACTGCTAACTTGTCCTGGAGTATTGCACAGGTCTGGTGTTTTGCATACTGGCCCTGCCAGCCACATTGAATCAAAGACATTTAGCAAATCAAGTCAGGTTACAAGTCATCATGATGTACATTTTTGGTAAATGTAAATTAAAGTATCTTCATTTTATGAGGCAATGTGCCATATTTTATAACACATCAGTAAAGCAATGTGTCAGTGTTAGGTTCTAGTAAGATGAACCAAACATCGGTTCAGTCCAATGAAGCACATGGAGGCCACATGCGTTTTAGGTGCAGTCATATGATATTTCACAAGTCATCAGCTCAGTTATATTTCATTGTGGTATAAACACGAAAAACACCTTCTAGAACCAAATGTTTTTCTTCTCTTCCATGATAGTGCTCTTTATCTGGCCAAACTAAGGCCACAATGGACTAATTTTTCAGACTTCCTTGAAGTACATCCATTTGTGATCAGGAAAGTGTGTGTTTGGTGCTTTTTTTTTTTCCCTCCAGTCACTATGTGAGAACATGTAATTAATAAAACACTTTTAAATCTGATCTGTAAAGTGAAGCTGGATGAACTATATTACAGAATTCTCTTATGCTTCTCATTGGGAAAATGTTTCTGATAAGTAACATTTCCACACTAATTTTGTCACAATAAAGGAACAAGGAAAAAAAAATTTCTCGGGAGTAAAACCATATTAATGATTAGACTGATTTCTTATCATTTTTCTCCTGTGATGTTCCAGAGTAATGTAAGCATAGGGAAAAAGGAGGAATTATGATAGACTTTGCCGTTAA
This sequence comes from Xenops minutus, assembly GCA_035221455.1. NCBI lineage: Eukaryota > Metazoa > Chordata > Aves > Passeriformes > Furnariidae > Xenops > Xenops minutus. Next base: position 40,891,038 of record JAWWEE010000085.1, read on the forward strand.
GTTTAGAATTATTCATAAAGAAACTGCAATAGGGGAGCAGACTGGGTGGATCGCTCTGATTTTTCCTTGAAGAATGGAATACATATCTTGACTCTCACCTCCTGAGCTCTTGCTTACGTGGAGGTAAACAACAGCCATTGCAGTAAAATTCATAGTTCTTCACAAGTCTTGAGGAAATACTTTTTTAAAATCAATTAACCTGTGTATGTGACAGTATGTTAATAACAGTTTTCTGGTACTGATTTTAATTCTTGCTGGTTGAAAATAAGAGATCAATGCCCATGAAAATAAAAGAGATTCTTTTAAGATCCTTTTAAATGTCAGTAGGGCTGCAGATGTTGGCTGTTATTTATTGTATTTTGCTTACATACAGTATAAGAGAAAAATTGCCATATAGGGCTATGTAAATCACTGATGTTTCATAACCCAGCCGAGTTAGCCTCCCTCGCCTTCACATACAGACAAACACTCATGCCACTGTAGAACAGTACATAAACTTCATAAATCTGAATCTTATCTGAATCTGCAGCATTTAAGGGAATTGCAGGGAAGGCTGTCAGTACAAACAGCCTGTGAAACCTCACATAGGTTTGGAATACAGCTCCCAGATTTTCCAGCCATGACATGGTAGTTCATTTTACACTCACTCTTAAGCTCTGTGTTTCGTATACGGTATGTCACTTTTCTGCTTTAGTTGTGTCAGGATGTCTCTGATCAGTTTAAGTCACAGAAACAAATAGTACATTTTAATACCAGAAATAATGAAACTGTGCAGTTGTCTTTAGTTTTCTCTTCAGAAAATGTCTGCTAGAATTGTTTTTGATTCTAAGGGGATGTAACCTTGTATTTTATCTGGAGAAGAAAATAAACCTTGTGAGTAATATGAAATCTTGAAAGAGGACATTTTAAAAGAACATCACAAAAGGCGAAAACCGTGCTTGAATACCCCTAAATTACTGTTTGCAAGTGTTTCTGTACCAGCTGTTCAGTTTACATGTAAAAATGCTCCGTATTTAAATGTGCAAATAGGGGCAAGTTCTGAAGATACATTTTTAAACACATTTTTCAAAATTAGTTCAAAATTTTTCTTTCTGTTCCTCGCAAATACACCTCTGTGTCAGTGAGTCTAGTATGGCATTTTATTCATACAGCCTTGGAAAGAACTTGATTAATAATTGTAATGCTCCCTTGCTATGAATAATGAAAACAAAATTAGACTATATACTGTGTTAAGATTGTTTGAATGATGTCCTTTACCTGTATTAGTATACAATGGCATAGCATAAGGAAGCAATAGCACAAATGTGTCACAGAACAAAAGTTAACAGTTTTCCCAGATTTTAGCAATTGGTATATGTAGCAGTCTGTGTTTAGAAAGAAATCAATTCAAGAACAGTGTTGCTTTTCTATAAAGAAATCTAAGCAGTACCAAAATAAATAGGACATTTGGATATTTGGTGACCAAATATATGACTATATATTTGAATGAATATATATGAAACAGAGGGGCAGCTGCAAAAAGAACCCACAATAAAAAAATATTCTTTTTGCATGGGATTCATAATTCTCTTTGTAACCTCACTGGCTAAAAGCTCTTGTGTTTACCAGGCCACCCCGAAAGGCAAGAGGGCATAAGGCACTTATAAACAGTGGCAAGCACAAGCAATGTTGTCTTTGAAAAGTTTCATTTTTCCCTTGAATCAGCTACAGTCTCTTGCTTGAGGTCACCACAGTTTGCAATCTTTGGCAGAAGGCTTCTTCCATTTTTGGTAGTGGCAGTCTGAATTTTTTGGAAGTGTTTTCTTCTCAAACTGCCATTATCTTCCAAACCTGTTTCATGTTATCATTGTCAGATGCTTCTTCCCTGAGTTTCTGAGAACAAAATGTTGTGTTTTCCTGGGACTGGGTTGTGGGGTTTTTTAAGCTTGAAATTGAGGGTCATATGGTTATGATTTCAGAATGTCAAGCCTGATTTTTTTATTATTTTTTTTTTTAAAGCAGTACCTTTTTCTCTGGGCAGTGAACTCACTGCAGAAACATCAAAGGGAATGTGTGCTGCTGGATCAAGGTGATTTTTTTTTCCTCGACCACATCATTGCCAGCTGTGGTTTTTATGATTAGAGGCAGGCGTTCCAGACACCTCTGAGTCCTTGCTAAGCGTCAGATCTTTAACAGGATCCATCCCAGCTGAGTGACACTAAACAGAGAGCCGGGGGGAGTTGGTGGGATAGAGAAACAGAGGAGGGGGTCTTTGGTACTCAGTGCACTCACCAGCCAAGCTTATAACAAACTCAGCTAATGTTAGGCTGTAGGCTGCCTAGAGGCCCTGCATTATGCCTTTCAGGACTGCTTTCATTAGCAGAGGGGATGACTAGAGCCCAGCAAATGCTGTCATTGATCCTCTCACACTGAGTGCATGGATGTGCAGCATTCAGGTCACAGCCTACTCAGCTTTGAAGCAGCTCCATTTCACACTTCTGACAGCCACATACTGCCGACACGCCAGAGCTGACACAATTCCCTCTCCATTCTGATTCTTTTCTCTGTGCAGCTAAATACATTGAATTCCCCATGGATGCTACTTCCACTAGAAATATTAACAGTTGTTTACTGGTCCTGTTGACATAAGAATTTTGAAAATAGCTGCTTCTAATAGCAGTACTCCATTTCATGTGTTCTTGGTTTTGCTGCCTTCCTTATTTCACACTTGTAGAGAATATTTTAACTATGTCTTCCTAAGCAGAAAACAGGCTGCAACATCTTCCTCAGAATAAAAGTTGGAAACCCAGATTAGATCTAGGGTACCTAAAAGGTTATAAGTATTTTGCTTTTAATTGAAACTTTGTAGAGGAAAGGAAATTTCAAATCCAGCAATTAGCACATAAGTCAGCTGGCTTGTATTTTAGGTAGTGGTCTGGAAGCAGCTATTGTATATAGTACCTTGGAGGCCATCCAGAATAAAGGTCACATAATAAAGGTGCTGGTTAGAGTAAAACCCAAAAGAAGAATGTAAATCAGTCAAATGTCACTGTAAAAGAAAATCCAGACAGTACATTGTGCTGAAATGGCTGAATCTTTTCCAGTGCTGTTGTAGCAGATCTTAAGAAGTCTGCCTAAAAAGGGCTTAAAAAAATTTTGGTGAGTGAAGATCGTTTCCAATCGTAAATGGATTTTACATTTCATCATCTTCTGATATTTTTGAGCTTATGCTGAAGCAACAGAGATCCAAATAACACAGAGGAACGGAATTACTTTGCAGCATACGGTAGGAGTCAAGTCAGGCATCTCAAAGTAAGAATTTCTTGGTTTTGTTTTGAGTCAGAATAAATAGTAGTTGTTCCAGTGTAAAAGGGAAGAGTTCCTGAAATCAATCAAGTTTTGTTAATCACTGCAAGATGATAATCAAGCTTATTTGGCCACATGGTAAGGTATTTAATCTTTGCACATGCCTTTCTGTTTCTGTCTCTCCTAATGTGACCCTCAAAAAAGTTAGATTCTTTGTTTCACAAAAAAGTTCCTTGCAGTGGCTGGAATTGACACTTTTCAACCTTTTTCTTTTTTAAAAAATTGAACACAGAAAACTTGACTGGGAGAAACAAAGCTTTGATTATAAAATTAAGATGGTTTTTAGGACTGAAAATCTTGAAGTTCTATTTAAAAAATACTTACAGGTGGTTTCCATAGTGTAGCCAAGTCTGGACCTAATGGTTCAGGCGGTTCTCTGCAAGCTCTTCAGCCCAGCATAGAAAATTAAAAAAATTGAGATTCTGAGGGCCATGACACCATCTCCCAGATGATTTCCCACCACCACTTATCAGGGCATTTGTTAGCCTTTTTTCTTAGCTTGCCCTCTCTGATAATCTCTTATCCCATCACTAGGCTCTTTTCAGTCTCTAGTCAACCTTTTCTGTATTTTTTCCCTTATTGCCTGTAATCATCAACCTGCATAGCCCATTTTTCGTACATTACCACCATCTTTTGTTTTGTTTATTTGTTGGTTTGTTTGGGTTTTTTTAATATTACTCTTTGAAGGACATTGAAGAAGAGAGGTTTGTTCATGTTTGTCTGCCTTCCTCCCACATGAGGAAGAGAAAAAGTGAACAGGGTACAGCTCTTTTACTCAATACTGTATCTCCTATCTTGTCTTACTCACTTCTGCAGCAAACTAGAAACAGCAGTCTGGGGGGAATGGCAACTGTTTTCACTGACAGGGAGCATTGGTTGGGATGTTTGGATATACCTTTGGTAAGGCACAGAGCTGTCGAGTGAGCCACATATCAACCCTTAAGAAGTGAAATGGTTTTATTGATTAACTAATTTTTCAATTCAACCCAGGAGTGTCAACTGCCTGTTCGGTGTAATTAATCAGTAAAAAGGGGAAGGGAAGGCAAAGGATGGAAATGAAAAGGGTAATTGGTTTTAGAATTGGCATTATTGTATGATATGTTTTGCACCTCTCTGATGCATTGGCAGCCCCAAGTTTCTTCCCAGAAGACTCTGCAAATATTTTTTTTTCCTCCACAGTTAACAATATATATGGAAAACCACAGGAGTGCAAGACTAAATATAGTGGCTTTTCAATAGAAGAAGTTTTCACTACGATACACAATTTTCTTAAAACTGAGGGAAAACATTAGTGAAAATATCCCATTTTTACTTAGACTTGTGGTCAACACTCCTCATCAAACCTTGAAAAGTAGTTAATATAAGCAAAGATGCCTGTTAGCCAAAATTCCTCTTCCTCTTCAGAATTAAAGGAAAGTTTGAAAGAATCATTAAGGTTTCTTCTCTACCTGAAAATAATTTCAGGTAAATATATTTCATAATAATTTAATTTGAGGTGACCATTTTCAACAAACCAGAAGATTAGTTGTTTTTCTGAGGAAGAAAAACAGATAGAGCAGAAATAGTGTAAAATATTTAAGAGAATTTGGGTGGCAGGGGAAAGGGGTGTATTTTTTGTTGACACAACTGTGATTTTAAGGGCTTGATTACAAACTTCCATTTTTAGAAATCTAATGAGACACCTAGCTTTTGAGTGTTCTAATTATCTTCCTCTCAGAAGTAATTGAATGTCAAAGACAAAGGGAATAGGGAAAGAATTTGGAAAATTGCATGTGTTGACTTATGAAAAAGAGAATGTTTAATACTGGCGTAAGTATCACAAATGTGCCATACAGTTATCTGCTCATGTTAACATTTCATACACTAAGTTCTTTTGATTCAGTAGTATACAGGCTGATTGGAGATGCCATAAATAACACCAGAGAAGGAACCACAGGCAATACTTTGAAGTTACTTGGCAACAAAATTTGTTTGGGCTGCTAATGGCTGTTACTTGACACTTTTTCTTCTTCATATTTCATCTAAAATCTGCAACCCATCCTTGAAAGTTATACAGAATATATGTACATGCAGCCTGTTTAGTATGTAAGTATCACACAAAGCATAATTAAAGTATGCTCAAATTGTTTTCCAGTAGTCAGGAAATTTTGTCCCTGAGATTACATGTTAGCTTCAATGACCTGCCCTTGGGCACACACATGAATGATATGTTTCTTGATTCCATGAACAAATGCTGGTGGGGAGTGAGGGGAGGTTGCTGTTTGTATTTTGTTTGGTTGGTTTGGGTTTTGAGAATTTTGTTTGTTTGTTTTCTTGCCAGTAGTGGCTATTCAATATTTGTTTGTCCTTCTAATGGAATGTTGTAGGAATTCCTTTGCTTCATGATCAAACCCCTGTTCTGGTTTACTTCTGGTCTTTTCTGTGTTGCTCATTGAAATAGGGAGCAAATAGGTAGTGCCAAAACACTGATGATAATTTTTTCCTACTTCCTTATAAAGTAAATGGGCAGTTTAATTTCAACTCTGTAAAATGCTGAAAAAAATTGTAGAAGATATCTTAGAAAACAGAAATATTTTGGCCCCTTCTTGTGATATTGCTTATTCCAGATCTTCAGGAAACAGAAAATTGTGTAACATTTGGTCCATTCAGAGTTTGTTTGATATCAGTTGTGAGCATTCTGCAGACCTTCTCATCCTGTTCTAAAGAGTGCAGTTCAGCTTGCCTGACTCTGCACGTGTATTGTGATAGTCCTTCCACATGGGCTGATGACATAGACTTCTTTTCCTGTCAGGGGAAAGCAATGGTCCTTCTGTAAAGAGGTTTCTGTTATTCTGCAGCAGATGTCTAAAATGGTATTTTGAGTCATGATCTAGAAATGCCAAATTTTATGTACTGACATGAGCAGGAGTCTAGCTCATCAAGTTCTTCATGTTGTAGGTATTAAGAAAGAGGACTGCTACTCTAAATACTTCACTTCATCCCAAAATTTCTCAGCCATATGGAACTATTCACCTGACTCACAGAAAAAGGAGCAATCACAGCAGGAACAACTTGAAGTTCCACCAAGAGCCTTACAAGGGGAGAAATGCCAGGACTGAGTGTGTGTTTGTGCATGATTAACATCCTCATAATAAGGATGCTGCCTTTTTTTTTTTAAGGAAGATACAAGAGATTCTTATCCTCACAATATATTTATATAGCTGGAATCTTCAGAGCCACAGTGCAGCTTTGTGCCATTTGAACATTGTCTGTCTACTGTCTCTGTATCTTCTCTGTCTTGTTCGTGGTACAAACCACACAATGAATCTACAACTGAATTCACCATCCCCACCATTAATTCCCTTTCCAGTCCTATTTTCTCACTGACAGAGGCGTCAGTCTGACTCCTGCTCTCTGTATTTCCCAAGACCTCTTGCAGTCATCAGTTCCACCTCCTAGCTATAAGAAGGACCATTTGCAAAGAACTGCCTCTTCAACCCCAGCCACATTAGATTGGTGCACCTTCAAGTCAGACTGAAGCTTTAGGGAGTATAGTTCTGGAGTTCTAACATGTTGCTGCAAATTGTATGCAAACAGGCTTATGTCCTGGCTTGATAATACTTGAGTTGGTTTTCAGAGGTGCCACAAGGAACATCCTGGCAAAATTCATCTAAGATGTTCTGTCAATAGTCAGAAAAAATTTAACTATTGATTTTGAACCTTTTACTACTGCTTCAACTACTGAAGTAGTTATAACTAATCGGGCTGAAACTGACACTTGGCATGGGCCAGATGCTCAGCCCAAACAGGCTCAAGGCAGGCAAAATGAAATAGATATTTGTAACAGGAAGTTCCAAAGTTATAGCTATTACTTCTTGTATCAGTTGAGGGTCAGAGCTAGCATTTTTTTATTTCACAAAGTTGTGATAAGTCTCTGAGAACTATTTACTTTGGGAGTTGCTGAAGAGTTTAAAACAGCACTAAGAAAGCAGTGGGGTAGAGGTATTATAACAAAACAAGCTGAGTGTTCCTTGCTATGTATAAATAATAGGATTTGTAGTGTCTACGCCTTAGTTTTACTTCAAGACAGTCTAGTGTGCGTGGCTGGTACTTAATGAGTTGATCATCAGAGGTCTCATTGACCTCTTCTGCATTATATGTCTTGAACTTTCACAGAGATGAACTGTTCCTGAACAGTTTCTTCCAAAGTACAGGGCACAAAGAGTCCTTTTACTTACTTTACATCAAGTGTTACTGCTGATTTTTTGCTGTTTTCTCTCTTTAGACCTTTTTTAAGCTTTTTTCTCAGGTCATTTTTGCAGAAGTATTTTATTACAATCATTAGAAGAAATTCACAGGTTATGGTCCCTTTCAGGTCTCCATTAGTTTTTTACTTAAAGAAAGGTAGAGGGAGATTTCATTCTCAATGCAGAAATAAACAGCAATATTTTTGTTCATGTGAGTGTCTGTCCTATCGTAATAGACTTTAATGCCTTTATTTTGGTATCTCAAAGCAAAATAAGGTGTTACTAAAATAATTATTTAAAATAGTAGTGAATTTATCAGATGTTGAGTTATTTTAGTTCACTTGTTCTTCACTAAAATTAAAATGATACACCTGAAATTGTATGTGGTCTTTGGCTATCTAATAGAATTTTTGGATTTTGAGTGTTTAATAGAAACTGAACACAGTGTTTTTAAGATATCAAAGCTTAGAAGCCAAAAAAGTCCTCCTTATTAAAAATGTTTTGCACCTTTTTTTAAAGCAGCACATCATCTTGATGAATTGAGCTAGTTTATAATTTTTCCTACATCAAAAGTTACATTCATAGAGGCTTTGCAATTAGGTTCTCTATTTAATAGTTGAAATTATAAATCCACAGAAGATAACTTTTTAATGATATAACAGCTTGTCTTGCATTGTTTTAAGTTTGCTGTCATACATCTTAATCATCCTGTGCTAGTGAAAGAACTGTTTTATGCTTATGTAAAAGTAAGTTATTTAGTAGAACCTTGTTATAACATCTATGTTCATGGACTGAAATAAATTAACAGGTTTTGGATATTGTGACTTATTAAAGGCCATATTGGATTATGAAAAACTGAGAAATCGTTATGCTTAACTTGGATGCTTAACTTGACCTTGCTGACTTCTGATCTTCCATGCGGTACCTAGTCAAAGTTACATACCTTGAAGAGGAGAGATCTTTTTGCAAAGAATGTATTTGGTTCCAATTCGTTCAACAAAATTCAGCAAAACTAAAAAAAAAAAAAAAAGGAGTTTTACAGGCAGAGCAAATATATTACTTTTCAATTATTAACTGGTACTCAGATTATTACAGATACTCAGATGGCTGAAAGATATAGTGTTTAAAAGGGAGGCGGCATTTTCAGGTGGTAAAATTTTCTAATGGAAAATCTGGGCATTCTCCAGATCAAATCTGGAGAATCATTTTAGTTGGTCAAAATATTGATAAAGGCATTTTTAGTAGTTTAAATATTAATGATCATTAAAATAGTGTTCTAAAATATGAAAGATTTGTATTTAAAATTTGATGAATAAAAAGCTCCTGAACTTATTAGTTAACTACAGACTACACTGAAATATGCAGTGCCTTTGAGGCCAACACAGCAGCTTCCCATTCTTGGCCACAGACAGTTTAACATTGCAGGGACTTGACAGTATAACAGAGGCTTGTAGGAAATGAGAAGGAAGCACATATCAGGACTTTTTTTATCACCTCTCCTGAAGTCCTATTCAGGAAGGAAGTATTTCTCAAGTGGAGCCTATAGCATTCTTGAACATTATGTGAAGCCTGCAGAAAGAGGTGCCAATCCTCTCCTGCTGCCCACAATACTTTCTAGTGTGACTCAGGCTTACAGAAGAAACTGTTAAGCAAAGGTATAGTATGATGTTGAATGGCACAGTAGGTCTTGTAGAAATCATAGGTTTTTGGGATGATTTCTAGTCTTGGTGTATGATTTCACTAGAAAGATGCTTAATTTCCACAGCTTGAATAATATCGAAAGTTTTCTGAGATGCCTTGAAATATGCATAGATCTAGAGGTGGTTTTAATTGAGATTGTACTTAGTCTGTGTATAAGCGTATTTGCATTTGGTAACTAGGATGCTGTAATTCAAGAATTGTGTGGGTTTTTGTCTTGCTGGAGTTCAATGGCCTGAGAATTCATAGTTCCATTTCTGGAATGTAACATTGATGCTATGTCACTATTTATTAACTACCATTCCATATCTCTTTTTCTTTTCAAACATGGTCTATAAATACCCATTTATGAATGTAAAAGCTGCCTCTCATCTATTATGAAGTACAGGTTTCTATCTGTCAGCTAATAAGACAGACTGGGTAAAGAATAGGCAAATGCCAGTTTCAGAGACTAAGACTGTAACAGGACTGCAAAAAGTGTATTTAACTGTGCAGTCAAAAAGTCACATGAATTCTGTGAGAAAGTCTACTATCTATATATTGAATGCTGGAGGGAGAATTGAAAATCAAATAACATTGTTTATTAAATGATTATTCAAAAATGCAAATATGTAACTGTCTTTAACATTTGGGAGCTCTTTGGAAACGGATTGCAGCAGTTCTCAGGGTTGTTTGCTATTAAATATTAACCATTGAATTAACTACTGAATGTATGTATAGAAGAACTGAAAGTCTTTTCAATCTGCCTGAGGATCAGAGTCTCTCAGGACTTGTATACTGAAGATATGGCTGACACCAAAGGCTATGTATCATGTTGTATCTGACATCATCTTTAAATTTTGCAAGATAACTAGTCATTATTTTTTCAAGCCCATTTATTTTTGTGTAAACAAAGATTGCTCTTAAATGGTTTTGTTTTTCAAATGTTCTTTTAGAAGTTCTGTGTCTAATACAAAAAATGGATCACTAGGAAAAGTTCTTAAATGCAGTATATTTAATATTCAGCTTCAAGGTGATTTCCTGGGGATAAAGGTAACATCTTAGCCACTACATTTTTTCTTTAAAGAAAAGCCTTTTAAGGCCTTTCTTTTTCTCTTTTGCATGCCTTTCTTCACAGGCTTTTGTATGGTGCAGATCCTCATGATTCAAGGGTTAAAAAGCCAACTTAAGGTCTATAAATCAGTAGACAGTTTTACTTATCAGAGTGCTGTTTTTTTACCTCAATAGACTGCTGGTTCTGCCATTCGTGCCAGGCTCTGCCTTATCACAAAGCCATCAGCCCTGCATAGTGGAATGCTCTTTGTTTGGATTATTTACTTCTACTATAAACAAAGATTAGAGTAAAAAATTTCAACTACGGGGCCCATGCACTGTCAAACTGTTGCTGGAAAATCACTGTCATGTGTTGCATAAAGCTGCTTACTTTTCAAAAACACAACTGGCAATAGGATGTTTGATTTTTAACACCAGCATATTTCACAATTGGTGAGAATTATGAGGGAAAGGCCAAGGCTTTTAAAACTGTAAAACCAGTCTTTTTTTTTTTTTTTTTTAAATAATCAGATGTAAGATACTGTGAATGTTGTAGGTACAAAAAGTAAACTCTACAAAACTGGGATTTTTTACTTGATGAATTAGCCATAATTGGAATGAGATTGTACTGTACATCATATGAGATTTCTAGGACAATTTTAGTTCCTATAAACTGTCAACATTTTATGGTGTTCCAGTGTCTCCTTTTTGTTTGGAAATCAGCAAATTTTCAGAAAAAGTAAAGCTGGAAAGTCAAATTATTTTCAGTCTTGAAAATATATTGATGTGTGTTAAAGTAGGGGTTAATTCCAGTCTTGCTGACCGAGTTCACACATCCCACATCAACCAAAGCATTTATGGTTTTGCATTTGTAACCATAGGTGGCATAACAATTTATCTCCAAAGATGTCTGTTCATGGTGCAGGTCAAAGACATGAGAATCTTCACCTCTCTGTCTGCAGCTCATTTTTGACAATTCTCTTGACCTGAAATTCAATAGTGAGTTCCTTCTATGAAATGTCACTTAAGCAGCAAAGAGTGTGAATTCCCCTTCAATTTTTCCAAGTTTGCTCAGTAGGATGAGATTTTTTTTAATATTATGTTGGTGGTTGTATCCTTCAAACTACAAGAAGTTTTGTTTTCCAGAAATGTCTTTCCTAAACACATAATTTGGCACAGAAATGTTAAGCACAAACGTGGTTGGGCTTGCGTACCACCTTTGCCCTTCATTAAAGAAATATTCAGAGAAATACAAAGGGCTTTCCTATTCATAGGCTATTGGAAAAGTTTCTGTTACATTTCATAATTGAATCTTCTGATTCCCTTTCTTCTGACATCCCTTTCTAGAGAGCTCAACTTGAAACTATTGAATTCACTTTTTAAGTAAAATCCCCAGAAATTAATAAGCTTTACTCTAAATGTATTTCTTGGGCTTACTGATATATTAAAAACTGTATAACATACTATTGGCACATAGATTGGCCAGTCTAATTGAATAGTAATGGGACTTAAATATTTATAAAGACATTATTGTGTTGATACATATGAAGACATACCATGGAAATGACATCATCATCATGGCTAGGCTTCGCAAACGAAGATTTACAAGGGCTCTACCCACGCTTGCTACAAGCACGCTGGTGG
>JAWWEE010000085.1:40903082-40916251 GCA_035221455.1 Xenops minutus
TTTTTTCCTCCAGGCTGATTCTGCGTGTGTACTCAAAGGAAGCAGCAGCGTTATGGATGGTGTGTCTCCATTTCTCCTGATTGGAGACCAGGGTGGACCACTGATGGTGGTCAATACGGCCAAGGATGAGGTGGTGTTTCAAGGCCTCTGGTAGGGTCTCCCATGGAAATGACAAAATGCATTAATAAACTACCCATTTTCAAATTCTAATATAAATTATATATAGTTATATGCTATACAAATTACATATAATATACTACCAATACAAATGTTACAAACTTGTGCATATGTAATGTATTGACTACTAAAGGGATTTTGCTGTACCATGAAAAGATTGCCGTATCAACATGGCTCAGGGGATCATGTAAATATCAAGAAGGTGAACGTCCCTTTTAAGTTGTCATTGAAACAGTGTGTTGTACTATGGTTTAAAAATGCCTTGGAAAGGGTTGCTGTGATGAATATGTATTTCATTAACTATTCCACTGATCAGATTTTGTATTTTGGGGGTGGTTTTTGTTGGCCATGTGGACATACAACACCAATTTCTCTGAGACAACATTATTTTTCTGCCTAATTTCTCATTTTATCACTGCTGTTGTGTAGTTATCTGTGCATTTTGCTTTGAGTCTGGGGAAGACCATCTCCTTCTGGGTGAACCATGAGAAAAATCAGTTGTATTATGCCAGATGCCAGATTAACAAACTACAGCGGATCCTTCTGTGCACAGAATGTATTAGTCTTTGAGCCTCTGTCTCAGCTTCATTACCACAACCTTTACAATTGAAGACAGCACTCTTTGAAGCATCATGCAGGATTTACGTTTCCATTGGGGGAGGCCTTTCTAACAACCAAGCCCAGTTCCTATCTATAAATGTTCGATGAAGAGTAACTGTCTTGCAAAATGGTTGGGAAGACACTGTGTTTGTCTGTGAATAGATGACAAAATTATCAGGTTGGGAGAAGTTACAGATTGCGTGGTCCAAAAAAAAATGGATCATTAGGAGAAAAAAACTACTTAAAATAGTTTTCTTTACTTTGGACAGTACATATAAACAACCTTTTGTTTTGGGGTTACCACATTCAACTCACTGAGGGGAAGTGGTTATACATGCAGCTGAGTAATTTCACACTAATATCTTTTCTTTTGAGAAATGATAAATTTCTCACAGTTGAAGATGCTTTTTTTCTATTTCCAAATGTTTTTTTCTTTCAAGAAAACTGTACATGTGGAACTAAGGAAAAATGCAGTTTTTGAGACTCGTATAATCTCAGGGTAACGTTTCTGCCCCCACTTCCTACCCTATTACCTCTTCCATGCTTTAATAACTGTCCCCTCCTCTTGAGGGAGGTGTTTGAGTTTTTTCTTTTTAAGTTTTGTGTTTAAGGCTTTAAATATACTACATCTGAAAACAATACAGAACATAAAATTCCTATTTTGTTACCTACGATGTGAATGGCCTGCCTGTATGCCAGTGTGGTATGCAAGGCCTCCTTGCCCTCTTATTACCAAGTTGTGCTTTAATTTAGAAAAAGATATGAAGAAGTCTTCTAGAAGGACTGCCGGAGTGTACCTCACAGTGTTCTAATAAAACCTAGAGAATTATCATGGGTGTCTGGCTAATTAGAGAACTTCAAATTCAGTCTTTATATGATTTTAAAGGAATTAAGCAACCAAATTCCATTAAATTTAAATAGCATTGATGGGAGAGTCATGGGATAGTCACACTGCTTGCTTTAGACATCTAACACATATGCTACAACTGGAGCTTTGACAGCCTAAACTGGAGAGAGTCAATGGAGATCACCTGTTAGGTACCTCCAGTTAAGTAATAGCCTGATTTCTCTAAGGCTCTTTTGGTTAGTGATGATAATTTTCTTCTTTTCTAGTCCTAATAAATTCTTTCCAGAGCCCCAGATTTCCCTAGGGAATGTAACTGGAGACTAATGGGGATTTCTAAATTGTTTCTTTAATTCTTTTTTTACTTATGCTAAGTAATGGGGAGAAGATTCTAAACCATAACTTTCTTCAAGTTTCTCCCACCTAATTTTGTGCTCCCACAAGTCTTGGACTGGAGAGGCTACCATATTTTTTGATGTTTTTTTTTTTTTTTTTAATTGCACATGTCTTTCTGGGATGAAAAAAACAAAGTTGGAGAAGATTTGGTTAATTAATTTTGTTTCATGATTTTGCAGCTACTTTAGAGATTTAAAGAACAACAACAATAGAAAAGACCTATCCAGAGGAAAAGAGTTGTCATGCTCAGTGGTGCAGTGCATTACTTTGGGTTATTTAAATAAATATAAATATTCTTAGTCTCTTGCTGGTAGTAATAGTTATCTATTCATCTGCATGAAAGTTGACTTGAACTAAGACCTACCATATTCTTCTGGAAAATTCTGAAGCTCTTATGGAGTGAACCTGCACAGTAACATTAAATCCTCAGACAATGCTGTGTGCTAATGCTGTTATTTCAAACATAGCATGACTGAGAAATACCTCTTAGGCCTACTCTCTTCACTCTCAAGTCTCAAGTCTTGAAGTATGACAATCAGACTTCAGCAAATAAGCAAATACGAGTCTTGTGTTTATTTTTGTATACTTGCTTTTAATCAATAGTTTTTACTTTCAAGGAGTTAGGGTTTTTTTCATTTTCCTTTTTGAAATCTAGGCCAGAACAAAGCTCTTTGAACTCACAGAACATGCATAAAACACACAAGGGGATAGTTGATGGCTGGTCTCTGATTACATAAAAAAGGGCAGATCTGCAGATGGCTCTATAGACAAAAATACGCAGTTAGATGAAAGAATTAGATTGTACCTGAGCTTTCCCAAGAATGCTGGATGACAGAGCGAATGAGACTTAAAAGTAATAAGATTTGGAGTGAGGATTTTAGCCTGTAAAGTGTTTCCCGAAACAGCTGAGTGGGCCTTGTACATCAATCAGTAACTAAGAACAACAAACAAATAAGGAGAAAATATGTCAGGAAAAATAATCTTACACAATATCAAGTATTTATTTTAATGCGTAAGAAAGAAAAACTCATTTGCAGCAGATGCTGGGGCTTTCTTACACAATTTAGAAAGAGATCTTCATTCTGCAGAAGTTGACTTAACCTGAGCCCTTATTTCCCTCTCCTTTAAAGCTCCTGTCTTCACAATTGCCAGAAGAGCTTAAAAAGAGGTATCAAGTTTTTTGGGGGAGAAATAGCTGTAGGACCAGGGTGAGTAATGAGACACTACTGGAATTGGAAAGCACATGCCTGTATATTCTTTGTTTGGTCATTTTGTTGTACAGGACCAAGTATATGGTGTAGTAGTTCCCATTTTCTCTTACTCAGTTAAGATAGACATGTTCTTCAATGCATAAAATTCATTTTCCAGAGAGAGCAGAAGTTTGTATTCAAATCTGTTCTTCTCTCACTGTAAAAGAGATAGGGCCTGAAAAGTTTTGGACCTTCATGCTTTCCACCTTCCCACAGCAAGAAGGATTGGTTGTGACACAGAACTGAAATTAATTTCTGCTCTATCTAGGCTATAGTTTAATACACCTCAACTATTTAGCTTACTGCTAAGACATACTCAAGCAGCTGCAGATGAGTTTTTGTGAAGTTGTCAATATCCTCATTACAGGGCCCCAAATAAAAGCATAGTTTGTCAAAAATGAAGGATATCAATATGCACAATAGAGATCATAGTTGTGTGGTGGCCTTCAGCAAGAAGTGAATTCAACTAGAGAACAGTAAATAAAGAGAAGATAGCATACTTGTCAAGAAAGCGGAAATGTGGTGACTTTTTTCAGGATAGGTCTCTGGGTTCAGAGCTCTCTTTGTCTTATTTAAATGGCATTATATTAGTCAGAAAAAAAAATATTAAACTATAACACAGTTCTGCTAAAACAGATTAATAAAGATTTAATATACTACTTTCTGTGAAGAATCTGATACCCACCATGTAGTGCTGTAATAAAACAGAAACAAATGAGCCAACTCGAAATTATGACTCTCCATGGTTTTTAGGTCTCTCATACATTTTTATAAAACATATATGAGAACTTTTGAATTGCTAAATTGTTTCTTTTTTTTAAAAAATGGTGTTCCAAAACATGTCTAAAGTAAAACTCTGCAGTGTGAAATACTAGCACTTACCAATGTGAATTCCCTGATTGCTGAGCAAAATTTAAAACCAAATAACTATTTTGCATGAATAAATATATGCTAAGATAGCAATGTGTTCTTTAATCAGAATGTTGATGATCTTGCAGATTAAATATTCTATGCAAAAATGTTTCTGTTTCTAGATATTACAATTTTTTTTGTGTGAATATTGATTTATATGAACACTAGTAAAATCTTTGTGTAGACAGGCATATCTGAAAAAAGCTAAGTGTAGCTCCTAGTATTCACAAAAGAGTAAACAGGATGGCTTATGAGTAAAAAATACACAGTTCACTTGAGTAATGGCAATGATCGCCTCTGGTTTCATGCATCAAACTGCAAGAGGAGTACCATATTCTTCTCCCATAAAATTATTGGGTTTTTTTCTTCATGTAAGGCTATTGCAGGTTTAGAGATTTTGCTGTTTTTTCAAATGATGGAATGTTCATCATTACACTCCTACTAAATGTCTTTTCCTCTGAGACAGCAAAAGCTGTCTAAAGAGCAGGTTATTAAGGTACAACTACCAATTCTGGTAATTTAAGTTTAGCATTTGGCATTCTTTGCCTTCCAACAGCATTATAAATGCTGGTAGTTTATTTTTACTTGTAAGTTAGCTTTGCATCAGAACAAACATCCCTAAAATGCATTAGCCTTACAGCAAAGGAGTGGAAACCTATGAAGCAGGAAGCCTTACACAGTCTTCAGGGAAATCTTGAGTGCTTTTGAGAATGATTTATTTTCAAAGGGCTTAAGCAAAATCATCTCCAGAAAAGATGTGAATGTTTCAGGCAAGGTGCAGGGAAAAGACATTGTGGCTCCAGCATGGACTTTGCCTTCTACAAATTATTTCACTACAGCCGCAGAACACACCTTCATATTTTCACAAGCACTTGTTCACAGAAGAACACAGGTGATCAAGGGTATGAAAGATTTAGAAGCTGTTAAAATACAGTATTAGAAACTGTAAGCCAATACAGTCTGTGAATACTTTAGGCTACTGACTGGATGAACCGGGTATAGTAAGTGTAACCACAGTACTTTTAGGTCACAAATTTTACAAGAACAACAGATTCAGTTTTGCAGACCAGAGGGAACATCAGTAGATATGGGGTGGGGTGGTATTGCATCAGGGCTCTCAGATGCAAGGTTGTCCCATCAGCGTGAAATAATTTCCCCGGAAATAATAGGGGAAAGTGAGTGAATTCTGTACTTAAATATGAGTGATACCTGAAGAAACTGATATCGCAGAGGTGAAGAGCTAGTGAGATAAAGCACATGTGTGTCTACTAGTAAACACAGTATGAGCATAAGAATTTCTCTTTGTGTGTCAGTCTGAAAAGCATGAATTTCTTTCCAGAATTCTTAGATGGACTCTGCCTTTCTTTCCTCTTTTTGTTCTTTTGAAAGAGGTCATTTCAGCCTAAAAAGTATAAAAATTTTTGCCCTTCTATTTTTACTTCACAGGTACAATCTGCAAGTTCTAGATAGGAGTTTTTATGGATGATAATGCAAATAAATACTTTTATATTACTTTCCAAAACTTGTGAGAGCTTGAGTTTCATTTCTGAAAATGATTTAGATACTTGAGAGTTTAAATCCCATTCATTATTAGTGAGGCCTTGGTCCTTAAATTGAGGCTCTTACAGGCCTGTTTTGCAGTTTTCTCCCATGTATTTTATAATAGTCTTGAGACAGACATTTTAGTTCTTGATAGGCATGTCCCCTAATTCTTTACCTCCTGCTTTCAGTAGCAGCTGTTTAGGACAGAGGGTAGCTTAATTTCCCCAGATTCTTGTCATTTCCTTGTGACAATTCCCAGGTCAACTGGCTATTGCTTTATCCTTGCAAATGAAGCAGAATATGTTCTCTGAACCAAATGCTGTTTTCTTCTACAGTAAGGCTTGTTGATAACAACTACACTTTTGATGTTTTGAAGAATGACATTAAAATTGAGCTTTGAAGAGGGCCAACTACTGAGCTCCTAATTTACCCCTGTGCAGCTCAGGAGATTGTTACTACTCCCTAAAAATAAAATTTTTAAAAAGTTAGCTATGGAGAACAGCTAGCAGATGTTGTAAAGCGTAATGAAAAGCTCTCTGAAATCTGAAAGCTCCTTAAGTTCTTTAGTTAGTACTTTCCATAATCATATATATATATATATTTACTTCTGCTTAAGAATACAATGTGGAGAACTTTGCTTGAAGAAAACTGTGAGAGGTGACCTGAGACCAGTGGTTCTTATCTGTTGGATCAAATGGTAATCAAGCACAATACAAAGATTTTGAATAAGTAGTATAAAATTACAATAACTGAGTTAGGAAACTTTGGAGTTGGAAATTACTGAAATTCCGGCAAGCTTCTTGATAGCTTACTGTACAAGCCATAGTATGATTTTTTTTTTTTTTTGTGAGCAGTTATATAAAATAGCCATAAGATATTCCAGAGAGTAAACTGACTCAGCTCTTCATGGTGAAATGAGGGCTGCACGCTCTGGGTTCTTTTGAAGTACATGTGGATGACAAGTAGTGAGATGTTTCTCACTTTTAGTTGATGAATACAAAGTTCTGCAATATACGTGGAGTTCTGTATCCTAACAGTGAGTCGTAGTGTCTTCACCCTGAAATATTTGTATTTAGATTTATTTGGAATAAAGAAATAAATTGGTAAGTCTTGACTTGTATATACTTTACTATTGTGACCACGATCCTTTAACAGTACCAATGTAAATAAATGAAGTTTCACTCCTTAGTTTTGTTGTAACAAATTTGGTTTTATCTATAGCTTTCTTTAGATTTTGTTGATAGAAATCAGTGGATTCTCAATTGCATTCTATTGTTTGGCCAGCATACTGTTTTAGGACTTGGTTTGCTTGACAGGAGCTTTAAAAAGAAGGAAAGAAAATTTAATGCTAATTGCCATGAGTGATAAGCCATGTGGCTGTGTTCACCCTTCAGTGGATCAAATGAAAATGTGCCAATACAATTTTAGTGGGTAAATAACACCCTGCTGTTTCCCTCAGTAGAGGAACCTTAGAGCACACAGATTTCTTCAAGTGTGTTGGAATAGTGTATAAATTCCCAGAGTAAAAATTATTTGTCTAATAAAAGTTTGGGGATCTGAAAATATTATTTGTGGATTTCACCAAGTTGCAGATGCAGTCTCTTCCAACCTGAGGAAAGGCTGGCAGAAATTTTAAGAGCCCTTCAGGATACACTGTCAAATAAGCTTTACAGTCTTCTTTCTGTTGCAGCCTGCTTGTTAGAAAATGAATGTCTTCCAAAACAATTTCTGCAGGAGAGTTCACAAATTTAATGTGATTGTCTTCAAATACTTCTCAAAGAGTTAGTAACTCAAACTTTCAGATATTAAACCTGTTATCATAGAGCTATCTGACCACTTTCATTATGGCGTTATAGGAATACTATCTTGGTCGAGTCTAATAATTTTCACAAAAGTAATGAATGACACATTTTAAGATTCCTTGATCTTGACTTAATTAATAGGAAGAAATGTCTGAAAGTGAGAAATTTTCAGTGGTAAAAGTTTGCTTTCTCTCATTACATTTGAATTACTCAAAAGAAATTAGTCAGCAGTTTTAAAGATTCTGGACAAGAGACCAGAAAAATGTATAGGAAAATGTCTGTTTTGTTTTCTACGTGAGCAGTTATAAGAATGTAACCCCCTGGATTTTTAATTAATGCTGTTTAACAAATCTGTGGGGCCTGATGGGATTCATCCCAGAATCCTCAAAGAGCCTGATGTCCTTGCAAAACCTCTCTCAATGATTTTTGAGCTGTCTTGGGAATCCAGAGAGGTCCCATCTGACTGGAAGATGAGGAACTTTGAACCTATTTTCAAGAAGAGTAAGGAAGACCCCACAAACTACAGCCCTGTCAGTCTCACTTCAGTGTCTGGTAAGGTTATGGAAAGGATTATTCTGGGAGGTATTGAAAAACACATGAAAATCAACACAGTCACAGCCAGCATGGCTTCATGAGAGGAAAGTCTTGCTTATCCAACCTGACTCTCTTCTATGACAAGATAACCCACCTAGGTGATCAAGGGAACCCACTTGATATAATCTTTTTGGATTTCAGTAAAGCTTTCGACACTGTCTCTCACAGGCTCCTTCTGGACAAAATGTCCAGCCCACAGCTGGATAAACACATCATGTGGTGGGTGAGCAGTTGGCTCAAGGATTAAACACAGAGGGTGACAGTGAACGGGGTGACATCAGACTGGTGACCTGTCACTAGTGGGGTTCCACAGGGCTCCATCTCGGGCGCTGTGCTCTTAAACATCTTCATCAATGGCTTGGATGCAGGACTGGAAGGGACACTGAGCAAATCTGCAGATGACACAAAACTGGGAGGAGCTGTTGACTCCCTGGAAGGCAGGGAGACCCTGCAGAGAGACCTCGACAGATCAGAGGACTGGGCAGTCACCAACCATGTGAAGTTCAACAAGGGGAAGTGCTGGATTCTGCACCTGGGATGGGGAAACCCTGGATGTTTGTACAGGCTGGGGTATGAGATGCTGGAAAACAGCACTGTGGAAAGGAAATGGCCTGAAATTGTGTCAGGGGAGGTTTAGGTTGGATATTAGAAAAAGGTTCTTCACCCAGAAGGTGGATGGGCACTGAAGATGCTCCCCAGGGAAGTGGTCCCACCACCAAGTCCAACAGAGTTCAAGAAGCATTTGGGTGATACAATCAGGCACATGGTGTGACTCTTAGGGATGGTCCTGTGCAGGGCCAAGAATTAGACGCAATGACCCTTGTTGGTCCCTTACAACTCAGCATATTCTGTGATTCCGTGAAAAATCTTTATTATGCTCTAGTGAGTTCAGAGGAAGGCCACAAAGATAATCTGAAGGCTGGAGCACCTCTCCTATGAAGAAAGGCTAATAGAGTTGAGACTGTTTAGCCCGAAAGGGTGCAAGATCTGGGAAGACCTTAGAGCAGCCTTCCAGTACCTAAAGGGAGGCTACAAGAGAGCTGAGGAAAGAGGGTATGTAGTGAAAGGAAAAGGGAGGATGCCTTTAAGCTGAAGGAGAATATGTGTAAGTTAGCTTTTAGGAGGTAGCTATTTACTGCAAGGTTGGTGAGGCACTGGAACAGGTTGCCTAGAGAAACAGTGATAGCCTCATCCCTGGAAGTGCTCAAGGCCAGGCTGGCTGGAAGTTTGAGCAGCCTAGACTAATGGAAGGTGTCCCTTCTCATTGCAGGGTGTTGGAACAAGATGATCTTTAAGGTCCCTTCCAACCCTAACCATACTACGATTCGGTAGTGTAAGGTGATGGCTCAGGCTAAGAAAAGAACAAAGAAACTCCTCATGGGTTCCTGGAAAACCCCAGCACCTGGGGGACACAACTCCCAGAAACTGATCAAAGGATTAAAATGAAGAAAGGAGTGTTATGGATGATATAGCAAGGCCTTTTGTTGCAAATCCTCTCAGAGGAAAACACAGGAAGACAATCCTTAGACCTCTATCACCTCCCTGTCACTCCAAAAGAATTATTTCATTAACTATAGCCACCCAAACTGCCTAAGAAAAAAGAGATTGTACATAAGCAAAAAAGGAGAAGTTCCATCAAGATCTGCAGAGGTGGACAGGTTGCCTTTTCTCCTTCCCCTTGCTTGGGATGCCCTGGGGGTGAGCAATTGTCTTTATTGTCATATATAGATATAGAGATAGATAGATAGATAGATAGATAGATAGATAGATAGATAGATAGATAGATAGATAGATGTGGATATTTTCATGTGTTCTTACGTTATGTTGCTGCGTTATTTTCATTTAGTGTGTGTGTGTATGTTCTTAGTGTTTTGTTGTGCTTTCAGAGGGTGTGCTTGGTTTGCCAGTTTAAGAGTAAATTAGGTGGTTAACCACTCTCACCGGTGACCCAGACCTTTTTAATTGTCACAAATATTTATTAATAAATGTGTTATTACATGAGCTGTCAGAGTTAGTCTGTCTTTCTGGTGCTGGCAGCCTTGGCTGACAACATAATGACCCATAAGCAAAGGCTTGCTGAGAAGTTTTCTGTATTGTTTTTTGGTGCAGTCTCTATAAAAGATATCAAATGTCTTGTCTTTGCAGTGAATCTGTTAAGCAAAGGGTCTCCTAAAAGACACTAACAGACTGCTCTGGACATTAAAAAAGGCTTTGATACAATGAGGGGATCTTAATACCCAAAAATAAATTAATACAGGTTGGACAGAAAATTCTTCTTTTTCTGCCCCCCTTTTCACATGACAAGTACTCTAAAAAGTAAAAATTAAAGTCAAAGCATCTGCGAATAGTCACTTCTTGCACTATGTTTCTATAGTGCCCTCTTTTTAACCCACACAAATCTGAATTTACCTTAATAGGAAAAAAAGAGATGAGTTTTCCAAAATGTAGATCTCTTTTACAAATGAGATCCATTTTCTTCTGTACTGAGAATCCTTTATTAGAGAAGGCACTGTAGGTATCTCCCCATGTGCCTCTGCACTTCTGTGTTATCTGAGTGATCCAGTTATCCTATGGGTTGCAATTTCTGAGGTTAGGTATTCTTTGCCTGAATGAGACTGGATTTTAAGTGCTATTATATGATATGGCCTAATAGTAACAATAAACTGGAGTTCAGGGAGATATTGAAAATTTTCACATTGTTTATGCAAGCATCATATAGTATCTCGTTTTTTGCATTCTGGAAAATAAGAAGAAACATATTTACAGCATTATTTTTAATCTGTCATTCCTTGAAACAAAACCCATTACATTCATTGAATAAAATATTCTTCTGAGTCTACAAACCCTTGAACCCAATTCATTTACTTTCATGCTTCACGTTATTTCCCTGCACTGTTCTCATACATAGAGTAAGGTTCCATTTTTGAGGTTTCCTGGCTTGAGATTTGAGAATTCCCGGTGTGCAATTATTTGAAATGTCTTGCAGTATAGTAAATCATTGAAACAGCTGGGAACACTTCTTGATTTCTGCTATGATCACATATTTAGAAATTAATTAATTTGTGTTGCTGGCTGTTGAGGTTTTGTTTTTTATCTCCAGGAATGCAGAAAGGCTATGAATTCAGGAAGGTCTGTATTTTAATTGTGTCTATCATTCCTTCAGTTAGATTAATTCTCTTTTCTGTTTCACCTCTAGAACTGAATTAATATTTAGCTAAATTACAAACTAGATATCAGAACAAGTAAAAATTAAACTATTTTCAATAGTTTTGTGCCATTGTACAATGTTTGTACATCATCATTGGAATGCTTCATATGACTTAAAATGGATGTGTAACTAGTATGGGAAAGGTATGTGACTCCCAACAGGTCCAGAGCCAGGTAAGCAAAGAGTCCAGCTTGTTGAGGATATTAACTCAATATCTTGAGATATTTTTAGGTCAAGAAAACAACCTCTCTGAATTAAGTGGATTAGTATTCACATCTTGCTCAGCTATATATAAATTCAGTATTCTGTGAGGGCTGTTTTATAGCATGTTTAACTGGCTGGGGAAATTTAAGCTCCCATCTTTGTGAAAGAATAAGCTTATCAGATTAAGAGCCTATTCGGATGTCTCTCTCAGATGCTATAAAGAAGAGGCTAAAGTGGCTCTGACCTATTGAACCTGTTGCAGAGCACAGGTTTGACATCTTCCTTAAACAGGGTAACTCCCTTGGTAAAGAAATTGCACTACAGTATCTGTAATTCAACCAATCCTAGATCTTGGAGGATGACAGTTAGATTTCCTTTATAGTTGTTGTGGAACAAAAAAGAACTTGCAGCATAAAATATTTCTACTTCTATTTAAAAACATTACCAAACCTAGGCTGAAGAAATGATGTGATGGAGAACCCATCACAGAGTAGCCCTATGATCAAGAGTACTCACAACTCAAGGTTTCACATTGAAATTTTCTAGATTTCAGTTTCAAAGTCTGGTATTTATGACTGTTAAAAAAATTGTCTCCATGAAGGTTGTCAAGACTGTGAGCCAAACAGAAGTTAATATTATAAATCATGGTGTGCATGTAGGGACAACAGATATGAGTGGACCACAAGCCTTACAATGCATCTTTGGCAGATCTCTGCACATTGATGAACATCTTTGCAAAAAACTTTTAAAATATATGCCAAGTAATGGCCTTGCTACATGATAATTATTGAAAAGGCAGTGTTATTTCCCTATTCTATTTTTAATTTCACTAGTTATACATTCAAGGACTACATTTACCCTCTTAGCTACAAGTTTGCGTTAGGAACCCATGTTGAACTGGTTATTTCAAGGGATTAGACCTCATTCTATAAGTAATGTTTTTCTGTTTGTGGCCACGTCAGAAACAACAGTAGGAGCTCTACCTCTAGCTTATTCATATGAAAATCAAGGTTTGAAGGCATCAGTTGAAAATGCAATGATTTTTACTCTAAAAATACTGATTTTTCTCTATGGTCTACCTTTTATAAATGTAAGTTGAAGAATAATACTGACTTTATAGAAAAACTAGGATTAGTGGTTAATTGAATGCTTATTTATGAAACTCACTGTCCCTATTAAATTTAATTTGACATGTTCCTATAGGGAAACTGCTGGTTCTGAACTTGTTTTTCAAAGCTAGACATAAAAAATGAAAACTGATTACACTAGCATTATATCCTATATATTAGAAATTTACTGGTTTGGAAGTACAATGCCATGTTCTTGATACTGCCCACCCTTGAGCATGTGGCTCAAGACAGGAATTTCTCTTTTCAATTTCCTTTTTCATGCAGGTTTTCACAGGACTAAGAAGGCAGTGAGGCTACAAGCTGGCACAAGCACAGCATGATCTAGCACTGGAGACCGGTGGTGTTTCAAACGGAACAGCTTGATGCTCTGACCCAAGATACTGTGAACTAGGGCTCAGGCCATTGACCTCCCTGTCGTGATCCGTCGGGTTACAAGGAGTGGTTCTCACTCATGGAGGGTGAAACAGGAGTGGAACATTTATTAAGGGAGCACGAGACTTATAAAGGGTT
>JAWWEE010000085.1:40916351-40971639 GCA_035221455.1 Xenops minutus
TTAGCTCTACTGCATTTTCTGGAACAGAAGGTTTGTCTTTGAATGAAAAAAAAAAAAAAAAAAAAAGAAAAAAAAAGTACAGCATACTGTATATGCCAGCTAGCTCTGTTTTTTTAACACATGATTATTTTATTGGGGTGTACGTTAATTAATCCTGAAATAAGATCCTGTGTGGCATTCAAAGTTGTGTTGAGTAGCACAGAGTTTAAATATTTTAGTTTTACAACTCTGTTATGCTGGCAGCAAACAATAGTATCTCAGTGAAGTCAGCATATGAACACTGCTTGTGATGACATCTGGAAGGCATGTTTTATCTATAAGCACAGTTGTAGACAAATGAAAGCAGACAGATGTAAGGCTGGTGTGGCATCTTCGCCTCAAGCATTCTCTGGCTGTACATTTTCCAGTGTGTCAAAAAGAGGGAGCTTTTTTCTGGAATAAAAACATTCTGTCACATCTGTACACCAGCTACTGTGCAGCCTTCTCTGAGCTCTGAGGTGTAATGTCAGATATTTTCAAAATTTAACACAAAACATAATTTCAAAACGCTGAGGACTACCTGAGTGTTTAGAGTATGAGTCACCAAAGGACAATAAAACCCATAAATTATGGGCTTACCAATACTGCCTGGTAGGGAGATGGTGTTGGTGTTTATGGCAAGGATACACAGATATGCTTTCACACTGATATTTCATTTAAGTAACAAATGTGTTTTAGGGAGGATAAGAAAAAAAATCTGTGTAGCAAGGTCTATGAATGCCTCATTCTTTGAAAATTGTAGCCTGAATCTTAGCACAAGTCATACTTCTTATGTGGAGTGATATTCTTAACACGCTTGATGCTCTTCTGTGTAGAATTACTTTTTCTGAAGAGAAAAGTACTATGTAGGAGATAAGCAGGGAAGAAAGAATAGGCACTATTGTATGGAAGGGCAGTTTTTTTGGGTTTGGTTTGTTTTGTTTTTTAAATCAGTTGATTTCCTGTAGTTTTCACCAGGGATCTGAGCTGATATAAGCAGTAAAACGCACTGCACCTGCTATGGTGCATGCAGTTCAGGCACAAGGCTCTGGAGGTTCATGAATGAAACAGTGCATGTATCACCTAAGCTTTTGCTAATTACATTTAAGTTTGTTTTTTAAGGAACTAGAAGCTCTGGACAGAATCCAGCCTTTGCTAGAAAGTTTTTGTGTATTACATTGTCTTGTAAGCTAAGCAGAAAAAAAAAATAATTAAAAAATAAATTGCATTGGCAGATTTAAGTCGGCAGTAGCAGAAACTGCAGAGATGTAATAGCAATTGGTAGAGAAGTCCAGAATCACTTACCAACAATTTTGACTTTCTTGGTATCCTTTGCCCAAATAGAATCTGGCTGCTTTCCATTATAGCATATCTTCATACTCCGGAAAAATCAGTAGCAAAAGGTGGTGAAGTGCACAAGTTTTTTAGTAATAGAGAATCATTACACTATTAACCTGGGAAATACAGTTGTCCATTTCCTGTTTGTCCCCACCGCAGTACCATCAATCTATTCAAAGTGCTTTGTATTCATAGCCCAAGGGCCCCAGATAAGTGCCTTTGTGTACATAAAATGGCACTTTTTTGTTTTACATGCTGTTAGCATAGGGCAAAGGAAGTGAGTGTGTAATCGCACATGTACAGCAAATAGCCATTTGTACCTGCAAGGAGCAAATGGGCCCACTCAGATGGATTGGTCGGCCTTTAATAGCACTTGAGTGAACTGATAGGCAGACATAGATGTACCTGTTACACCAGAGACCTGAGGGCCTTGTACCTTTGCATGACTTTTCACTTAAAAACTACTGTTTGTGGTTCAGTGGCTCCATCACTCTATTTGTGTTCCTTTGCTTGTAAGACTATGGACTGCTCCTGAGAGTCCTGGTTTCTAAAATTTTAATGCTGTAATGCTGACCGTTGGTAATGTTCCTGTATTGGAAAGCACATTAGCCTTAACTTGAAGGATGTAGTTTAACAGCCAGCAGTAAATATTTTACTTTGTTCTTCTCAGTCTATTTTTGTCTGTTTTGGTTTTCTGGTGGGTTTGGTGTTTTTGTTGTTTGTTTGGTTTTTTAATGTCCAAACCATAACAGAAGTAGAAAATCCTATAGTCTGACCACAGATCGTTATTTCACAGCCACTAAAAATTTGTGTCTCATCACTTAGTTGATTGAGGAGTGAAGACACAGACGCTGCAAAAAACCTAGATACTCTGTGTTCACTGACACACTATCAATCACCTATACAAAAGTAAAGAATTAAATCTGATATCCTATGATTTAGTCTGGTGTTGTTGCTGCAATAATGCTGTTGTATTAGAATTTTTACTCTTTCACTTCAGTATTTCTGGCCTTTTAAGTATATCTAGGGTGAGAGCAAATAGCTTTGACCTGTGTATGTGCAAACCTACTGAAAACCCATCTGAGACCAGAACTGCAGTAATTTGCTTACAATTGACTGATCTTTTGCTTCCAATACAATAAATCCACTTTTCCCTGCCTATGACATTAACTGCTTTTTGTGGTTTATGGTTTAAAAACATTTTGGAAGTCTCTTTTTTCTAGCCCTTTTTTTTTTTTTTTTTAGTGTACTGCACAACTAGTTGGCAACAGATTTAATTGCAAAACTTGCTGGAGATTCTTTCACAGATGTCTGTGGGGTTTTAATATTTATTATTTAAATTATGGTAGCATTCAGAGGCCCAAGCTCAGAATTTGTGTATGCCTATGCCAAGAACAATGCAGATACAGAGTCAGTACAGGATTACCTACATGTATCAAAAGTAAGTGTTTTAATAAGCTTATTTATATATATTATTTTATGAATATGTATAAGTACAAGAAATGCTACTCCAGGAGAATCCATGTGGAGGCCTGTCATCGGTGGCATTCCCTGGTGATCAGTACTGGGTCCAGTCTCATTCAACTTTTTTATCAATGACATGCACGAAGGAATGAAACGCACCCTCAGCAAGTTTGCTAGTGATACGACGTTGGGGGGAGTGACCAATACACCTGAAGACTGTGCTGCTATTCAGTGGGACCTTGATAAGCTGGAGAGTTAGGCAGAGAGAAACCTAATGATGTTCAACAAGGGCAAGTGTAGGGTCCTGCACCTGGGGAGGAATAACCCCAAGTACCAGTGCAGGCTGGGGCTGCAGAGAGAACAGCCCTGCAGAGAAGGACCTTAGTGGATGCCAAGTTGATCATGAGCCAGCAGTGTGCCATTGCAGCCATGAGGGCCAATGGTTTTCTGGGATTCCTATGGAAGAATGTGGCCAGCATGTCAAGGGAGGGATCCTCTTCTCGGCTCTAAAGAGGCCACGTCTGGAATGTTGTCTCTAGTTCTGTGCTCATCAGTACCAGAGAGGCAAGGAGCTACTGGAGAAAGTCCAGTGGAGAGCCACAAAGATGATCAGAGATCTAGAGCATCTGTTTTACAAGGAATGATTGAGGAATTGGCCTGTTTAGTCCAGAGAAGACTGAAAGGGGGATCTCATCAATACATATCTCAAAGGCAGGCATCAGGAGGATGAAGCCAGACTTTTTTCAGTGGTGTCCAGCAACAGGACAAGGATCTGTGGCCATAAACTAAAACATAAGAAGTTTCACTGCAACATAAATAAGTTACAGTGAGGGTGGCATGTAGGGAATGGGTTGAAATTGTTGGGGTGTTACAGGATGCCATGCTAGGTACAGAGCTAAGATGGGGGACAGAAGCCAGACCTTCTCATATAGTCAAGAGTGAAAATGAAACTGCTTCGGTGAAAGTGGCCGACAGTGCATACTCCCTGGAAGGACGGGGGACTGATTAGTGGGGAAGGGACATGTCATATATGCTAATATGACTGGAACTGGATGAGGGTATAAATAAGCTTGCATCTCTGCCATTAAACGAATTCTCATCTAAACAAGAGAGCTTTGTGCCTTAATTTGCCACAGTGGCAGAGCACTGGAACAGGCTACGCAGGGAGATCATGGAGTCTTCTGCTCTAGAGACATTCAAATCCACCTGGATGTGTTCCTGTGTAACCTGCTGTAGGTGACTCTGGCTTGACAGAAGGTTTGGACTAGATGATATCCAGAGGTCTCTTCCAGCCTTAATAATTCTGTGAGTCTGTGAAATTAATATTGTAAGTAAACATCTGTCGGAATCTTCATTAACTATGATGGAGATTTGGCTTTCCGCATTTTTTTCTCTTCTTATAGTGACAGTTATTTGTTAATTCATGTATAATTTTATCCAGTTTATAGAAGATTAAGTCAAAAGTATATTTTTATCTGAAAGCAGAATACAGACTTGCTATTTTATGTAGTGTAGACAGTGCACTACTAGCTTAAAATAACGTGACCTTTAACAAAATATATACTGGTAACAGCTTATTGCTGGACTGTCTTTTCTTTGTATGTTGACTGTGATTTTTTATTGTCTTATAAAGCTGGGGTCTTTTGTTTCTGCTGCAATAGAGAACTAGTGGTACCCCTGCCAAGATGATCTTTAAAGCTGGGTGTCTTTTTTTCTGTGTTCTTAAGCATCATTCAGTGGCCTGGAATAATTGAGTTTGACTGGCAACATCTTTTGACAGGAGAACATCAGAGCTGATGCACAGTAGCATATACTGCAGGTCATCACAGACAGATTTTTCGGTATGGTTGTGCTAGACTTGGTATCTGCCCACGCTTTGAGTCTCATTCATGTCAGACAGGTTTTTGCATTGCCATGACATTGGTTTCTGTTGAACACAGCACAGATAATACAGTGTCTTACCCAGAATGTGATTCCAGTCAGTTTTGCCTCTAGTTAGTTTGAACTTTCCCTTACTGCTAACTTGCACTGCCACCAAACATTCACATACTCATTGTGACTGGAGCCTGGGAAGTTAAACATGGAAAAGTGCTCTTAACCCATGTGAGAAAAGTGGGGGAATTTTTAATTCCCTTTTATCATTACCAACCACCGTGACTAATTTCCCTATTATTTTTTTTTTCTAAACAGAAAAGCAATTCATTATATAGCTTTGCCCCTACAGAGGGGCTGGAAGGAGAGTTGAAAATCTGTCACACCTCATGTGCTATAAGTTCTTTTAGTATAAACATACACACACACATTACTAATATTAGAGTGTCACGTTTGTATGTTCCCTGTAGTGGAATGAAACTAACCTGTGTCTCCATCTATGCCCTCACCTTGTTCTGCTTAGCTCAGCTAGTAGCTGTCAATAGTCCAGGAATGGTATTTCTTCTCCCTTATACTAAGTGACAAGCCCCTTTTTCTTATTGCAAACCTAAAAATTATTTTAATACATAATGTTATCATGTTGGTGGTACAAAACCCTGCTTGCTTACTTAAAATGTGCTCTTGTACTGTCCAGCAGCATCCATGTGGCTAATATAGGTCTGGTGCTTCCTCAGGTAAAAAGTACGTGTAGAGAAGATGATCTGCACTTATTGCATCTAACAGTCCTTTCATCTTATAATTTCCATTAAAGAATGTTTTTAGGCAGAAAATTTTGTGTTCACTGAAGGATAAAATCAGAGATTAAGTAACAGACCATCTAGGAAAAACGAGGCATTTTAGACTCTTTCTGCCTGAATCTTCTGAGTTTGGCTATTTCAAGTCTTATTCGTTTCTCCCTTATGCTGGTATGAAACAGTAACACCTGACATTTACATGTCTGCAAGATGCTCCTCAGACTCAGAAGTTCCCATAGCTTGCAGAATTTTACTGTTGTAAAAAACCCACAAACCATGGGTGTCTCTGTAAGAGGAGCTTGGTGTTGGATGAAAACACCCCATAATGCAGTCAGGCAATGTGGTGACCTTCCATTTTATGGATGACTGCACAATTTTTATTGGTTCTTTAATGTTTCTCTGGCTATGCTGGCAACTTTAGGAAATGCATCTAAGATCAAGTACGTTTTGTGTAAAAAAGTGTGATCAGTAGTTCTACTTGGTAGAAGGGAATGGATAGCCAGAACAGAGCTGGAGAAGTGTGAAGAAAAGAAGGTACAATAGCAGGAGCAAATATAAGGAGAGGAATGAGAACAAAAAGTTTATAAATTACAGTATTGCTATTATATTTATACTTTATCTTATGGGATACTTCTAGGATTCAATTAGTCCACTCAAGTTCAGAGATAACTGGGGTTGCAGCTTATGAAGGGTATTACATTATTGAATTGGACTTATCTCTTGTTAATTAATCTGTTACTTATATGCATTGCCATTCACTTTGCCACTGTGATAGTTATTTTTTGCCTGTATGGAATCTCAAGATATTTAGACATTATTTTTGTCTCAGTTGGGAATGGGCTGGATGATTTTTTTCTTTGCCTTTCCTATCTCAATGGAAGCATTTGTGCCCATAGCTCAGGTTCAGCTCTCTCCACACAGACCTGCCTGTCATTTGCACATAGTCATTATATCAAGGGGTGCTCAGGACTACACGTAATTTAAGCTACCTTCATTCACTGAGAGAGGGTAAGCAAGAAGACTACACATGTTGTGAGTCTGAGAGTGAACACTATTTTGATATAAATCTCTCTCATTTGCTTTATTCACAGTAGTATTTCAGAGATCACACTCATTTTTATTTTCATTGTTTCACTTTTTGTTGCTTTACTTTTAAAATGTCTTCTAGCCACACTGTCAGCCAGTGGGTGCAGACTCACTGGGATCAGAAGATACTTTTGGTCCTTTAAGAATTCCTAATTGGTTTTGTATGATACATTTGGCAGAAGATTTATCCAAACCCATTAATTCAATACTGGTAAGGAAATGGACTGTAATGATGGTAAAGATTGTTATCAGAAAAAGGGTAAATACATTTGGCATACATCCTTGTTCTTCATTATTTGCACACAAATATCAATACAACTTGGACAAGGAGTATAGGAGGACTTGTCACCATGTGTCCTTGTAGAGGAAAATACTTTCTTTTGAATTTTCAGTAAGGACTTCAAACATCAGAAGATATATTTATTTATAAAACCCAGCAGTCTCTTCATAGGGAATATTGCAATCAAAATTGCCGTATGAAAACTATGTCAGTCCCTTTTAAGTCTGGGGGAAAAAAATTGTAATAGTTTGAAAACAGGTTTGGGGTTTTTTCCCCCCAGAATGCATACAAGCTGAAAATTTGCAAAATTTTAAATGCTTTTAAAAATGAGAGATCAGAATCAAATCAGATGAGATTTCTGTTGATTAAAGCACAGAAAATTTTATATTTAAAATCCAGTGAAAATAAAGTAGTATATGGTGATGTTTTATCCAGAAACATTTATATAAAATGTGAGCTACTAGGGAAAGTCTTTCAGCTGTTGTGCACAGCTTTAAGAAAACTAAAGCTTTCAAGCCCTGTATTTGGTGACCCAACAGCAGATGAAAGCATAATGATTGCTATCAGGCCTGACTGCATTTAGTGTTGAACCCCTCTTGGAAGGGGTTCTACCTAATTTGGCACATTCAGAATTGTCATATATGCTCTCTAGCAATTGACTTGGGCCAAACCAACACAAACTCACTTAGGCACAAGAAAAAGATATACATGGTTTGCACTCACAATAGAAAAACGTGCATTTGGATATGGACTTGGAAAGGCCTCAGATTCAAGCTTGCTCTTCTGTGCTAATCCAAGGCAAGTCTAAGCGTATGAACTTGTTTCCACAGGCTTCATTAAGACCAGACTTCATACATAATATTTTTAGCATGTCATTATTTAGTAAAATCTTTAGCAAAGCATATAGCCATTGCTCCAGGACTCTTCCCACAGGCCTAAAAAGTGCTAACTCTATATAAATATTGATACACTGTATCTTCAGTGATTGTTACCCTTAGCTTCTCAATACATATTTGAATTAATTATACATGTCCTTTTAGATATTTTTCATAAGCAGATTTCTTCTGTTATAATAGCAACTTTACCTATTGATTTGACAGTATTTTAACAAACAAAAAAGTTGGTTGTGATTTGCCATAGTGGAGCTTTGAAAGGAATTATGATGATGAATTCTCTTTAAAAAAAGAACACCAAAAAACCTCCCCTAGGAAACAACACTAAAACAACTTTGATCCTATCAGGCTTGTACAACAGAAAGTATATTTATATGCTAGATAGAAATACTTTGGTTTATGAGAGTGTTCAACTACAGCAAGGAAAAAACCCCCAAGAAAAATAATGGACTCTACAGCTGCAATGTTGATGAAGGGTGATCTACAAGATAACAAGATGATCAAGATGCTGCATATTTTTGGAAGCATTATGTCAGTGTCTATCCAGACTCTCATTGCTGAGGAAGTACAGAGAAGCTGCAGCAGAAGCAAATCATAGATATTTAAAAGATCTTAGATTTTAAGGCCAGCTTAAGTCTTCAGATTTTGCTTTGTTACAAAATAGTCCAGTCATCTAGTATATAGGTTTTAAACTGTCTTTAAAATTATGAGTGCTATCAATAATTGAATTGCTTAAGGAATTGAGCAGTGATAAGTATTAAATCAATTCTTAACACTGAAGAGTTGTTAAAATGTATAGTTTTAGCTTTTACTTTGAATTCATAATTAGTTGCTATTGAAATATAATTTTTATTGTTTATATAAAATCCAGATGCCAGTATAGGCTTGTGCTGTCAGTACTTGTCTTTATAGATGTGCATGTTTGCATCTGTAATTTGAAACCAAAGCTTTAGGATTCAACTTTTTTCTACTGTATCACTTAAGTAAACTTTAGAGTGAATGCTAAAACTTATTTTCAGGACATTTCAAATATATCATTACATTTGAACCATGTTTTTAACGAATCCTTTTCACACAATTGAAGTAATTAAAAAAAAAAAAAGTGAAATGCAATTACCATTTTTGGGGGTTTACTATTTTTTTTTCCCAGAGAAGGAGTGAAATTTTAAAACTTTTTCTGCTGCCACCTGCACTGTCAACATTTAACTTTGCACTAAAAGAGCTGTACTCGTGTCTACTGTTCATAGAAAGACCTGGGGAAGAAAGAAGAGAGAGCAGAATGGGAATGCTGTTTCACTTGGCATACAATGCTACTAAATTGTGATGAATGCTTGTAACTTCCCAGCTGGTTAGTTTGTCCTGCATAATTTATAATGTAATAGTTTGAGATTGGGACGCTCTGGCAGTCTGTAAAATGTAGATGCAGTATGTCTTAAGTCTTTTTAGAAGACCTGTCTCTGTGTTTAGGAGAAACAATGATCGATGATCATTTGACTGATCTGCAACATGAACCAATTAGTACATTTGCTTAGGATTAGCACTAATCCTGTGTTTTGTTTGCAAAATCTAAATTGAAAGGTTGCATGATTTTGCAAAATCAAACCCATCCATAGCTTTATTCTTCTCTAGTGACCAAAAAAAAAAGCTAATAAGTGAAAAATTTTAAGGATGTAAAGGGAGGTGACATTCAGAAGTATCTCCTGGTATAACTGGTTATCAGTATTGTGCTGTCCTCCAGGTTCTCCCTTCATAACAGGTTTTAGAGAGTGTTGTTTCCTTTTCAGCAGTGACTCCTGGTGTAGTTTTATGTTGCATTGTAAAATATTTCCAACATGAATACTGAATTGCACTGAGGAATGAGGATAAAAAACAATGTTTGATTTATTAATTTCTAGTGGATTAGAACTACAAATGTTTGCTATGTTTTTAATTTGAGAAGTAGAGAGAATCACATCAGCTTTTAATTATGCATTTTGTGTAATGCAGCCCTGAATAGAGCAGACCAAAATTAAAATTGTGGATCAACTGCTAAATCTGAGTTGTGACTGAAGTGAGCTGTAGTGTAATGCTAATGGTTTTGCATCTTCTGGCATTATGTCAATAATAGCTCTAATCACATTAAAGAGAGAGCCCATTAGCTTATTCTCTTCAGCAGCATGCACCATAGCAACATATCATGAGCCTTGAAATAACTTGAAATTTCTTTCAGAAAGCATTGCTGCCGAGTAGCTAAGAAGAGTATGGTATTAAACATCATAATAAAATATCCCTAAACCTAAGAAAGCTTTCTTGTATCTACTTAATTAAACCTCTGTTAGCTTCCATTTAATTTAAGAACTTTAATTTCTACTTGTTGCCTGATTTAGGTGAGTTTAGTGAGAATTCATGGCATTTTTGTGAGACAGTGATTCTTACACCTACTGTACTTAAAGAATTGCCTTTTACAGCATTCGAACTTAAGGGCGGGGAAATTTTCAGTCCCATTTATGAAATTATTCTTCTGTCAATTTGTTCCAGCATATATCATTGCTTTTACATTATTATATGTGCATAAAAAAATCTGCGGTCAGAGTGACCAACCTTCCCTTGTTGTTCCATTTAGCATTCCCTTCAGAATTTATCATAGACAAAATAGATGGTTATTCATAAAAAAACCCAAACCAACCAAAACCAGAACAATAAACCATGCTTTTTTCCAGTCAGATTGATCCACAAAAGTCAGGGTTTAAGTCCAGTTATACTGCAAGCATATTGTTGGAAATCCTTTGGAGATGACAGAGTTGTTCACAATATATACCGTAGAATAAGCCAAATTCAGAGGAGAAAGCCAAATTCTGGCCTTATATGCTTGCATGAATTTTTAGTCTACTGCAGTTGAGACTGTAGATTTTAATGTATGCTGGAAAATTTGACCACTGTATTCTCAGGCCTTTCTCTGCTGACTCAGCTCATCAGCAACTGATTTCCTCTATCTCCCACCACAGGCTGCTTGTCATGGCTCACACAACCTCTTTTGCTTCTCTAGCTTTTGCTATTAGATACAGTCTATGCCTTGTTGGCATCTCTATTTCTTTTCAGGTCTCAGTTGAAAACATTCGTTTTACCTGTGCCTCTTAATTTCTCCCTGTGCTGTTATTTACAATATCAGTGTAACACTAGGATATAAGTCTGTGCAGCATTTTAGGATACATCTTGTTTGAAAGATGCTATACTAAATAAAACTGTGTTTTATGTCTGCACAGAACTGTATCCCAAGTATGTCCCTAACATATCTATAAATCATTTGCCACATAAATGACTGATTCGTTTGATACCAATTTTTGTTTCAGTTCCAGCTTTTGTAGTGTTTTATTTCTCTTTGCATCACAAATAGTAAATTACCAGAAAAAAAATAGATACTTGAAATGAGTCCTAGTTACAGCAAGGATCAACTGTTGTAAGGCAACCTATTTGCCAGTATCAGGTTTAGGCATTCTCATTCACTTGCTTTATCAGCAGAAAGGAAATAGTTTCATTTAGCCATGTTTGGTGAAATTCATGTTCAGGCAGGTAGCTGAAGTAACAATAACACATATCTGGAAGATCCAGTACAGTATGCTTTTGCATACCCAGATGGCCTCAGTGAATACAACTGAACTGGTTTGTCTCAGAAATATTCATGAACACAGAGCAAGGTTCAGCTATGGCTTAGGTCACATGCATTTTGTTTATTCAAAATTCTTCATCCCTTTGCATTCATCTAACAATTAAGGTCCAGAACAAAAGACAAAATCCATTGCTTTAAATTAAATATGCAGTCTTTAACATGATACTTGAAGTTTCACTCTTGTACTTATGGAGAAATAATATCTTTTTTATTTAAACCAAAAGAAATTTTATTTTTAATAAGTTATTAAATAAGTAAGTAAATAAGTAATTAAGTAAATAAATAGATGCTAGGGAAGGGAATTTATCCAGTTCAGCTAGATTTCATTAATTTATATTGACATTTTCCTAGTATTTAGTATGTAATCAAAGATTGAGAATTTTAGAAAAGATACCTTATAAAACAATACACTCTGATACATAATAGTTTATAAAATTCTCAAATGTACTACCCACTTTATATATATCTACAATTTCTGTATCAACTAGTTTTGAATTATTTAAGTGAAACAGTGAGAGTAAAATTATTTTCTGCCCAGAATGCTATAATTCTGCATATCAAATATGAACCATCAAGGTAAAAAAAAAATACCAGGTAAAGATAAGATCTTTAAGTGGTATCCCTTTTTTCATATTTGTGGGTCAAACATTTTTGCTGATAGATTGGTTCAGAAGATCTGGATCTATCCTAGGGCCTTTAAGGAAAAAAAATAAAATGACAGGAAGAAAGGTTGTAGGAATTTTCAAAAAGTGTATATGTGCAATAATATTCATGTTTTCTGTTGATATGAACACAAAAATAAAAGTAATGCTTGTGCATCATCAGTGTGAACCACTGAAATATTGGATACCAAGGTTCACACTTTCAAAGGGATCTCACTTCAGGAGGACACAGGAAAGGAGACAGTTTACTTTGTATGCATATATGAAACTAGTCCACAATTCATGCTCATCATACAAAATGTATCCCTATGAGTTTAAACTTTAGATATGTGTTCAAAAAACAGCTGCTCAACATTTTAGATTTCTAATATGAGTGTGTCTTCGAGTCACTCTCAGATCTCCCAAACTCCTTCCATTTACAGTTGATAGGTGAGCTTCTGCTGCCCCTCTCCTCTGCACACTTGTCGTGTCTTTGTAGCTCTCACGCTGTCATTGTCTTTACGTATGCTATATGGAATCACTAATGAATGATAAGAAAACCAGTTTTTCCTCTCTGTCCCCACAAAACTGTGCTCAGTAAAACTGACAAAAAAAACATTACATCGTTTTGACAGTAGATTGCTACTTTCATTTTCTTTTCAATAGGTTACGTTTTTAACTACTCTGTCATTTGTTACATAACCTTTTTAATGGCAAACACAGACACCACTCTATTTCCACATTTAGATCTGAGTGTATATGCATGAGAGCCGGTACCAAGAGATTGAATTCCTATTGTATTGCTAAGCATATCAGATTCCTACACTACTACCAAGTTCTCTGTATAGATACTGGAAGTATTATACGATTTTGTCAGAGATTTTTTTAAAATACTTTCAAAAAGTTGTGTAGTTTCTTAATTATTGCATGATTTGAGGTGACTGCCTGTATGAGGGCAATGTTTAATAGCTGTTGCTTGAAATTAAGACTTATTTTTTATTTACCTGTCTATTGTGAATAATAACAGCAGAAACAATATGCTTAGGCACCTCATTGTATCAGTATCTGATAATGTTTAGACATCTAGATGGAGTGATAATGGTGAAAGACACATTTTTGGGTAGATAAGCTTATTCCAAATTAATTTTATCTTGCATCACACATATATGGTGACATTTAAAAAAAAAAACAAAACAAAAAAAACTCTTAATAATGCACAGTTTTTGTCTTTATTATTGACAATATCATCAGAATTAAGCCCACAGAAAAAGAAGAGGTTGTAACACAGTAAGAAAACTATATATTACTTTATCAGTGAATAGTGGGTGAGGGCATTGAAGGTCACTTATGTTGTTAATATTTTTTTCTAGTGATACCTAGCCTCAGTATACAAAGTGTACAGAAATCTAATCTGATTCCAGCACTCATGCCTTTCCTAACTCTTGTCTGTATTTTATGTCTGCAGCTCAAAATTAACTGAACTAGGTCACAGTTGCATAAGCACATGAGCAGTTTTTCATCAGGAAGTAGTTGCACTGGATGCTTGTGTAATGTGCAAGACTAGAATTTTGAATTTTTCATATCCTCTCTTTTAAATAGAAGAGAAAAGAAAGTGGATGGGTTTTGACAGTCAGAGTTCTATACTTTCAGCAGTTTTGAAAAAGGTTTTGGAAAAAATATTGTAGGTATGTAGGTAGATTTATTAATAGAGAAATAGATAAAATGGGAATGAAACAAAAGTTCGAGAAAACTGTCCTCTCCCTCTCCTGTTTCTCTCCTTTTCACTCTCATTCTCCCTGTTTTTCTTTTGCTTACACCTTTCTTTCTCCCTATCCTTTCTTCTTCTCTTTTTCTTCCCTTTTCTCTCTTCTCTCTCTCTTTTCTTCCCTCTCCCTCCTGACATACAAAACACCAGCAGTCATACACTGTAGATTCATAAAAGGTGAGAATATTTCTAGCTCTCTGGCAGGTAGAAGACATTGTTATGGGCTGAATACACTTATATCTGAATAAATTCCCAGGGAGGATGAGAACCACTGACATGGTATGTATGTAAAACCATGTAACTGACATCAAGGCCTGTTGCACTTGTGTAGCCTTATTGAATCAGTGGAGCGCTCAGTCCCTGGTGAGGCAGATGTCACCAGCATATGCATTCCTGACAAGCAGCTACACCTGAGTTCAGGGGACAGTTATGTACTTAGGCTGAGTTCTACGTCACCAAGGCTTCATCACCATATTTGAAAAGTGTATTTTGAAAACTAAGCCAACAGCTTTTATATATTGATTTGCTGTAGTGTAAGGAGTCACTAGAGTGTGAGTTCTTTAGCTATGGTGTCTCTTCAAATGTTGTGAGTGCTATGCTCATACTCCAAATGAGATTTGTTCTCCAGATGGTACTAAATAATTTCAAAATACATGACATGCATTGTGACTCTCTTGTGTCTTTTCTGAAGTTTGTCTTGAACATGACATATCCCATCCTCCTTTCTTTCTTCATTTGTCAATTAGTTCTGTCTTACTTCAAAGCCCTGTATGGCATTAGGAGAGAAGGACATTTTTTTTTACTCCAGTTCAAGTACAATAGTACTCAAGTTACACAAACACAAAATGCAAACCAGATAAATGAAGCGACAGAAGAGCACTATCAAAAGCCACTGTATAACCCACAAATAAACACCAAAACATTCAGATACAATAAAGTCGAAGAGACTTTTATTACAATTCTCTCAGGGGATTCTGCTTCACATTCTTTGACTGGACAGGTTTTACCTGGGTAGTGGCAATGATGTGGTGATGAAAAGTGATAATTGAATAATTTTAAATAATAGGCAGTGTTATCTAGAAAATGCAGACAAAATGCATGAAATATGTGTGCATGCATATATATGTGTGTAACTATTTTAAAGCTAGACACTGTTGTCTTGGTTTATTGCTCTTTGAATCTGTGGGTGATCTAACACTATGCCTTGCCATACATGCCTGTGTTCCTTAAGCTCTAGCTAATACATGGGCTTCTTGTAGTGAGTCTGGAATTCCACTGCAGGACTTTTGAGGGGAGAAACTCTTATGGTTTATGGCATCATCAGTACCTTGAGATGAAAATGGGGCTTTATGGAATTCAATCTTCCTTGGAGGGAATACAATACAAAGTGCTTAAAAATGCTAAGTGAATGCTGCTTTTACTGTTCTGGCATCAGCCCAGTCTGTGCTCATTTACAGATGGTTATGCTGTAGGTGGGTGTTCTGTAGTCACAGCTCTCGCCACTCTGGTTGAAAAATAGGAAAAAGAGGTGGGTAAATGATTGCAGAGGGAGTAGACTATTGCTTTATCCTGTCTCCTAATGCTCACATGTAGTTTTTTACCACTTCTTTCTGTTCTGTTGCTGTGAAAATACAGCCTAATTCTATGTCTGCCTGTGTTATTTTCCTTTATAAAACTGCACTTAATGTAAAACAAAGTCTGGCTTTTACTTGATTTTACTACATCTTGTATCAAAGGTTGTTCATAACTTGTGCCATACCTATAGTACCTTCTTTGTCTGAGTTTAAATTCAATGCTTTTCACTCTCAGATTAGTAAAAGGGCAGGTGTAAGCCACTGCATTACTGCATGTTCTGGCCTACTGCTGCTGCTGTTTGCTATGTCCTTGGTGCTATATGTGTACCACAATGTAATTGTATAAACATGCTCAGACTTGCTGTGATGTTCCTATGGTGAATCCTGCATAGTAATTTGATTTGATAAATGGATTTTTGAAGGTGTGATCCCTTCCTTCAAACTCATGTGGTTTGAGATGACCATGTTATAGGTAACCTTGCCTGTTTAGCTCCACCAAATTGCATCAATTACTCTGTAGTTCACTTAAGAAATAACTATAGAAAACAATTCCAGGAGTTATCACGTAGCAATACTAATGTTGCATTTCTAATGACTTGGCAGCAGTCATTTCTTGCTAAGAGGACTACAAAACATACAGGTATAAATTATAGCTTATAAATTATAAATCCATTTACTGTGAGTTTCACAGATCCCTATAGAGGGCTGACCTTATTGTCCTGTGTGGACAAATTTGGCCTTGGCTTGTAGTCATCAGTTTCCATTTGCTTTTTTCAAAATTGCAGGAATATGGCCGGTCTGTACAAGATTTTCTGTGTTATTATCATGCTTGAGCCAAGCTCAGTGGGTCTACTTGAGAACAACGAAGTAGAGAGTCTTATATCCTTCACAAATAAACATTTTCATTTCAAATATTGTCATCACTGAGGAACAGTTTAGGGAGTCTGTGGTTGCTAAGAAATTTGCTTGATTCTCTTGTACACCATGATACTCTCCCTTTACTCCATAGTGTAATTTACACATTTGGCTCCATGAGTGTTTACAGTTGTATGCACATTGCTATCCAGACTATTGCTTGTTTTATTTTACAATAGACATTTATGATTAATTCAGGATCTGAAATGGAATCTGTTAATTTTCTGAGATTCAGAATGTGTATTCAAAATTGCATTTCCACATAAGATGGGTAGATATATAGAGATATAGGTAAAAAAGGTAATGAATGTTATTTAAATGTTTTATTTCAGTCTCATGGTAGAGTGCAGTAAATAAACAGGATATAAAATATTTGCATCATCATGGCTGTGGCCTGAATTTCATACACCTCCATAACCTTGTCATCTTTTGTTTTTTATGTACAAAATCAAAGCCAAGAGGCTTGTAATCCTTCATATATTGATTTTTTATTATTAAAAAGTGAAATTTGAAAGGCAGCTCTAAGCCTGCTTTATCAGCCACACTTGGACCAACTTTGGATGCTGTTTCTAAGAGCTAGAGATGTGCCAAAGACATTAAAAGTAACTTTTTCTTGCATTTTGCCAAGCTAGTCTTACTGCTCTCTTTTTATGAAAATAATTCATTTTATTTGCTTTGCAACAAATGTTTGTATTCAGGGAAGTCTCTTCTGTATTAGACAGAGTGTGTCTGTCCCTTGGGGTAAGAGGGCTTGTAAAGTTATCAAAAGAAACTTGTAAGTATGAGCCCTGTTATTTCCTTCAGAGTTTGCTGTGCTAGAAGTAATCTAATGATAGTTTATCGGTGCCCATTTGGGGAAGAGGGATTCATATTTTTATTCGAGAATTATTTCACTTGGGAAGCTCTGAACATAATAAGCATGAATGAAACAATCACAACATAGTGTAATAAAGGTTGTTCTCAGGGAGGATGAACTAGAAAAGGTGTTCATTGACTGATAGTAGCTTACATGTTCAAATATTGTAGAATTGAATCCTTCCATCTGTGTCCTGCTGTCCTCCACTGAAAAAGGAGTGTGAATGTTACTGCAATTCTCTAGATAGATACTTTCTAAGTCTCATTTATTTTCAATTCTTCTGTAGCTCATTTAATTTAAAACTTTACTGCAGGACAGAGTTACTTTAATGTTTGTAAAGGCAGGTCAAGTTCACAATAAACTGCTTATTCGAGGTTACATTGAGGCACAGAATCACAGAGTCATTTAGGTTGGAAAAGAACTCCAAGATCATCAAGTCCAACTTTTGACTGGTCACCACCATGTCAGCTAAACCATGGCACAAAGTACCATATCCAGTCATTTCTCGAACACCTCCAAGGATGTTCCACCACCTCCCTGGGCAGCCCATTCCAATGCTTGACACCCCTTTCAGTGAAGAAATTGCTCCTGATATCCAGCCTGAACCTCTTCTGGAGCAGCTTGAAGCTGTGTCCTCTTGCCCTATCACTAGTTGCCTGGAAGAATGGACCAACTCTCACCTGGCTACCAACTCCGTTCAGAGAGTTATAGAGAGTGATAAGGTCACCCTTGAGCCTCCTTTTTTCCAGGCTAAAGACCCCCAGATCCCTACACCCCCACCCCACAACTCCCCCCCAAGACTTGTGCTCCAGACCCTTCACCAGCTCTGTTCTCCTTCTCTGGACATTCTTCAGCATCTCAATGTCCTTCCTGTTGTAAGGAGCCAAAAAGTGAACAGAGGGTTTGAGGTGTGGCCTCCCCAAAGCTGAGTACTGGAAGATTTTCCCTTTGCTGGTCCTGCTGGCTACACTGTTGCTGATACAAGCCAGGATGCCATTGGCCTTCTTGGCCATCTGGGCACACTACTACATCATGTTCAGCCACTGTCAGCCAGCACCCCCAGGACCTTTTCCACTGGGCAGCTTTCCAGTCACTCTGTCCCCATCCTGTGGTTGTTGTGGCCAAAGTGCAGGAGTCTTGTTGAGCCTCATACCATGAGTTTTGGCCCATGGATCCAGCCTGTCCAGATCCCTCTGTAGAGCCTTCCTGCACTCCAGCACATCAACACTCCCTGCAGTTTGGTGTTACCCATAAGTTTACCGAGGGTACACTCAATCCTCGTCCAGATCATCAGTAAAGACACTGAACAGGACCGGGCCCAACACTGATGCCTGGGTGACACCACTAATGACCAGACAACAACTGAATGCAGTGCCATTTCCTACCATTCTCTGGGCCCAGCCATTCAGCCAGTTTTTAAGCCAACAAAGAGTGCCCTGGTCCAAGCTATGGGCTGCCACCTTTTCCAGGAGAATGTCATAGGAGACAGTATCAAAGGCTTTACTAAAGTCCAGGTAGACTACATCCACAGTCTTTCTCTCATCCACTACATGGGTCACCTACTAATAAGGGGAGATCAAGTTGGTCAGGCAGGACCAAATTCTGTATTACATAGAGAGTCATAGAATAGTGCTTCCTGGATTCAGCCTTTCTCTGACATGTTTTGCGTTACAGTCATGAAGTAAGGGGAAATGTTGTTTATGTCCATTTTAAAGAGAAGGATCTGAGACATGGGAGGGCCATGATTTGTCCAGAATACAGAGGAAGTGGCTGGTGAGTCTAGAGTTAAATCTTCAGTTACCCTGGGGATGCCAAGGAATGCCTCTTTCTCTATAAAAATGCATTAAAGATGCAAAGGTGGTGTTTTTCTTTTCAGTTGGCAAATGTCTGTAGTTTATGAGATTTCTGTTTGATGTTTTAAATCCTTGTTTAAACCCTAAGAATAGGTATAGTTCAATTGCTCAGTTTAAATTTTCGGCCTTTTAGGTCATTAGCACCTGTGATTCAAACAGTAACTCTGGATCTGCAAACTGACTAAAAAAAAAAAAAAAAAAGACTTTTTGTGTATGCACTGAGGTCATTTCTATGCCCATATCTATCATACTGTACTAGGCCATTTGAATGGAAGAATGAGAGGGGTGGCACAGACCCCAGCATGGCTTGACTTTGAAGAATTTACTCAAGAATTTTGTTCCATTATGTTTGGGAAAAGTGGGTTTTACCTAAATGCAGGGTTAGGTCAGTGAATGGTATTTGTTAATATCCAACATCTAGCATTCTCTTGCTTATTCTTTTGTTCACTCTATACTGTCAATATGTATCATTACTTTCCTTTCATGGCAAGATAACACACCTAGCTGATCAAGGGCAGTCAGTTAATGTAATCTTTTT
The DNA here is from genome assembly GCA_035221455.1 of Xenops minutus. Taxonomy (NCBI): domain Eukaryota; kingdom Metazoa; phylum Chordata; class Aves; order Passeriformes; family Furnariidae; genus Xenops; species Xenops minutus. Next base: position 40,935,885 of record JAWWEE010000085.1, read on the forward strand.
GAATTTCAATAAAGCTTTTGACAGTTTCTCTGTTGTTAGCAAAGGTCAGAGGTCAAAGAACCTCAAAATTCAAAGAGAAATATTAATAATTTAGAAACACTTTTTTTTCAAGTAATATTTTACATGACAATAACAGCATTCTTTGTCCTTAAACTTTTTAAACCATCTGTGTCACTTCACCATCTACTCCATTATTGGGGTTTTTCCTTCAGCATAGAGAAAAAATAATATACTTGGGGGCAGGGTAGAGGGTTACTGCAGCACTTCCATTTATTTCTGCAGTGGATACCCTGCTGGAAGTTTCATTGACTGTACACAGGACAGACACAAAGATCAATCCTAGTACGACCAAAACCCTTGAGGTAGTACTTACTCAAAATCGATCAGTCTTTTCAGTTATCCCTGGAAGTCATGGCTGTTACATTTTCTTACCATTTCATTATAGTTTTTGCTTATCAGTTATACTCAGAGCATGGTCAAAAGTACCACCCTCATCTGTGTTCCATTCAAACCACTGTTATTTTCAGTAATATCAGTAATTTTGCTATATGGCAGTCTGTCCATTCTTTCTCGATATGACACTGTCGTAATCCAGCAAAATAAATGTACACTTTACATCCATAAAAAGGTTTTCAGTGTTGGTGTAACTTCCTGAGTTACAGTAAATAATCACTAGGTTTTGCAGAGTCTGATCTTTGTTTTGTACAGGAGGTTAAACGGTCTTATGTGGCTACGTTCAGGATTCATAATCTGCTCCAGTTTACACATTGTCCTCTTGATTTCGGATTTTTTTGTACCACATTGGTCAGAAGCTGGTGCTGAATATATTTTAGGATGTATATAAAATGAGGTTTACTAAATGAGGAGATGTATAAAATATAAGACAAAATTAAATACATTTTAAATACGCAACTACATAGCATTATCATATCAATGCATACATCACTTGTGAATGTATTGTATATGTGTTTATAAAGTGTGTCCCCAAAGATGATAAAATGCATTGCTGTGCAACCTCATTGCAGGATGAAGGATTGACTTGCCCATTGTTTTGCATTTTTTTTCCTGAAATCTGCATGTCAAGCAGTTTCGTCTAAGTAAAAAGGCATCTTACTCCACAAATCATTGATTTTCCTGGCAAGTGGGGAAATACCCACATTTCAAGTTAAATATGAAGTCTCAGGGTGAGTGAGAGGAATCAGGTGCTGCTCAAGGCTGTGGTGAGGGGAAGTTCAGGTGTTGTCACTGGGCTGAGCTTAAGGTAATTAAATTTGTAGCCTGAGTAAGAAGCCACAATAAGAAACACACTTGTTATTAACTCTTTGTAATTACAGTGCTTGCCAACAATATACAAAACCAATACTAAAAGGCATTCTGTGACTCAGGAAGGGACCTTCCCAGGACACAGTGGAAATGCACCATCTTTTTTGTATTGTTTGAAACAACTGTGATCCCTAGAACTATGAAGAAGTTACTTCCCCAACACCAATATAGGAAGAGGCATTATTTAAAATAGCAGCTGTTATTTTAATATTCTTTACTATGGACTTATTTTCTCTCTGAGCACTGACTATGCATGCGCTTCTTGTTGATGACATTGAGATGTCTCTGATGACAGAAGGAATAAAGGACAATAATAAGTCAACCTTGTTTCTCAAAGCAGGATGTATATGTCTCAGTGATGTCCTACTGCTAAAGTACTCTTAACTGTGACATTGAAGTTGCCTCAGAAAATGGAATATACCAGGAAGCTGGTATTTGCCAATTTTGCATTCCTCTGCTGAGGTAGATGTTGTTCTGAAGTGAATGCATTAAATTAGCATTACTTGTGGTTTTGTGAATAACCATGCATGTGGCTGTGGTCAGAAACAACAGATATTGTGGAATTCAGCACAGCCCTGAATATGAGATTGTTTGGAAAATATCACTGGCTCATCTATCAACACTTAAATCAACAGAAGGGTTCTCAGGAAGTGTTAATGGAATTACTACTAGTATAGCTTTCTATCATGCTTCTGTTTTCCTGCCCTTAGACTTACCACTTCAGAACCTTCTTCCACCACTCTGTGTCCCATCCACTTCTAAATATATCTCCCAAAACATTCAATATGTGTTTGCTAATTGTGATCAGGCTAAAATTCAAGTGCTGTGCTTGTGGGACATTTTTTTATCAGAATCTGTATTTAAGTGATGACACACAGTAATTTGTTCATTCTTCTGTCAGTGTAATTTACAAGGCAACGACAGATAAACATAGCTATACAAGATTCATTTACAGTGACACAATGGCAGATACACAGAGCAGAACCCTGCCTATGAGATAAAGTGGACTGAGTGACTTATGCAGTAATTAGGGGATAATTGTCATTAACCTCGCAAACAGTAGTTTACCCATATTGTTTAAAAGGCTCCAGGATGCATAATGACAAGGTAATCTGTCAAAGCGCTAGGGGGAAATATTAATAAGATTTGTGCAAGCCTGGATAGAAAATATGCAGAAAGCAGCCACATTAAGCTAATTGGTGGATGAATATACACTTGTAGAAGTGCTTCTAATGGCACGTTTGCTGCTCTCCAAATGACTACTGTTAATGTGGAGAAGTGGGCTGCCTAGAAAGTCAGGACTGCTGGGACAAGAGGGTATTAAGACATGCAGGCACAGTTATTATTACTTTGTACACTGTAATATAATTCCCCCACTTTCTTTCGCATTTCAGTGCCTCTAATATGTTTAAATGGATAGCTTGCTTCATATACTATAGCATTTTTATACTCCAGTGACCTTTGCCTTTTTGGTGTCACTTCTGCACCTTGCTATCTCCCTTTTGCATCACATGACATACCTGTGTTTTTTTGGTGTAAATTTTTTTCAGTAAACAATAAAGAGAAAAAGGCCTCATTAAGATCATGTTGTATATATTGCAAGTAATAATGCATAGTCCCCTAATGAATTGTAAAGATGGAAATCAATCTCCTGGTTCTGCTGCCATTTATATACCCTGCATATAGTACAGCTGAATCCCCTTATTGAGACACAATTTGGGTTCAATCAGAAAACTAAGCAGGTAATGAAATCCAATTTATGAGTGTAACTTATTGGCATTTTTACTCTAGTGTTTATGTTCTTGGGCAACTTCTCAATTCCTTACAATGCCCCTGGTTAGGCAAATTTCTTACTGACTTAGTTGGAAGTTTTACTTACAAGGCCAGGAAAACTCAGCTTTTGTTGGTTACATTTTCCAGTCAGGGTTATGGCTTTAGTCAATTTAGATCTAAAGTGAGGAAAGGACCATTTGATAATTTGATTTGACTCGACTGTTAGATGTCTTGTCCTGCTTTTGGTGTAGTCTGCATTACATGAAGCAAGGATATCAGACGTGATTTGTTTGTGTAATAATGCTGTGCATTGGAGAAGTTCTTGGCTGAAGAGAATCTGGATGTCTCTTGTGGCTGTGTGTAATGCAAATAACATACCACATCAGTGCTTTTTGCAAAAATTTCCTGTTTCTCATAAAAATTATATGTCATTCTTTCATTGTTGGGGAAACTGAGGCTAAGAAAAAGCATACTACATTTACTGCAAGATTGCCAGAACATAGAAAACCAGAGAAAATACAACTTTATTTCTCAATGAGTTGTGCAGCACTAACACCAAACAGTAAACCCACAAGTGATTTTCAGCGACTGATACTATTGAAGAAAACTTTCTTACATACCATGCAAAAATGGGCAACTGTATATGCAGTAATTGGTGAAAATGAGTCTTAAAATCAATCATTGCTATGGTTATATGCATGATGGGTATTTCCAACCCACTTACATGCAAAATTCTCTTCTAAAGGTCATTTATAGCTGGAATTATTTCAGTGGCTTAGCAAATTTGTGTCTCTGTTTACATACTGTCCTGAAAGGGCCCATGGAACCCTATGCAGGCTATATTTTGTGCTTTCATGCACCATGAACTTGGTGGTTTAATTGCCTTTAGTAGCTATGTCTGCCTAAGGACAAATGCTCTGTTATTCACCACAAGATAATGGCAAAGCATCTCAAGATACTTCAGTGAATGCTCCACTCTAACAGGCTGTAGGGAAACAAAAGTGTCAAAATATTCTTCTCTGCTTGGGGCCCAAGGTTGTGGATTTCAAAGCTGTTTAAGGAATTTGAATTAAAAATTTCAATAAATTCTTGGTATTCTACCATTTCAGGAATGTTGAGAACAAACACCTCACCTTTAGAGTATATTAAAAATATTTTTGTGAGCAGATACTGTAAAGTGTCTGTTCATTTCACCTTGTTCATTTAGGAAAGTCTTTTGAGAATCTCAACCAGAACAGATGGTAAAGAGAATAAATGTTTGCATGTGAAAAATTGTGCAGTTCTTGGGTTGAGAGGAGCAAAATACTTGGGATGTAGCAATAGTATGTCAAAATAAATGAGATAAGGTCAACTGCTGAGAGATTACTTTGAATCTTCATAAGGCGTAAAGTCAATTTGGATCCATGTTAACAGGAGTTTCCCTGCTATCAGTGGCATATTTTCTTTCAAAGTGTTCACCAATATGGTGAAATCAAAGCAAATTTTGTTGACATCATAATACTTCATCCTGGCTTTGTCTGGATTTAATTGTCTTCTTAGTAGCTGGTGCAGTGCTGTGTTTTAGTATAAGAATCTTGTTGGTAACACACTGAGTTTTAGTTGTTGCTCAGTACCACTGACGCTAAACCAGATACTTTCTCAGTGTCTCATTCACTGCCAGTGAGCAGGTGCACAAGAAGCTGGTGGGGGAAGCATGGTCAGGACAGGTGACCTGAACTGTCCAAAGGGATATTCCATACCCTAGGAATGTCATGCCCATTATGTAAGCTGTAGGGAATTGGTTGGGAGGAGTTGATTGCTGATTGACTTCGGTCAGTGGGTGGTGACCAATTGTACTGTGCATCACTTGTTTCTCTTGGGTTTTATTCCTGTCTCCTTTTCATTACCAAAGATAGTAGTAGTAAGATATTTTCATTTGTTTCAATTATCTCAACCCACAAGGTTTACCTTTTCTTTCCAATTCTTCTCCTCACTGGGGGCAGAGAAAGCAGTCAGTGAGTGAGTGTTGCCAGCTGGGGTTAAAGCACAGCAGAGTTATACCACTGTGAAAACTAGTAAATGCAAGAAGAGTATCAGCCTCTGGTTGTGCTTAGATTCTTTTCCTCAAAGTATGGACAGAGATCTGATGTGAAAGAAAACTTGTCAGGCACCCAGCTGTAAAGAGACTTGATGTCGTTGCTATGATTAAATAAAGCTCGAGCTGTTGTGATTAAATACATTGTAACCCCACAGTGATATATCATAGCTTTAAAAATAAAAATGCCTTATGCACTGTTATTCAGGAAAAAGAAAGGCATGATCTTGTGAATTATACATTCTTATCTGGTCCATAATCAAGAGCATTCCATAACAAAGTGAATATTCTATCAAAAGTCAAACAATATGTTTGAAAAACCAGAAGAAGCATTTAAGACTAGTGCCCTTGCATTCTAATAGTTTCACTGGAGTTGCAGAGATGAATATGCATTCACAAAGAGCAGGAAAGAGTTCAAATTAATGTTACTTTTCTTAAAATAGCAAGACACCTGCTTCCTTACCCCCAATCCACATGGAGGTTTTATAGTTAGCATATAATGGACTATTTTAAGATTGATGAACCTGAAAAATGTTCTGCAATCGGGGTGCACCATGAAGAAATTCAGTCCCCAAAATAATCATATTTTGGGGATTCAGTATTTTTTATACTGCTCCTTGCAACTCAGCCCACATCCAGTGCTCCAGCAGGTTGCTTGTGCAGGGTGGTGTCTGTGCTCCTGGCATACATATTTGGGATGAGATATGAAACAGAAGACCTGCATACTTCTGCTCAGTAAAGACTCTGTAGACCATTAAGCAAGAATGTGGGTGGTTAACGGTGGTGTCCTGGCTAGGTTTCTCCTGCAGTTATTGCATTCCACTGCCTTATGTTTCATCTGCATTTTCAGCAGGACATGTTGTTCCTCACTCTCACTCCAAAACCATTGAGCAGTGCTCCTGTATGTTGTTACACAGCTGCTGTGCTCCACCATAGTGGTATGCCCCTGATATATATTCACAGAGATTTGGCTCCACATCATGTTTCAGGGCTTCGTTACGTCAAAATTACTTTTCAGCATGGTCAGTGGAATTACTCCAGCTTTATAGTGCAATTACTGTGGATCTAAAGTGCAGCTGCATTTGCCCCAGTGTCTACAATATCAGTTAGTAAAATTTGCAAAGGTCCTTTTGGTCAAAATATGATTTTTTTTTTTTCCCCTGATGCCTAAAGAGACCTGGAGTCTAAGGAGCAACCAGAGAAAGTACTGTTAAATCCTGTCAGCAAAGTAAGCGTGTATGTATGTAAGTAAAAAAGTCCCCTTCGTGATACTCGTCATTTCAATATGCACTGCGAATGTCTCTGTCAGTGGTACTATGAGGAGAGACAGGCGCCTTCCCTTCTCATGCATACCTTGTGTCTTTGAGACAAGGAAAACAAGTCCAATGGATAAGAGAAAGGGGGTAGCAGAAGCAAAGAATATCTATCAGTTTTGATTTTTCTAGCAGAGTGGAGACTGTGGTGAAGCCAAAAGATAAAGATTTCCATTATTGGCTGAGAAGTCAGTAGTACTGTACTGTTTGTTTTTGTTGCAGCAGTATAACTCAAGGAAAGGACTACTGACACTTAAACATGTATTTGCTCATATGGTTTCTGTTGGTGAAGAAAGGCTGATAGGAGGCGGATGAAAAGTGACAGCTGAGGGAACAAAATTTCAACCATGCCTCTTTGCAGACTGGGTGTGTAAGTCTCACGTTAGTTGCACATGTAGAATCACAGTGAGCAAGTATGCACACATTTTCTTCATGTTTACCGGAGCAAATGTGGGTTAGGTACAGCATGGTAAAAACTCCTGTCAGAAAATGAGCATCTGATTGCATGTGTGTATATATTTTTATGGAAAACTAGATAGAGGGCTTACTTTGGTCCTACTGAGGTCAGTGGGAGTTAGCCAAAATGAGCTAGAGATGTTGCACATTGTCTTGTCTGAACTAATGTGAATTGGTGTGCTGCAGCACACTCTTAGTAACTTTTACCCCAGGAGTAGCAGGACTACCCATAGTGTAATAGCTTGCAATTAAAATGAGAAGCAAAGAGATGTTTCTGGGAATTTCAGCCAAACAAACACAACAAACCCTAAATCATGGAAATTATGCAAGCTTTTTTTTTTTTTATTAGAAACAAATGTTGATTTTTTTTCTGTCTACACCCTAATTAAAATCATCCTTTGCAATTATAGTATGACCAAATTAATATATTTCAGTCTGCTTTTCAAGTGTTACAGCTGCATTCAAACTGTTTCATTGAGATCAGCTAGAAAATATATAGCTCTTTAAGAAAAGCTTATAGAAGAAAGATTTGTGATAAACTCTAGGCTTGCCTAATTATTTAAGTAAAAAACGTATCTATGAAACGCTTTATAACATGCTTATCTGATATGCATCAAAAGTGACAGTTCAGGGTGCGTATGCAAACTTGCTAAAATATGAAGCTTATCAATGAGTTTTTCTATATAACTTTTAGTGGTTCTCAGAAGTTTTCACAATAGTCCCTCAAAATAATCCTTGAGTGCTCCCAAGAACATAAGACTAGTTTAAGAAGCAATCTAAATTTTTTTAACCCTGCTGTTGATCTCAGCTCTTGTATGGTCATCTCTCACTGTGTATTCAGACATCTGCATTTTATCTATGCCAAGAAGTGAATCAGTAAGATAAAACAGAACTGCAAAATGTCTGTGTTCTGTATGTACATAAATGCATCTATGTGAATGTAAACATATAAAAGTACCTGCAGGTAATGCAGGCACAGGAGTCAAAGGAGCTTCTCACACAAAATGAGAATTCAAAACAACTGGTTTCATAATGAAAGTTCAAAGTTTACAGTCTATGTTTATAGTGTATGCTTGTACAGACTGTCCTTATTTTCTAGGCAGTTTTTAAATTGCGTTGTTTTAAAGCTGAATTGAAAGCTTGAAGTTTGTAAAGGCTAAAGGCCTTCAGGAAATGAAGATTCACCTTCACAATTCTTCCCAGTTAAGCTCTTAAAAACTGGAGTGATCCTTGTGTCCATCTTCTGTTGTAGCATGTTTGTGTCATCTAAGATAATCATCTTGACATCCATCACTTGTTCTGCTTGACCCAGAAGTTTAAGACAAAATATACCCTAACATATCCTGACATACACATTTCCTCCTAACATACAGTCAGCAAAAATGAGGAGGCAGGTTCAGGGTGATTAACCATGATATTACCTTACAAATCTAATATTGTATGTATGTATGTGGACCCATATCTATATAAATAATAATTGAGTGTGTGTTTAAAGTTAGAAAAAGATTCTAACTGTGTCCTTGAAGGTCAATTGAATATTATTAAAAGATTAAAATATTTTCTTCATGTGAAATTATATGAGAGTATCCACACAGTAAAATGAAATAAATAAAAAAAAAATAAAACAAAATAAGTAAAATAAAACTAGAAGAAAGGCTATATGGACAAAGAAAGAACATCAGTGTATGCTGTACAGGTTGGGCTTGCTTGTCTACTGCCTGGCTTAGAGCAGTAAGCATGCAGTGGTATCTCTGTACTCACTAACTTCCATGTATACATTGTCACAGGAGGCTTGGCTTAATCAGTTGTGAGCTGAAAAAAATAATATAAATTGGAACCTTTTGTCAGGAACTATTTAAATGTTGATATGATTTAATGGCCTTGGGGAGAAAATTTAGCATGAGAGATTGTAAGAAACAAGAAATCGATTACATGTAAGAAAGGACTTAAACCTCTAATCAATTATTACCATATACAGAAAGATCCCTAGCTAGTTATAGCTAAATTCAAATGTGATAATGGTTAGATTTTTTGTTAATTCTAAATTTTATGAAAAAAATGACATTCTTATTCACTCTTTATCTAGCTTTGCATAATACATACTTACAATGATTTATGGAAAGCTTTTAGTCTGTAAATATTGAAGTGTATGCTACACAGTATCCATAAGCAGTGGAGCTTTTATGAAATATAGGCATCTGTACAATTTCTTTTTATTTTTGTTGGGCAAAATTGCCAAACAACTTCTTGCTGAAAATGAGAAAGATAAAGCTTGATGTAACTAGTAGAGGTAGGCAAACATAATTTAAAAGCAACTTTCTGATTCCTTGCTCTTTCTGTGATAGAGAGGGTAACCCCATCACAATCACACCCTTGACTGCCAGTTTTTCTGATCAGTGGGATTTAGCAGCTGCCCAGGGTCTGGCATTCCTCATTGTAAATCTTTAAAAGAAATAAAGGGTTGTGGCATCTCATCAAGAGGAAGCTCATGTAGCTAAGTGCCAGCTTTGCTCAGTTAAGGTGTGGAATAACTCCCTGAAAGCTTAAAGGGAACCCATGGATTTAGATGCCTGACTGCCTGTTCTGTGCATGCACTGCTGTGCTGCCATCAGATGAGGAACTGTGTGACAGCACTTTCCACTTTTGCGTGGGACTCTCTTACAGGATCTGTACCCACTATTCTCCTTAGTTGCTGTTGTGCTAGTTGTATTTAACTTTTATTTACTTACATATCCATTTTTGTAAAACATCCATCTATTACATAAACCTGTAAGTGATTTACAAATTAAAGCTAAACCAAAACAAATTACTGCTAGTAGTACATTGCAAAGCAACCTGCAACTAGCTGCAGACAGGAATCCTAATTCAATACATACAAGCAGTGTAAATTAGAAAATGTTATTTCCATCTTCAAACAATGGGAGTTACAGTTAGAAGGAATTAATACTTGTAGCCTGGGAGGAAGAAGGTGTACATATAGATTGAGTGAAACCTGACAGCAAAGGCCTGCAGATCAAAGTCTGAACCAAGTCTGGTTTTGCAGTTCCAGGTAGGAATTACCCATATATAGAGCTGCTATGGCTGGCTGGAAGTTGTAGGAAAAGTATGTGTAAGAAGCTTTACATCACACTCTTGCAGAGAGTAGCCAGTTAGTTGGATGGGAAAAAACAAATATGGTCTTAGAGTTTTAAAATGTGAATCTGTCCTTTAAATGTGTGGTTTTGGTGTTCATGGGTTTTTTTCCTCCGACCCCTCATCCCATTTAGATTTTGATTTGTTTCATGTATTTTTGTTCTTGGGAGGGATTTTTTGGTGTTCTGGATGATTTCTATTAGGTAGTACTGACTGCCTGTAAAATACTGCTCCATCAAGACAGATAGAACTATAGGGGCATAGAAACTAGAGATGTTCACAGTGCTTAAGGATATTCAGTGGTGGGAATGTTTCTTGACTAATGCTGCAAACCAGGACTAGCATCTGCATCACGATGTTTCATTCATCACGGTGTAAATAAAGACTGAGCATTTTCTACACAGATGGTTTCTGTGACTTTCCATATGAGGTCAGCTGGGTATGATTTTCCATAATACATTGCTATTGAGGGTTTCATCATCTTTCAGGGTTTGATTGTGAATGTTCATGTGTGGAGCATTTCTAAAGATTTTATACTTGTATCTAAGGTACTGAAACATACAAGGCATTAACTTTTAGCATTAACTTTGTATCCAGAGGTGAACTGAACATATCACAACTGAAATAATAAACCCAGCTGTATTCAATTAAACATATACTTTACTATTTGGTGCAAAGTTGTATATTCCAGTACTCTAGAAAATGTAAGGGAAGAGAAGAATCAGTCCTCTGAAGACTGAAAATAATTAATAAACAAACAAACAAAACCAGGAGGTGGAAATGCTTGAGGAAAAGAAAGGCAATCACAGTCTTCGTAATCACAGTCTTTGTAATCAAAAAAGAACTAGTGGGTTTTGGAAAAGTGTATAGTTCAAAGTATTTGGATAACATTCTAAAGCTGAGATTCAAGATTTAAAAATATCAGAGACAGTACAGTCAAGTGTCTTGCAAGACTGTTTAAGGCATGAGGAAACATTGAAATAATTCTGGCTTGATGGCCTGCAACAGTTCTTGTTGGTTATAATTATTGTGATAATATTATGTCTAGCATTTGTCTAAAATGAAATATGGCAACAAAATGATGTATTCATTATGTAAGTATTTTAATATGTTTTTATCAATACATACTAGAATGGATTTCCTGACATTACATTGCAGAATTTTTAAGTCCTACCTTCAGGCAAATCTCATGCTTACTAGCAAAAATGAAAGTCTGAAATGCTTTTTAATGTATATTTAACAGCAGATAGTCTAGTGATTACTGATGTGTATTCTCTCTGGATTTTTCCCCTGCTATCAGAAGGCAATGCTAAGAGACAGCATTTTTACACATTTATGCTATCTACATCCATCAGATCCTTACTTTTTACATATTTTTAACTGCCATTTATATGAAGACTACAAAAAAAGTAATATCCTAAGTCCAAACCATACCAAGATTGCAAGCTTACAATCAATTGCCAGTAACAGTCCAGGAAAAAAAGGAGTAAGGTACAAGTGTTATGTCATATTTTTAAGACATATTTCCTTCGTCAAAGTTTCTTGTGAAATGGCCCATAAATGACTTTAGTCTGATGTCTGCCTTTATTTAAGAAGCAAATCTATGAAATGCATTTATTTAGCTCTTTTTTATAGTGTTGCCATTTGATAGTGATTCTGGTACAATTTTTGGTATTTTACAATGGTGTGCACAGCAACAGCTCATGTTTTACACTAATGTGTTGTAAACAGTAGCATTCTACATAGATCACTTTTGTTAAATTAAAACTATTGAAAGCATTTTAGATCACAGAGTCCTGTGGTCTACATTTTGTGTATTCTGACATTATTAAACTCAATCTGTTTTTCTGACCATGACTCTAATTACAGTATTTGCATGGCTGGAAAGTTTGTATTTTTTTGATCAAATTCTATTAACACTGTGTGCATGTTGTTTTTTGAGCTTAGTGTTTTCATGTTCAGGCAGCACAGCACCTTCTATTGAATTCAGTAATTATGCAGAATCAATAATTCTTTTCTTTGTGCTTGTTGTTTCTTTGATATGGCCTCTAGGATGCTGCAGGCAAGGTGCTGGACCGCTGGGCCATCATGTCCAGGGAAGAAGAGATCATTACCCTTCAGCAGTTCCTGAGATTTGGAGAAACTAAATCTATCGTGGAGCTGATGGCAATTCAAGAAAAAGAAGGGCAGGCTGTGGCTGTGCCATCTTCAAAGACAGATTCAGATATAAGGACTTTTATTGAAAGCAATAATCGCACCAGGAGCCCAAGTCTCCTTGCTCACCTAGAGAATAGCAACCCTTCCAGCATTCATCATTTTGAAAACATCCCGAATAGCCTTGCATTCCTACTTCCATTCCAATACATAAATCCAGTCTCTGCTCCACTGCTGGGGCTGCCTCCAAATGGCCTCCTGCTGGAACAGCCAGCAATGAGGCTCCGTGAGCCAAGCCTTACAACCCAAAATGAGTATAATGAGAGCAGTGAATCTGAAGTTTCTCCTACACCTTTCAAGAATGAGCAAGCATCCAGCAGGAGTGCTTTGACCAGCATCACAAATGTTGAGCCCAAAACTGAGCCAGCCTGTGTCTCTCCTGTTCAGACACCTACACCAGTCAATGATTTATCAAAAACAGAACACACTAAAAGCTCATTCCGAATTCACAGAATGAGGAGAATGGGATCAGCCTCCAGGAAAGGAAGAGTGTTTTGCAATGCATGTGGCAAAACTTTCTATGACAAAGGTACTCTTAAAATCCACTACAATGCTGTGCATCTGAAAATCAAGCACAGGTGCACTATTGAAGGCTGTAACATGGTTTTCAGCTCTCTCAGAAGCCGCAATCGCCACAGTGCTAATCCAAATCCCCGCCTCCACATGCCTATGCTTAGGAATAACCGTGACAAAGATCTAATTCGTGCTACATCAGGTGCTGCCACTCCTGTCATAGCAAGTACAAAATCCAACCTAACTTTAACAAGCCCTGGGCGTCCACCGATGGGGTTTACCACTCCCCCTCTAGATCCTGTACTTCAGAACCCTCTTCCTAGTCAGCTGGTGTTCCCAGCTTTAAAGACTGTCCAACCTGTTCCTCCCTTTTACAGAAATTTACTTGCCCCTGGAGAGATGGTGAGTCCTCCAACCTCACTCCCTACCAGTCCAATAATACCAGCAGTGAGTGGCATGGAGCAGCATCCCCCTCCTCCTTCAGAGTCATCAGTACCTTCAGTGTTGATGCCCACACCAGAGCCCAATGCAGACCTTGCTCCCAAGAAGAAGCCAAGGAAGTCAAGCATGCCAGTTAAAATTGAAAAGGAAGTTATTGATACAGCTGATGAGTTTGATGATGAAGATGAAGAGGTGAATGACAGCAGCACAATGGTAAATGACATTAGTCATGACAATCACTGCCATTCTCAGGAGGAAATGAGCCCAGGCCTATCTGTGAAAGATTTTTCCAAAAATGACAGAAGCAGATGCATTTCCAGGCCAGACATAAGAAGGGCAGACAGCATGACATCAGAAGACCAGGAGCATGAGAGAGACTATGAAAATGAGTCAGAATCATCAGAGCCCAAATTGTGTGAGGAATCCTTGGAAGGTGATGATCGCCTCCATGAACCTGTTGAAAAATCTTTGATGCACAGTGACAGACCAGATGAAAACCACAATGACTCTTCCAACCAGGATATCATTAAGGTGAAGGAAGAGTATACAGACCCTACCTATGATATGTTCTATATGAGCCAATATGGACTGTACAACGGAGGCAGTGCCAGTATGGCTGCTCTTCATGAAAGTTTTGCTTCTACATTCAACTACAGCAGCCCTCAGAAGTTCTCACCAGAAGGTGAAATGTGCTCCAGCCCGGACCCCAAGATCTGCTATGTTTGCAAGAAAAGTTTCAAGAGTTCCTACAGTGTGAAGCTTCACTACCGAAATGTTCATTTAAAAGAGATGCATGTCTGCACAGTGGCTGGCTGTAATGCTGCGTTCCCATCACGGAGAAGCAGAGACAGGTCAGTAAATATTAATTGATTTTCTGCATTATTAAATGTGTTGAATTATGTAAAAATAGACAGTTTAGGATATATGAAGAAATAGAGCAATGCAGAGTAATGACAAGTGACAATCTTGCTCCCATGACATTCAGAGAGATTTATCACTTTAAAGATATTCATTGTTGCTTGGTATTCAGAGCAGTATATATTGTGCCATCCTCTTAAGTGACTGGCTAGATAATAAATGTCATTATATTTTCTATGTGCTTGTGAATATGTGTGTTGTGCTTCTGTTAATAAGGTCCAGCCTTCATTGCATTTATTTTCTTCTCCCTGCAACATTTAAAACAAGAAAACCTTGTAGAATATATAGTAAATTATATTCAATACAAGTATCTCCATGCATGCATATCAAACAATGGATCTAGGAAGGAGGGGAAAGAGTGGATGGATGGGTGGGTGAATGGGTGGAGAGACAGAACAGAAGGACTGGAATAAAAGAATGATTTCCATCTTCATAGGGTCATGTAAAAGTAAACAAGAAGCATTAGAAGACTATTCTTTACTACCTTCAGTTTTTAAAACGAGATGCTATATTGTAGCGAGAACAGGTAAATATTAAGAAAATCACTGTCTCTTTCTTTAGGAGAACCTACAAACATCTCTATCCACTAGGGTCATTTAATCAATTTTAGCTTTTCTGCATGTGAGCAACTTCCTTCCCCACTGATGGGAATTATGCACATTCAGAGAGAAGAGGCTAGACCCCTACATATTTTTAATATCAAGCAGGGTATATTCTTCTGACACTTCAAAAGACATCATGCCCTAGCTATGCTGCATCAATACTGAAACAGTTGGGCTTAAACAGAAGCAGCTGCTCTATAAACTCTTTGGTTTGGTTGTTTTTTGTTTTTTTTTCTTTTTGTTTGGTTGGGCTTTTTTTGGTTGGTTGGTTGATTTTTTTGTTTCATTTTGTGTGGGGTTTGTTTGGTTTTGGGGTTTTTTTGTTGTTTTGTTTGGTTGGTTTTGGGTTTGTTTTTTGTTTGTTTTTTTGATATAAATGGAATTTGTCAGGGTGATAGGATAATGTAGTTATTTCATACTTGTGGTTAAAAGCTCTTTCATCCGATGATGATCATATTGTCACATAACAAAATCTATCTGGTTCATGGAGTAATGGTGAGATTGGCCTTTCTTCCGTTACTTATGTTTCATATTTTTCATTAGGCTATAAAAATTCAACAGATGCAGGAAGAAGATTAAACCTAGGTAAACATTTCACATGCAGTCTAATTTATTTGGTTTTTTTTTTCATTGAAATTGATGTGGTTTGAAAGTGAATATATCATATCTTATAAAATGAAAGGAAGTTAGTGTTAGGGATACTGAGGAGCCAAAATTCTATTTTGATGGAGAGTCCAGTCCCCAACTATCTCATGTCTTTTCTCATCATTTATGAAATCCATTAAACAGAAAAATAGGAACAAACATATTACAAGTTCAAAACAGGTAAGAAGGAAGTTTGTATGTCAATAGAATGAAACTACTGAATACGAAGTAGGTAAATCTAAATGAAGACCCCTTTTCTTGAGGTGTTCTGATAAGATTTATGAGACTTGAATTTGACAAGGGAAGCATGTGAGTCAGTGGCATGCTCAGTTTAAATGTGTGCAACCCTTTTCAGTTCCTGTAATTGCATGGGCTTTGTTAGTCAAGAATTTGGCTTAGTTGGTCTGTTCACTCAAATGAATTATGAAGTCACTACATGTACTACACAAACCAGCTTTGCATTGAGCATGTGAAGTAAGAGTGATTTGCTTTAGGATTTAGAACTATATGCAGTTTATTAAATTTCAGCAGTCGTACATTGATAGATCCTGGTAATAATAAAGTTATCATATTAAAGACTTAGATATTCTAAGAAAGAGTGACTGTGATGACGTACATAAAATATGTCTGAGATATGAACCTGAAAATAGGGCACATTTTGAAAATATTTTGTCAACTATGTAAGATACTTCTATTAATCTTATTGAAAGCAAGTCATGAAATAAAAATCTGATTCACTAATTTAAAATGCAGGCTGCATATTTAAAGATAAAATTATTATTTGCATATAATTTTTGAGTTGTGTAAGAGACAATGCCGTCTTTTTACGTCATTCCACTAGTAACATTCAGAATATGATTCAGTTATGTGTTCCATCTGGGGCAAAAAAAAATTTGTAGGCATATTATTATCCTTCAATTGCAAAGATATAAGATTGGTGCTATACCTCAAAAAATTCAAAGGTGTGGTGTAATTTGTGTGCTCTTTCAGAACTGATGTTTTCTTAGTTCTTTAGCATTCCTGGTTTGTGACAGTAGTCTGGAAATGCCTCAAAAGAATCAGGAAATTGTCTCATGGTTCATGATATTTCTTTTAGATATTTGAGTGAGAAACATCTTCAAAACTTCCCTGGCCTATTCATTCTTATCCAGAAGTGCAATGTCTAGAAATGTCTAGAAATGAAAGTGTATGTACAGCATGTCAAGAAAGCAGATTAAAATTTAAGTGACATTTTAAATATTATTTTCTAATACTTTCTCAAAAAAAAAAAGAGGAAAATTTTGTTCAAAATTAAGTTAGGAAGTAAAAGTTAAATAAATCTATTCTCTTTTTGTTGTTTTTGTTTTGTTTGTTTGGGGTTTTTTTGCAAACTCTTTAATTACCCTAAACATTTTTCTATTCAGTTTCTTTGGGTTTTTTTTTCTGATCTTCCTTTTGAAAATATATATATACATTTCCTTTAGGGAGAGTATGTACAATTTCTTGCTCTTCAGACTATTGAGAGTACCTCAAAGATAATTGGATAACTAAATTATTAGCATTGCAAAGTGAGAACTTCTACCAGCCACTTAAATCAATTTCTCTTAAAAACACAGGAGCATTTTGCTTTTAATTGCTGTATGAGAAATAAGAATTAGCTACCTACAGCACACAATAATAATTCCTGGAAATGGATTTTGGACACATTGCAAAAATCTCTGTGATTTATTTATGTGTAAGTCACTCGCATAATCTTTGACTAGCTGGAGTAGCTTAGAATTTTGCACTTTATTAAAAAACTGAATTTTTTTTCAATACTAACTTCATAATGAAATCAGATTTCTTGCTATCCCATAGTTTGCAGTCTTGTGAAGTTATTGTCTTTATTTTTTAGTTATTTTATTAATAGTATGACTATTTATTATTAATACTGTTATAACTACTTAGAGGTCTAAAACAACTCTAGCTGTGTTCTGTAACAAAATGCAAGCTGAAGTGCAGATAGATAACATTGGCTGATCTTTTATTGTTTCCTTTTGAGGCATCTGATTTGGCTTAAGTACTTTTCCAATGCTACTCTAGTTAGTCAAAGGGTTGATTATATTTCCCCTGCCCTGTACATACACAAAACTCCAAACTGGGTGGAGCTACTGTAAAATGGGCTTTGCAGGAATGGGGTTGTGATATAGACTCCTGTTACCAGAGGCAGCAAATAATGTCAGGAGCAAATGCAGTGCTACTTTGAAGAAGGCTTTTTATCTGTGTCAGAGCTGCAACCCTCTCTTTGTAGAAAGCATCCTGTAGCAATTTATGGTAAGGTTGACCAATCTAGCTTTACCATTCCTACATTGTTTGTGCCGAGGTCAACACCTGAATAAATATCCTTCTGCCAGAAGTGCTGGAAGATCTTCTGAGATCTTCAGCTAACCACTGCTGTACCTTAGGGTCAAGATAACCAGAAGATTCCAGAGTCCCACCTCATATGTGGTTTTTCCAGCTCAGGGCAGAGGAAAGCGGAGTCCTGATCCTTGCTGTCAATGACTCAGTAATTCTGTTACCCATTCTAGAGAGTATTGCTTTCAAATAATAAAGCTCTGCTGAGCCTAGAATTTTTTAGGGGCTTTTTTCATCATTCTTCTGAGCTGCAAGTAACATCACTAATTAAAATAACCTTATACATACCTAGATATTTGGTCTTTTCCTTAGATTGAAAAATCTTTCTGTCTTTATTTCCTGGAAGAACTAGACTTCAGTAAACCACTTTTTCTTCAGTAAGCCACTTTTTCTTCCATTCTTCAACACTCACTTCCTCAATTAGCTGCTCATTCATTTCTGATTCTGTATTTATTTCAGATGTCCTTTCTTCTAAAGGCATGATGTTGAGGCTAGGTCTCCTTGCAAGAAGGCAATGGAGAGTATATAGGAAAAGAGGCCATGTTAAAAATTTAGTCAGAAACAATGTCATAAGCCTCCTTTCAAACAGAGAGACGTCATTTTCAAGTAACACATTAGATGGAAAAGAGAGAGATGAGAAGAAAATAATTTTCTGCGAGAACTGTGTGCTTGAACAGAAAGAGTTGTCCTTGTGGTGTGAATTCTCTGAACTCAGAGGAGATGTGTCCTGTGATTGAGGAGAAAGAGGCTGTGGCTGCAGTGGTTAGATTCTGCTGAGATCTGCTTCCCAGCCTCATCAATGAGTCCTGCTCCAGCAGGTACTGAGTTTGTCTTACAAAAAGATACATGTGATCGGTCCTTGCAGTCAGCACTGAGGTACAGCTGCTTGGGGGATGGTACTGAGCTGTGGATGAGATATGCATATGGGAGGAGGGAATAGATATTTCCTGACCAAAGAGGATAGCAGTGCCACAGTTTCATCTAAGAGTCTATGTTGAAGAGCACATGCAGAGGTGAAGGTCTGGAAGGTGCAACTTAGAGCACATGGCTTCATTTCTGTCTCCCACCTAAAAGAGCCAAGAATTCTGTGGTCACAACCCCTGATGAAACAGGAGGCAAGTGGACTTTTTGCCTTCAGCAAGTCTTGATGAGAAACTACTGTAAGATTTTAAGGAGAAATACAGCCACCTTTTCGGTCAGCCCTAGTACATGCTAAATCCCTATTTCACCTCAGTACGGACACTATTAAAATCTGGGTTTTTGGCTAGGGCACAACATTAGTAACAATATGTTACTGCATTTTCCTTTCTCTCAATGTATGGAAAATAAATTAATTCTTAATGTACCTGTTCAAAGGAACAAAGCAAGAACTTTTCGTTTTGTCTGTCTGCTACTTAAATAGGACTATTAATTGTGCAGGTTTATCTTTTAAAAGTGAGCATTCATGAATGTATATGTCTCTATGTGTGTGTGCATGTGTGTTCCACGAGATGAGAAAGGTAATTGAGTGCCATGAATAAATTTAAAAACAAAATAATATGTGCTCAAGGTGATTTATAAATACGAGGCAACTATTTGTGCCAGGGGTGATCATGCCACTTGATTGGAAGTTAAATCAGTCCAAATTTGAAAACATAAACTCCTTCATTTGTATGGAGCAAGACATCTTTAGGTGGTTTATTAAAACCTGCTGATGTTTCCACAACTAAATTTGTGCAAATATGGGCCTCTGAGTAGCTGTACTGAAAAAGCAGAGATACACTTTTTGTCTGGTTACCTGACTTCCAACCCTGTCCAGGTGCACTTGAATAAATTAACATCAGTTACCTATGATGAGCCACTGCATAAATTATCAAGGGAGGTGAAGATGTGAGAAAGCTGCTACTTGCCTCTTGTTATCACCTCCTCGACACAACAGTACCAATTTTTTCATCATCCTACTATGCATCGAATCTTCTACAGATAATTTTTTAGAGAACTATTTTCTATAGATGCACTCAATTCTAGCTCCAAGAAATAAGACACTTTGCATTGTCCATGATAACTATTACTGTACTTCCCCAAATGTAATTAGTTATCATATACAACTTGAATTTCCTGCAACAAGAACAAGGAAATCAAAGTTTAAGACATTAGGTGTTTGATGAACCTTTTCTCAAGAGACAAAAATTATTAAAATTTCTTTACATTTCTTAAAATATAAACATATTTACACTTGTACTGCTGTTCCTGGATGTGATGCAGTTCATGAAGAGACTAGCTGCATATCTAGTACACTTAAATGAACCATTAGGTTTTCTCTTGCAGAGTAACTAAAATGTGTGTCATTGCTAATATTCACATAACTCTTCCTTACCCAAGAGAATCTGGATCATAAAGAAACATTTTGTGCCACCTCTAGCACAGATCTACTGATCTAACCTCTTCCATGAGTAGTCATGCTGAACAGAGACTGCGTGTCATATTACATACTCACCAGTGTGAATGAGAGAAGCAGATTTAAAACTAAAATACATAGAACCAATCTCATTATAAGATTTTAAAAAATTATTTAAAAGAAAACAAATAAATTTAAGCAAGAGGCTACTTATGTGAGTAAATATTGCAGAATCAACTGTGGTGTGGAGTGAGGTTTTTTCTAAGTACATATAATCATTTTTTGGGGGGTTTAATTGAAGGTGACTTGTTTTTTAAAACAATCTGCTGTCTTCATTATTTTTTTCTGGTTTGGGACACAAAATGGTATTACTTGGAAAGAGAAGTGCAGTTCAAGTTTATGAACTTGCAAGTAAGTCAAGGAATTTTCAGTGACCTGAAAAGCTTATTTAACCAAACTGCTACACCAGGATTAAGACAGGTGGGAAGCATAAGTAGAACATTGAAAATACTAGCCAAAAGCAAAACATGCACTAAACAGTATTTTCCCCTCATATATGGTATGACAAACAGTGTAAATGTTTAATGTGTTTTGTCCAATTTTCCTGCATAGGTTCTGTGTGTTTTATGTTTAGTGAAAAAGGTTATTTGAGAAGACAGGACTCTGAACATGAATGCTTATCATAATATCCTGGTTGCCCCTAGGTTCCTAGGAAATGACTGGAAGAACCAAAATGCTTCTCCAGAGGGTGGGAGAAAATTGAGTATTTTCCATTTATCTGAGTAAATATAAAGCTGTTCCCCGTATACAAAGACATCCCATCTTCCCTAGAGTCTTTTGGAAGCAGGATAAACAGAACTCTAGCCACATTAGTTCCTACAGAGACAGGCTCTAGCTGTTCTTTTAACAGTGGAAGGCTCTAAGGTTCCTGCTGCAGTGAAGGAATCTGTACTTTACAGATAGAAGATAACACCAGGGCGCTACTTCCAAAAGTATGGATGGAACAAGAGACCTCAGCTTGAGAGATGTGGTTTTCTCAGGTGCAAGGGAGAAATAATGAAGGGTGAGGAAGACACATTTCTGGGAGGAATAGCTGTGTGTTTACTGCCCTTTGGATTTGCAGCTTTCAATGAAGGAATGAGACATTCAGCAAGCAGGCAAATGCCTCCATACATACATTTATGATACATTCATCAGCTGTGCGTGTCGGTCTGAAAAAGAAACTTTCAACTGAAGAATGAAACTTTACATCAGATCTTGCAGCCTAACCAAAGATTACTAGTAGCTGAGGCCATCTGTAATGATGATGATGATGATGATTTTCCCCCTAGTTTGAGCCATTTCATTCACTGTAAAATTAACAGTGACTGTGCTGGAGTGTATACAAATTAACATAAAGTTACCTGAAAGTAAGAAAACTGGCAAGACAAGTCCTAGGAATGACCTAGGAAAATATAAATCTAAAGGGGGAAAATTTACAAGGTGTAGGTGACTTCAAATAGCTACAACACTTTTTTAGATGATACCGTGCCAGTCCTACTAGTATATCTAGACAGATGGAGACATTTCAAAATACTTTATGAAGTAAAATTATGTAGAAGGTAACCAGTATAGTAAAACAAAGCTCATTTGCATTTGTGTTTCATTGCTTTTTGACAAGATAGGTCTTAGCTAGTGAGACGGGTGAGATGAGAGTGACTTCCATTGAAATGTCTTACTAAAACATGCTACTCAAAAGTAGTTGGTAATTTATGGGCTCTGGGGAAAAGAAACCCCAAAACCCAACCTCTCTAAATCTCTTTATGGTTATACAAGCTGCTAGTGGTTAGCAAATAGGACAGGGTCAATAGCAATTTTGTGAAGTAGGGACTATAGTTGCAGGAATACACTGTTAAGTTTGAAACAATTAAGCGTAACGATAACCATACCACTAGCTAACTGTCTCAGGATGATCCTGAAGGAAGATATGCAGAGTTATGAATGAGAATAAAATGCTCCACAGGGTCAAGAAAGTGCAAGTGTACTGCAAGACACTGTGCACAGCTTTTTACTACCCCTTAATCCTGATCTGCAGTACTCAGTCCTTTGTATCTTCAGGAAAGTAGTGCCACACATTATATACTAGTATTTGTGATGTAGGTATTACAGTAGAAACCACTCATTCACATCCAGCACGTACACAGAAAATGTATACCTCTAGAGCTGTGTCAGATGGTCTGTTGGCGTCTGAGGTAGCACAAGAATA
Source organism: Xenops minutus (assembly GCA_035221455.1). Taxonomy (NCBI): domain Eukaryota; kingdom Metazoa; phylum Chordata; class Aves; order Passeriformes; family Furnariidae; genus Xenops; species Xenops minutus. The sequence goes on from JAWWEE010000085.1 coordinate 40,958,284, forward strand.
TCTCAGGTGAGATACCACTCATCACAATTTGACCTTTTAATGGCAAACACTGGATATTTCCTGACAGGGGTTTTAAGCCCACCAATTCTAAAGAAAATCTAAGGCCTTTTGTAGGGCTTCCTACTTTCGAGCAACATCTTTTAAAGGAACAGTTTGCCTTGTAGCAGGCAAACTTTTTATTATTTTTTTTTTTTTTTTAATTATGAACGTATTTCACTTTTAAGCTTGCCCTAAAAGCATTGCTTTAAAAGATCTGTCTGAGAAGTAATTTAACATTTTTGCCATAAGGCACCTTCAAACTTTATATTAATGGACCTGGAAGAGAAATTAAAACGTTTTAGATTTGCCAGAAACGCACACTTCCACTTAAAAAAAAAAAAAAAAAAAAAAAAAAAAAAGAACTTTTTGATGTTGGTATAAATGTAAAGTAGTTTGTTTTGTATGGGGGAAGGGCTGGGGACAGAAAGAAAGGACAGGACTGTAATAAGAAGGTATCTTTTCCTGTCACTGTTTTTGCCTTCTTTTTTTTTTTTTTTTTAAATAAAAAGAGGTTAAAGACCCTAAGCTATTTGTCTGTGTCAAACTACATGACTCTGAAACATAAGATGTAAATTGCAAGTTTTATAAGTTGTTATTTCCAATGTTACTGATTTTGATTCTAATGCTTTCCAACCTTCCCTGGTTATTTTATTAACTAGGAAAAAGTGTTGCCCACTTCCAGTTCAATACATTTTTTTCCTTTCTCTCCCACTTCCTCTCTTTCCCACTCTCTCTCTCTCCTTTTCTTTGTTATGCCAGCATAAAAAAAGCAATTACGGTTCAGCCACTTATAACTGAAAATACAAATGGGACATAGTTAATTTTGCTGCCTATAAATCTTACATTCCATTTTTGTGTTTTATACACAAAATGTGAAAATAAAAATAGCTCAAACACCTGTATATGTGTGTGTGTCTGTGGATGTGTGTGCTGAAAGGAAAACCTATATATAGCAGTGTTGTTAGACAAGAATCTAAAAACATAATGGATAGAAACAGAACTTGAATTCCCTCTCAGAAAAAGTAAATGAGGCCTTGTTTCAAGAAGATGCACACAGATGATATATTATGCAAGACTGAGATTCAGGGTTTCATGAGGAGAGGCTCTGGCAGAAAGGATAACAGATCCTGTGCTGTATGTCTCTCAGGTCTGATAGCCAGATAGGGGAGCAGTACTAATTCTGCAGCCTTTTTAGTCTGTTCTGTCACAGAAGGGGCACTGCTGGGTCAGTCAGCTCACTAGTAATTGTGTTTTACAGACTTCTAAAGCAATTGGCTCAGTCAGTCCCAATTCAATAAATGTGTAGAGCGAGAGTGAGAGCACTTTTGTTCTATTTTTTACTTGAAATTATTTCATTCAGCAGTCTGTCTTTTTTATTACCAGGATTTGACATTAGCACTCCAAGCTATATTAGCATCCATTTCAGCAGTTCAGTAATGGTATTAAAAAAACACTTAACTTCAACGGTGAATGGTTGTATGACAGTACCATAAAAATCCACATTAAAAAAAAACTTATGTATTTGTCCCTGCAAATTATTTTTCACTCGTTTAACCACTTCAAAACTACACTCTCTTGACTGGTGTTTCCAAGAGCTTTAGCAGAGGAAAGGCTTGTAAACGAGCTGCAACTGCAGCAACAATGGCAGAAAAAGAAAAATTAAGACATTTGAAAAATAAGAAAACTGATAGAAACATGCAAGCACACATACATGCACAAGCAAGATCTCTCATTTTGGGTGGCTGCCTCTCATTCATCAACTGAAGTAAGATTTTTAAACTCAAATCACCTGAGGTGAAATCTTTGGCATCTTCCACGTTTCTGGGATTTAATTTTGAACACAGCACTCTCCAAGCTTGGGATGGCAGCCTAACTACCTTGGCACTGCAGCACATTCATAAATGACTGCATTAGGTTCTAAATTTTGATTAAACATTCTGTAATTAATCAATGGTAGACATGAAGCAGTTGGCAAGGTCCAGAGCTGCAAAATGTTTAAGACATAAAACATTACAAAGTAATTAGAATGTGCTCCTTCAAGAGAAGGATTGCCTTCAATAAAGAGGTAAATGATAGCATCATGTTTATTGTGGACGTAGGCAGCCAGTGCAATATGATAAACTGCAGGAGATACACATATCAGTAATCATCCACATTATTAGTGTCATTAATCATAATTCTAAAAATATGACAGCAGCAGCCAACTTTTTGACCAATTTTGCCTCTGCCTGTTGGCCATTATAACTTCACTAATAGACTGCAGAGCTCCTCTGCGTGGCAGTTTGCATTGAGAATGGAAGGTTAATTATATTTGAGCTGCTGATTCCTTCTCTCCTCGGAAAAGATTGAGCACTTTGACAATCCCAGGAGCTCACTGCTGTTAAACCAGTAGAAGTACTTTATTGAAATTTTCTGTGTTGGTCAGGAACGAGTAGATGTTTCAAATGAGATATAAGGGCCAGGCTGGGACAGCCGCTAATGTTTCTTCCAAACTAATCCTTGGGCAGCAAACTGAACTTAGATATCTTTGCACAGTCTCTTGTGGATGAGTAAAAAGTTGAGAATTTAATAACTGCTGACAATAGTATGTATGGAAGAATCTCAGAGGATTGAAATTACTAAGGAGTCAGGGCACCAATGAATAGAGGTTATAGGATAATCATCTATCAGTTCACCTGGTAGGGGTACTTCTTTAGTAATGCAAAATTACTAATAGAGGAATCCTGTTGAAGTGCCACATCATATTTTGCCCTATAGTTCCTCTGGTATTATATAAATAAATCTGCATTTTTAGACAAAAAAACCCAAACAAACAAACAAACAAAAAAAAACACAAAACAATGGGAATGAGAATTGCTATTGCATTGTGACCAAAATAAATGGTTTGCAGAATTTCCATGGAACCTGAAATTGTACAAAACTATCCCTGGATCTGAGGTTTTATTATATGTTTGAACATGAGGCGCAATCAGAAAAGAGTCTGTGAACCTCCAAAGCAAATCACAAGATAATGTGTTGTTGTTAATCTCCTCATCAGAGAGGAAAGAATTGGTTTGAAAGCAGAGTTGGTGCTAGCAGTTCTATCTTTATTTCTGCATTTACTGAAACTTGAAGTTCAGTAAAATTCATGATTGGGATGCTGAACTGAAGGGACTGTTTGTGTAAAAACTTGCGAAATTATCACATTTTGCATGGATGTTGTAATAGTAAAATAAAACGAAGGATGAAAACTTCTGACTTCAAAACTTGGATCATGTAATAGTTAAATAATTTAGGTAGGAAAAGAAATGTTAATGCATGCATTTTGGCAACAGATTCTTCATGGATGTTGGTTCAGTACTTTTTAAGGAAAAATGCACCTTGTGTGAAGGACCAGGAAAATACTTCAACACAGTCAAGATGAGGATCTAGTACATGACTGCAGTGCACGGCCCTGTATACATCATCTGCGCAGCTAAACTTTTTTGTAGGGCTTGTGTAGATTGTAGAAACAGCTTTGGATTGATCATGAGTGGTGCTTAGCACCTGCTATTTCCATTGGAGACTTTATTATATGTATGATGACCTCATGCATGTATCATTGCTATATGAAGTTCACTTAGGAAATAGTCTGTTGGAGAAGTCTTTTTATTCGGAACTTTCTCAGCCAGTCCAGATATTAGACAAAAGTGCCAGTTATTCTGTAATGAGTCTCTTTTGCTTCCAGGCAGCTAGTAAAGTGAGAGGTTGAAGTGTTACAACACAGTTTTAATCTGTTCTGAGTGAACTTTGGCAACTCTGCCAGTGGTTGTGCTTTTTGTTTGTAATATTTTTTGATCTTTAATGGACAACAATAGCAATATATTAAAAGTACGACATGACCTCGATGCTTCTGAGCACACACAACTGTTGTGAAAGTGTAATTCTGTTCACACCGTAAGGACCGTTTCACTAAAGACCTCAACAGGTATGTACTGTATTATTGGGCTTTTCAAGAATCCCAAACCTGAAAGGTTTTACATTAAAAATTATTTGTTAGCAAACATTGTCATGAGATACCAGTTTCACATTTAATTTGAGTATTTGCTCGCACAGTCTGCTATCCTGCCTTCCCAAATGCTATCTCTGCATTAACATTTTTATGCATTCCGTGGTGATGACAAATTGTTTTCTGACTCTAACTGTGGATTAAGTATGCAAAAGGTATCTTTGCCACTGCCAACAAACCAATAATTCTCACTAACATCTTCAGAGTTACAACATTTATAAAGTTGCAAAGTGGAGTAAACAAACCATCTGTTTGACTTTACCATATATGTCATGCTCTCTTATTAGCATATTACGATTCATTTAGTAAACAAATTTGGTGATTTTGTTCATGTCAAACTTAGAGGGAGCTTGAAGATGATTAACATTCCTGGGACAGGCACATTAATACATTGCTTCCTCTGCAAAGTTAAATGGCTTCTCAGGAGAATCACCCCTTGTTGACAAGATGAGACTGTCAATTTTGTTTGCCTGCCACATTAGGGGCCGTAAGGGGATGGGAAGCTCTGAGAAAGAGGAGCAGTGTAGGCAGCATAATTCACTGCGAATTGAAAAAAAGAAGTCTAATTCTGATAAATGGTCGACCCCAATACATCCTACCTGTTATTACAACAGACGTGCCGTATCTGTGCAGTAAATTAGTTAAACCCCTAAAGAGTTTGATGGGAGCTTATCTTCAAGTGAATAATTTGAGTGTAGAGGGAGCTGTCTTCGTGACCAGTGTGAGTGATTTGTTTCATATTGAAAGGGATTAAAATGACTGGGCTCCACATCTTTAATTTGCAAGAACTTGCTTGTCCTTTATTTCCTGTATTTAATAAGTACTGTTGGTTTTTTTTGTTTGGTTGGTTGGGTTTTTTTGTTTTGTTTTGGGGTTTTTGGTTTTGGGGTTTTTTTACTTCTTTTTAATAGGTGATAAACTGTATTTTACATTTTGGATTTTCTTCCTATGAAAGGTTAATATTTCTCAGATTCTATGCAATTTAAAACCTCAGGAATTGATGCTATTACCCTGTTCATGTAGAAATGCTATGGTTTCACTGGGTAGTACAGTATTTTTGCCTTAACTTGTTCTACAATCTAGCCCCTATAGGTGCTTTTCCCCTTACATTCAGGGGCAAATTAAATGTGATCAAATACATGGAAGCACTAATGTACAGATTAATACCTTAGCCCTGTTCAGATAAATGTGATTTTATAATTTAGGTCAGATCAGGATTTCAAACCATTACTATCTTTGCTTAGATTTATGAATTTATTTTTTTTAATTGAAAAAAACTCAAAGCAAAACAAACCCTGTATCAAAGACTGAGTGGCAAAATTAGAACAGTAACTGAGAAAATATTTTTTTTAACAGTTTCTATTAATAATTAAATTCCAGGAACCGTTTCTTTTTTGGTTCTTTTAAGTAAATGAGGGAAATTATTGCTACTTCCTTCTTGAAGAAATATCAGAATTGAGGCCATATCTTTCTTATAAATACGTACATTTATATTTAGCCAGAGTCTTAACTTTCTGGTTCTTTGATTTTAGCTGCCTGAAACTCAGCACTTCCAGTTTGCAGAGATTCTGAGAAAGCATAAAATTCTGGGTTTACTTTCTGTTATGTTTGCCTATTCTGAGCCTTTCTATGAGTTTCAGGCTTAAATAATCAGAAAAGGGACATGAAGCTGAAATATGATCACAGTACTTTGCCATAATATCAAATTTTGTTAGCAATTAAAATTGTGAAATTTTAAAACAAAACCATAAACCTTAATTGACAGCCTTTGAGGTGAAGAGAAACAAAGAGAACTTTCCTTTAACATTTCATTACAGATAAAACATAGACTGAATACTGATCTGAAAATATGTGTGGAAAAAGTCTCATAAGAGGAATAATGAAAGTTTCATTGTTTATATTTTAAATCAGATTGATAGAGCTTAGTTTTAAACTAAGTACAGCAGCATGATAGCTTTTATGGGGCCTGTACAACCAGAGCAGTTACTTCCATATCCAACTTTAATAAGAAATTTGCCAATCTTTATGTAAACCACCAGAGAAATGTGTCCTGGTTTTGATTTTCTAACAGAACTTTCTTCAAACTGCGGAAGATTGTAATATCTTCTGTCTTTTTTTAAAAAAATCTACTATCACTTGGAAAAAACATAATTTAACTGAAAATAATTTTATGTTTACTTTTAATGCATTATGTCTCCAAATATAATTTTATTGTGTTACTTAATGTTGGGATCACTTAATTGAACTTAAAGCAAAGCTGAACAAAGACTGGTGTCTCCTTGCTGTGATGTCCTGTTTATGATTTCTCTGCAGTGTTAAAATGGTAGGGCTGGGTGCTATTACTTTAGCAAATCGTATGTTTGCCGGAAAAGGCATTTCAGAATATTTGAAGCATATGAAATTGGGATAGTGGCTTTTTTGGAAACATAGGAAGAAAGGTTGTGGTGGGATACAACTGGAAATTTTGAAATGGATCATTTCAGAATTTTAATGAACAATACATTGTTCTTTGATGTTTGACTGAGATTTTATTCAGGGAACTTTGTTCCTTATAGTCAGCCAAGAAGAAGCAAGGGACCAATAGCTAGGACAATTAAGTGGGACATCAATTGGTTTGGCCCTTCTCTCTGACTGCATCAAGGACTGGAATATGGGTTTCCTTGGTCCCTAACTGTCTGCCCTAACAATTATGCTTCTGTTTCATTCTCACTCTCTTTTTCTCTCTCATCCCTAATAGTCAAGTGTAATCATACTTTTCTCTTGCTAAAATAATTTTAAAAAATTATGCTTTGTGTTTCATTTTCAACATGTCCTGTCCTGAATTGTGAACAACACATTCAACCCAATTTTTCATGAAGCTGGTTTTGTGCCCTCTGTAATACTTGAATTTAAATAAACAGTGCTCTTTATAATCCACATTCTCTACCTCTGTTGTGCACATCAGAGATGAGGTTTGTCCCAGTGCAGATCAGACTGCAGCCATGTTGCACCCAAAGCTGGCCTTGAGTCATACCTAGAAGTCATGCCAATTTCAATGCCAGGACAAACACTACTCTGATAAATTCCTTCTCATTCACATCAGAAAGAAATAAAAAGACTGACTAAATAAAAATAAACTAAACTAAAGTAGCAATTATATTTTTTCTTTCCAACAAAGGGACAGGAAATTAACAAAATCAGATTAATTGACAAGTGTAGAAAGAAACTGCTGAAGAGAGCCCAGTCTGGATTTATGGTCTGTGTAAATGGAATGTACCTTTGATTGACCATATTTCCAAGGCTTATAATCCATTTCCTTCTGTTGGTGCACAATGCATCTCTCACAAAGAAGCTTGCTAATAGTAGATGGGGTGGAACCAGCAATGAATTCTAATTGTGGTGGAATACTTCCATGAACTTCTTGAGGGAAGGAAAATACTACCACCACTGGGATCATGCCCACAGTCAGAGCTGCTTTAACTGCTATAGCATCCTGCTGTTAGTAGCATTGTGCTGCTACCAAAACTCCTATCTTAAAGAGCAGTGGTGAACTGAAAGGTAGGATACCATTGACACTTCACAACTACAGGTTTTATGTGTATCATCATTATCATTATCATCCTTACAGCAGCAGTGATCCATTTTTAAGGTTGAATTCACTCTAGTGAGGACTCGGCACACACTTTTGCCCACCATATGCCTAATTGATTAATAATAGCTTTAAAGAATGGTAATTATGTGAAAAAAATCAGGCATTCTGGATCCTAAAATAAACCAGAATTTGCTAGAACTTCCTTGCCACAACAAACTATATTTGAAATCATCGTGGAAAAATGCTCTCCACATTTTGAAGGGTACATGACATGTAGTACAGAGCTAAACAGATGTTTGGACATTCTTTGGCACACCTACTATTATCAGAATTAACCGTCTTTTCCATCCCTGGTTGTATAGGATAAGGTAAGTATGGTAACTGGAACTGAGTGAGATATGTCCTTAGTTAAACTCATATTTCTGTCTGGACGTCTTCAATCACCAGTTGTCTTTAAGCAACATATCCACTGCTAGGATCAAATACCATTTTGGTAGTTGATATATAAATAAGTACAGTACAAGAAGTCCAGAGTCATTCAAAGGATTTAATTAGGTTAAATATTTTGTTTTGTCACGCACATATATAATACCTCTGCCAGTCATGTATGTTCTTTAAGTTCTTTTCCCTGCAGATACATCAGCAACTACAATGCAAAGAACACGAGAGATGGCCTTAAAAGAGCTAGTTCAGGTATGAGGAATAATGAAGCCATGGCAAGCTGATGCTCACCTGGTTTTGACAAATTTTATTTCAGGATTTTCTGCCTGTTTAATGGCAATGTTCATTCACTGGCATAAATTACTCTGCCCAAGCTGCGCCTCAGCTTACTCAGGGACCATTGTTTACACATACCTGGGAGCAGTATCTGGAGAAGGAAGGGGTAAGCAGCATTGTAAATCACATTAGGGAACAGAACAGCTGAAACAAGAAACTGCAGGTGCTGTGGGGAGAAGCAGATGAACAAGATGACAAGGTGGTTAGCAGTGGCTGAGGGCTGGTAGGGGACTTCCTAAGCTTTGGGAGTGACAAAGCAGGGGAGAAAGAGTTGGATTAGGATGGAGTACCCCTGTTTGGCATGGAGAAGGGTGTCTGTGACTTTGGTTTTGTTATAAGATTTCAGAGTCCAAATAAATGAACTTTTTTTTGCTATTTATTCCTCCCATCACTACCAGAATATTTTCACATATGATGTTTAGGAACAGTATTAAACACAAGTGAAATAGATTAAGAAATGAATGTAAAAGAATCAATTCTTTTGAACTGTGGTTGCATAATGGAAATCGACTGCTATGAATGAACCTATGTTCAGAAGTTATGAACAGCAGAGCTAATGCACTGCCATGAGTTCATCTTTATTATTACATTACACCTGAATCAATTGATAAAGTAGCTTCTTTTTAAGGCTAGGAATGGCACTTAATTGAATAAAAGTCAGTGTAATTATATTAGAAGGATCCAACAGTACTGCTGACAGCGGAAAAGGGACACTACTGAGGAGAGTGCCAGAACTGGTCCACACATTTCTGCACATCGTTTGCCTGACAGATATTATGGACTGGTACACACTTTAACTAGATTACTGACTGTTACTGCTGTAAGTGAGAATTGAATAAGGAGGCATCTCTTCTTATCAGAGCATCAGCAGGGTTTGCATCCTTACACTAGTCTTTCTTGGAATGGCCTCTGTCTGGGGCCCAGTGGCCCCTCTGTAATGTGGCAATTTATTCTTATCTCTCCATTCAGTGAATGCTGAAGTTGTTTCACTGCATGCCTGGCTACTGTTTTTCTCAGCAGCAAACCAAAGAAATAGTAAGCGCAAATATGTGGAAGCAACAGTTACAGGTACCCTGACTAGCTTCTATGCTGCAACAAATTCCCATACAGAGGAGTGAGAAGGGGAGAGAGGGGGAGAAATCATTAGTAAACATATGAGTACTTTATGAATAGTTCACAGTTAGCTTTATAATAAGCATAAATGTAGTCCTTTAATAACACTGGTCAGTGTGGACAGGCCTTCACAGTAAGTATTTCCTGTACTGGACATAGCAATTTTACATGGAGCTGCATACCATCTGACACCAGGAAGGCAAGGGACCATCAGTACTACTGTTTATCATTCATGTGTGTGCCCAATGCATGCATCTGTTCAGAACTCATTTGTGGATGGTAATGGGGATGCTGTGAATATGCTTTGATGAATTTGCTTTATGTTTTTCATATAGTGTAATTGAGTCAATATTCACCAGGACAGCAGTATAAGTGATATTACAGCTGACAAAACCCAGTTTCACTGTCAAGACTTTTTTTAAAGTCTGTGTTTTATTGGTTTCAGATTTATTATTTTTTAACCAGATATGTCTGGATTGGAATGTGAATTTGTTTCTCTCTCTCTCTCTCTCTTTCTCTCTCTCTCTCTCTCTCTCCTCCCCCTCCCCCTTTCTTTCTCTTTTCTCCTCTCTTCTCTCTCTCTTTTGTGATCTCAATTTAGCAAAAGATTAGAAAGCTGATCTTATCACAAGGTAAGCTCAGCCTTCCTAAGTGCAGTGTGGGGATATGCATAATTACACTTCCATGCCTCAAAAAAGCAATGATGCTGTACTTGCTTGTGTGAAAGGAGTATGTCCCATGTGGGAGAAAAGCAAGAAATACTCTCCACTTTTTTCCACCTTGCCCATACCTCTCAACTCTCTCATTTGGAGAGAAATTTTCCATTCTAGACCCTCCCTGTTACTGAATAATTGCATCCCAAGCAGACATAATTCAATTAACTGCATGTCAGTGTTATGTCTGATAACAGTTACCTGCATTTGCAGGTGTATGGGACAGATCATTTTTATTGCTGTTTTCTTTGTTTTATTTCAATAAGTTACGTGCAACAGATAGATGAATTGCAAAGTAAGTAATACAAAATTACAGAAATTAACTCCACATCTATTTAATCTTCCTACATTTGCATTTTTTTAATTTATCTGCAATGTATTGCTGTACCATGTTTGGGACTTCAGCTGGTTGAGAGGTATGTTTCAAAGGGTTTCTTGAAATAAAAGCTTCCAATAAGGAAATAATGCTAATAGCTATTGTTTCTTTTCTCCCTTTTTTGTTACTCTAGGACCTGAATGTCTTTAAAATATTTGATCCTTGTTATGTGTTCCCATGCCAATTTTATACCTAGTGCTTTTTTGCAAATTAAACTATTCCTATGTTAAAATTCTCTCTTTCTCTTTCTCTCCCCCTGCCCCCACCCCACCCCCACCTCCCTTTCTTTTCCCTCCTACATTTGGGCTCTGATCTGCAATTTATAATGGGCAGACAGACTGGTGAGTCTGCATGTTGTAAATTGCGGGTTTGGGTCCTCAGCTTGCACAGAATGTTATGCAGTAGAACTTCGCTAATTCTTTTTTTGCTGACTTGAAAATCCAGTTACCCTCCAAAGAAACTGAATAAATAATTGTCATTTCCTCAACAATGCTGCACATTCTGAAAACTGAACCCTAAAGTTTTCTAATACTGAAAACTTTACACACATTTCTTAACCACTTCAACAAAATTAGCATGTTCTGTGGTCAGAGGTCTTTGAAGTCTGTCATGTTTGTTAGTTGCATTGTTAATTCAAAAAAAGCAGTTTTTCAAAGAGGCTTTCCTGACACTGCCGCAAATCAGTGATGTTCTACTGCAAAGAATGAATAAAGCCAATTTCAAAAGTGGAGAGTAGAATGCAGTATTTGAAAAAACAGGCTCTTTTACACAGTTACTAACCCAAAGTCTTACAATGTTTGCAAATGTAGAGCTTTATTTTTGAGAACAAATGCCCAGATCCTGTAAAACACTCAGGAATATTTTAATTTGCTTCTCTTGGGATCCAGACCAAAGACCACTTCTGTCAGTGACAGTTTTCCAGTGTCTCTTGAGCATCTGCAGTGACTTCAGAAAATACCTAAACCAAAGCCCACAATTAAGTTTTTTGATTGTTTTGGGGCAAAATTCTCACTGCCATTGGTGGGCTTTTTTTTTAACAGTGCTTGGGTCAGTCAACACTGCATCAGACACAGTACAGGGGAGAGTGACAGTGCCCACCCAGAAGGATGGAACCATTGACTTTGGCTAAGATTTTCAGAAACTTACACGCAGATTTCAGAGACTTGCTTTCTTACACCCTTTAAGTCTTCTCCATCTTGGATTGGCCCAATTCTGAATCCCCTTATAGCAGAATTAAATTACCTAAATAAGGACCTCTGACTATTTGTCATTCATTTACCTTTTATTTTATTCTCTTCCTATATTTCACTTACAAAGTTATATAAGTACATACATATATATATATATAAAAATATATTTATATGTATGTATAAGTATATAAAAGTACAAATCCATAGATAGAAACATACACAGATATCCCACAAATTATTATTTTTTCTCTTGACATAAGGCTTTTAGGAAGGTCAACAGGGATTCAGGAGCCAAGGAGAGCATTTTGCATTTTCTACCAGAACAATTTATTATTTTGTAAATATCAAAGAAAAAGGCTGTGGGTGCTGCTGTGTACTAATGTTGAGGAGCAAGCAGCTGAAAAGAAAAACAATATGGGGAGGGTAATTTGCTTGTATTGTTTAGTTTTTATGTTGCAATTTGTTCACTTATAACAAGGCTGAAATTTGCAAGAAACATGAATGGGGATATTTTTGTGATAAATTATTGCTAAATCAGAAGTTGTATTTGGTGCTTAATGACTGTATGTTTAATCAAAAATACTGTACGTTTTTCCTTTTCTCCCTTCCCTCTTCCTTTCCCAGACACAGTGCTAACATAAACCTGCATCGAAAACTGTTGACCAAAGAACTGGATGACATGGGCTTGGACACTTCACAGCCTTCTCTTAGTAAGGACCTCCGCGATGAATTTTTGGTGAAGATATATGGCGCTCAGCATCAGATGGGGCTTGACATAAGGGAAGACACCTCCTCACCTGCTGGTACTGAGGATTCCCATATGAATGGGTATAGCAGGGGCATGGCGGAAGACTATATGGTCCTAGACCTGAGCACCACCTCCAGCATCCAGTCCAGCAGCAGTATCCATTCCTCAAGAGAATCTGATGCAGGAAGTGATGAGGGTATTCTTCTGGATGACGTCGATGGGGCAAGTGACAGCGGGGAATCTGCCCATAAAGCAGATGCCCCTGCCTTAGCTGTAGGTATGGGCACCGATGTCCCAGGATCCCTCATGTTCAACAGTGTTTCGGTGAGCAACGGTGGGATAATGTGTAACATTTGCCACAAAATGTACAGCAACAAGGGAACCCTCAGAGTGCACTATAAAACAGTGCACTTGCGAGAAATGCACAAATGCAAAGTCCCTGGGTGCAACATGATGTTCTCCTCTGTTCGTAGCCGAAACCGGCACAGTCAGAACCCCAATCTGCATAAAAACATTCCCTTCACTTCAGTAGATTAGTTCAAGGATGGACACACCATAATGCCAGCTCTCAGAGAGGACCCAATACATCTGAACTGCCATATACAGTCTCCCTTTATATATATATATATATATATATATATACATAAATATACATATATATATAATCTTTTTTTCTTTTTTAACAAAAGAAACACCAGGTGCTTTTTCCCCATTGTTGGTTGTTGCGGTTTTTCTCCCCTCCCCCCCCCCCTTTTTTTTTTTTTTTTGATGGAAACAAAAAGGTGGGACCTTTAATTTGGGG
>JAWWEE010000085.1:40984719-40995240 GCA_035221455.1 Xenops minutus
TCCCAAACCTTCCCTAACCTAACCTTCCCAAACCTTCCCAAACCTTCCCTTCCCAAACCTTCCCAAACCTTCCCTTCCCTTTCCAAACCTTCCCTTTCCTTCCCAAACCTTCCCCTCCCAAACCTTCCCAAACCTTCCCTTCCCTTTCCAAACCTTCCCAAACCTTCCCAAACCTTCCCTTCCCAAACCTTCCCAAACCTTCCCAAATCTTCCCTTCCCAAACCTTCCTTTCCCAAACCTTCCCTTCCCTTCACTTCCCCTTCCACTTTTTCTCCTCCTCCTCTCCTTACGTACTTTTTCTCTCATTTGCTTTCTTCTTTTTTTATTTTTTCCCTCTTCTTTTAGTCTTACTTTTCCTTTTTGTCCCCGAAAGTATTGGAAGCACATGCAATTCTGAATTTCAGTTTGAAGGAAGAAGAGGGAGGAAAGGAGAAAAAAAGGGTAAGAAACTTTGGGGAAAAGTCAACCTTTGTTGAGGCATGTGGTTATCCTCCTGTGTTATTAAATATCATAGATGTGTTAATGTGGTTCTGCATGGAAGCCAAGCATAATTATAATATTTTAATCTGTCATAACACATCTATAATTGGCATGAATTCCACTAAACCATTTTTTTTTCTCGCATAGGGTTTTCATACTCACAGAAGATATATTAGCAGGCGCTTAGAAAGACCGCTTTTAACAAAGCTCTGGGCTAACTGCCTGGGTGAGAGCCAGCTGAAGCATATTGGGCCACTTGAAACTTGCTGTCTGCTTGTTCACTTTCTGCAAGTTGACAGTATGACAGGAGATTAAGTACTATTAATTTAATAAAGCCACTCCTACAGAGATGTTTATATACCAACAATGAGCAAGGGGTGGTAAGAAGAGAGGGGGATAAAAGGTATATTAGTTTACCTCAAGTGATACTATGAAAAAACCCCACCTTCTCCTGATCTTATGTGAGGTGCAGTTATTTTTAAGTCACCTGACTCATGCTTATCCAATCCTTACCCATATTCAGCAGAGACAGTATAATGAACAAGTATTGATTAACTGGAATATCTGGAGATATTTCCCAACAGTGCTCATTCACAATGATAGGTCTCCAATGGGAATACATGGAAGTACAGTCTTGAACATAACTTATTAGGTTCTAGGCTCTTCAACTGATTTTATTTGAAGAAAACATACACAGTGGCTCTCCCGTGACCTTTAGCTGAAACCTCTCTGTAAAGAAGAACACAAAATGAAAGTCAGACCAAATAAAGATTGCTTCTTACAACCCTGTCTGTGGCAGTGCCAACATAGCTATGCGCAGCATGGTATGCCATGGTCTCCATAGGATGCCAGCACACAGAACAGCCCTGCTTTGATATGGCAACTTCCACCCACTAGCCAAAATAACCCAAAAAGTCCTATTATAGTTTTTATGTTGTTCTAGTGTTTCAGCTAGATTTCAATTCTCACAGAAATACACTGCTTATCCTTCCACAATAATCAAGACAGAGTTCAGCAAAACATATAAACGCAGTGCCACTGAACTGGTAATGCATCCCAGTGGAGTACTAGTCCCAAATGCTGTCTTGCCAAGAAGCTTAAGCATTCTAAGCATTCTGTCACATGGAAGTCATTGAATGCCCTTTTTGGAGTTTCCTGCACTATTTGGGATTGTTTTCCCATGCCAGGTTCTCAAGACCAGTGTGCTACTGATGTGCGATCCAGATCCCCATTTTAGCTCCATTCCTAAACAGTGTAGTAGTAACTAGAGGAAATACAACCTGCCAGTATGTGTCCAGAGGAATGCTAGTCATAAGAAAAAATCCTAAATATAATTTACAAAGAGGACCAAAATTGGCAAGCCCAAAATGAATATTTTAGAAGTCTTAGGAGCTTGCCAATAGTCAAACTGACTCAAATTTTGCAAAATTAAAGCAAATAGCAAAATTCTCTTTCACCGGATAAAAAAAACTAGACCAAGCAACAACATAAAGATACTTTCTGATGAAGTGCAGATGCTTTCAAGATCAAGTGGGACTTCAGGATTTACCAGATGAGTAATTTCCATAGAAGCCTGGACAGCACCAGTATTACTTCCCCAAACACAGTTAAAGTACTGTTCATAGGTCAGTTGCCCATGGATGAAAAAGGCAAATTCAAAGAAATCTGTGGGTGCTTGCAGAGAATGAAATAGATACTTTTATGATTGTAGCTTAAGGGAGCTTATTTTCCATAGCCAAGCAAATGAGAACTGAAAGGAAGGCATGACTGGGCTGCAAAATATATGACAATGGAGCAGTGTGTAAACACTAGAGAAAAAGAACTATGTATGCTAAGAAGAACAAATACTTATTTATAATTATATGCTGGAAAGTGGAAACAAGTGAAAATGCTGAAGCACAGACTTTCTGGATCAGCCCTCCGATATCAGTAGAAGAGGCTGAAATGAGAACTATCTAGATGAGAGAGACTGCAACAGTTTATGAGAAGGTTTAAAATATGGTTATCTGCAAAACCAGGGGATGGACTTCCTTTCCATCTTTTTTCATCTATACCCAGTGGTGATTAACTAAGTAACCAGAGTGTTGTGAGGATAAGTTCAAGGCCCTTTAATATTCCCATCTGTGTAACACAGTACACAGTAAATGCATTCATCTTGCCATATTTGATGGTAATCTCTGCTTCTTAACAGCCCTTACTTGGGTCAGCAAAAGTATTCTTGATGTATGATTTTTTTTCTTTCTTTTCAAGATGGTATTTTTAAGTAGCTCCCTTTTCTTCTTATCTTTATCTTTTTTACTAATACATTTTAAAACCACTTTAAGTTTTCTTGGTTAGAGAGTTTAATTTCATTGGTCCAATATATTTTGATCCTCTGTAAAAGAGTTTGAATTCTTTCCCATATGCCAGGACTGACAGAGAAATCTGAAATGTTCCTGTAATTAAGTATCACATACTCTATGTTGCAGTGAGTGGCTTCACATTACTGGAATGTGTGAAGGAAAAACTTACAAGCAGAAGGGTGCGGAGATTGTCAGCAACCTGGACATGTACACTATGAAGTGATTTTAAATTATTTTGTCACTTTCAAGCTTTTAGCTTCAGTGTTTCAAATTTAAGAGATAATAAAAGTTCAAAACACTCTCACAATTTCACATTTTTGTGTCCTACAATTCCAATTTTCTTTTTTCATTTGTGTGTGTGTACATTTCAAAGTAAAGAATCTTGCAATATCATAATTCTGTGCAATTTTAGAATTAAAATATCTAAGGCAAAGAACTTCCACAAAGACTGTACTCCCCTAGAAGTCCTATCCTATGTGGTTCACAGATGCCTTGCCTTGCCATGGAATACACTTCAGACTGATTTTCTCATTTTCTCATTGAAGTTGAAAAATAACAACATGACTTTGTCAATGATTTGGGAAAGGGGCTGGGAAGTATAAAATATGCAGGTTGTCTGATATATCCTCTATGACCTGAGAAAAGACAAACTTTGACATTTGGATTTTAAACAATTATTTTCTAGTTGCTATGTTATTTTACAAGATGTAAAAAAACCTTGTAGTTGAGGTGCAAAATTTTCCATCCTGTTCCCATGGCCCCTGGCATCCGTTCACATAACTTTACATTCACTGAGCTCCATTTTGGTCTGGGTGCATTCAATTCAGGCTGGTGGGCTGGAAGGAAACTGGAGTCTAGATCTGGTCTTGTAATTAAGATCAAAATAACAAAGGTCAAACCCTTGACATACTACAGCAGTCTGTGTCTACTGATTCCAGTGATAAATGCTACATGAATGAAATGTAAACTGCAAGTGGAGAGTTTTATTATGGAATATATTCACTGCATATTGGCTTACAAGAATTCAGGTCAAGAAGTGTACAGTGTTTCAAGTTTCTTTACAAATCCTCTAAATTCTATTCTGAAAACTTGTGTTTTCAAGTTTCCTTAAACTGGCAACAGCCCAGAAAAAACTTTACAATTATTTTTTTTTCATTTTTTTTTTCAGCGATGTCTAAGACCCTAAAGTCTAAGACCCTAAAGTAGACATTTCTAAAAGATGATAAATTGCCAAAATACATGTGAACCTTGTGTTACTCTATTGCAAGCTCCAAGAGCTAAGCCATACAGAAAAGTCAGAAAAAGCTGTTAAGTCACAGAGAGTATGTCAGGGAATCAATTCTGAGAATATTTTTTAAATGAATAAGCTATACCAAGAATGTGCATGATTACAAAGGCCAGGTCATAAGAAACAATGTCAATGAGTATGAGGGTTAAACACAGCCTCTGGATCAGTAACGGTGTTAATTCATGAAGATCAAAGGTTCATCTACATTTAATAAAAAAAAATAATGTGTGACTAAAAAGCTTGCAAAATACAGTCATATATCATGTTAAGGCAAGTTCTCAAGAGGGAATTTTTGTACATATTGAACAGTTGCTTTTTAGAATGGCTTTTTCTGTAAAACATAAAATGAGGAAACTTCTCATCTTAGTTCAAAGTAACACATCAGAGCTGACTTGTGAAACAGCTTTACTCAAGCCACTAAATAATCACAATCCCAAAATAATCAGCTTCAGATCTTCTGGAAGTTTGGAGGAGAAAAAAAATTTCACATGTTAAATTTTAAATTAGGAGACCTTTTAAAAAAATTGTTCAACGAAAGCATAACATGTAAATTTCTAGATACAGCATAGAGATTATTTTAACCTACCATAACTTTCAAAGTATTAGGAAAAACTGTAGGAGAAAAAGTAGAATGCTGTTTTATTTCTAGCTTAGTTTCCTGAGGAAATGAATGTTATGCCATCTGTTTTTGTGCATATAGGTCTGTCTGTGTGCACCTCTCCCCAGTAATGTAAACACGCAGAACTATTTCAACCAAATTTAGCCAAATGCAAGAAACAGCAAGATGGCAGGTGTGAGTAGGAATAGGAACAGAAAGAGAAGTATTGACCCTGGAAATCACTGCAGGGAGGAGAACAACTTTCCTCCATGCTGCTCTCCAACACAGGACCCACACCTTGTGGAAAACAGACTTTGAGGTAATTATCACAGGGCTGCTTGCCTGATGTAAAGCATGACCCAGATGACTGTGTCAAGAAAAATTATTTTCCTGGGTTGTTTGTTTGTTTGTTTTTTTCTGTATTAAGGCTCAGCTCTCCCTTTCTGAGAGGTAGTGTGGTGCAGCTACTCGCTCAGCTGTATTGAGGGTTTAGGCAGCCATCTACAGATCTGGAAAGCCCTGGGAACTCTGGTCACCATCAGTTCAGCACAGTGGACATCTGGGGCCAGCCATACTAGTCTGCTACCAAGCCATATCAAGTGGTCTGGAAAGGCAGTCCCCACCTTTCTCAAGAAGGCAGTGATAGCTTCTGAGGCTATCCTGGCCCAGCAGCTAAAGCAGTAGCTATGGAAAATATTTTGATCCCTGCTTATCATCCAACAGTGGAAGACAGAACTTTGCATGAGATAATCCCCAAGACCCACTTCAACAGGCTGGCGCAGAGGGGGCAGAGCAGGAAGGAACACCTTACTGTTCTGCCACCACCTCCATCCAAACCCTGCAGCTGCCTGAGATGACCTGGGCTGCCAACATCCTGCTCTAGTAAGCTATGGTGTAGGAAAGAGCATATTGCCATCCACCAAGCCTGGCCCTTTCAAGGTTTCCCAACTCAAGCCTCACCCAGTCCGGCATCATGCTGCAGCCTGTGGTTGACAGGCTGCCACCAGGGAAGAATGACAGTTTCCCAACATTGGCTGACAGCAATTGCTGCTAATGCTCCCCCAGAGGTTTTGTTGTTATTGGGTTAGGTTTCTTTTCCACTCATTATTGAGTCTATTATTGACACTGCTTGCTGTTACTGAATTTATATGGCCACATTTTTGCATGGAGAGCAGGGCCCACAAAGGAGTACTAACTAATAATCAGAAAATTAACAAAATGCTGGTCCACCTTCCCTCACCATTCCTGAATGGCATTGCAGCAGCCATACAGGACTTGTTTACAACTTGTTTACTATTGCATCCCTTTGCAAGCTGCATAGTCTCAGCAACGATTTCAAGAGTCAAGGCCTGCATGTGCTAAGTCATTAAAGCCAAGCATATTTTAATCCATAATTGTCCAAGATTTATTTAATTTAAGGTTTTATATTTATAGTTCGATTGGGATTGTAATGTATTTTCAGCTTCCCATACTAAGGTTTGTCAATTTTTACTGCGTCTTGTAATTGTGTTCTTCCACTCCAAATGCCAGCAGTTTTCCAAAGTGGATTGCTTGCAAAATGTCTTTTTCTTCATTGAGGTGGTGGAGAAAAAAAATTATTTGCCGCTTTTAACTGAACTACCTGAAAAAAAAGAGCTGATTCTTTTACTGGTGGGAAGGTAATGAGTAATACTCCAAACGTGTCATTGCTGAAGCTGTCCCCACTGAACTGTGACTGCAGCAATTGTACAATCCTTGTACCATCTTCTTTAAAAGGAAGGTTGTTTTTTTTCAACCCAGTTCTGCTACAGCAGCTTAGCTCTCTCTTGTCACTGCCTATGGCCCAGGTGTCCCTCTCTCAGCTGCTCTTTGATAAAGCTCTACCCCTGTTCCCCTTTTCCTGAGCTCACCTTGAACAGGAACCTGAGCAGGGAATGCATGAATCTTACACCTCAGCTTTCCTGACAGTACACCCGCCTCTAGTCTCCTTGAACATCTGTGCAACATCAAGCTCCCTGTCTGCAGTTTCTTGAGTGTCAGCCTTCCTCTCAGGCTCTCAAGCTTTGGTGGACTCCCCAACAAGATGGAACTGCTCTGCCCTTTCCTTCTGAAGAAAGCAGGGTGCAGGGAGGTCTGGATCCTGGCCCTGATCCCATCCCTGCAGGCAGAGGTATGGCAGAGTCCCAGCTTAAAACTCTTGGGAGATTTGTCAGTGTGCTTAGTGCCAGCAGGACAGCAAGGCTCAGGTTTGGTTTGCAGTGAAGAGGAAATGTCATGTTAATGCTGACAGAACTAAAAATGCCATCACAAACAAAACAAAACAAAACAAAAATTAAAATTTGATGGTGACCACCACTGGAGCAATGTGTTATTAAATGTTAGCATGCAGCCTCTGCATGAAGGAGTGAGCTCTGAGGGACTGACTGCTCAGAGCTTCACTGTGTGTATCCAGTAGTTCAGAAAGTAATGGAGTGAACATCCTTTCCTCATAACTTTTAATAAGACAGCTCATCAGCTGTGTTCACTGCATCCAGAGCAGGAAAGTTGACGAGGTGCTTTGTACCAGGAAAGCACATCCAGTAAGCCTAGTGTCAGGTCCCAATAAAGGCAGCTGTGAAGTATTATACAGATTTACCTTCTGTGTAGTTAAGAGGGCAAGCTGGGAATTCCAGGGGACAGAAAAAACCACCCCAACTGAATAGCTGTCAAAGTGATAATCCTTTTAAAGGAATATGTTTGCTGTGTGCTGCTTATTTATACAGACCCTCTGTGCCTGGTGAAACTTTTCAGTCTTTGTGAATTCAAAGAGGTAAAGTTTCCATTAACACAAATGAGGATGTTATATACCAAGATGGGGCTCTGAGAGTGCAATATTCACTTGAATCACTATAAATGGTGGATCTTTACAAAAACTGACTTCTTGTTTTTTACTTTAATAAACCATTTAAATTAATGTTACAGGATTAATATTCTGCAGCAGAATTCCCGTTAAAAACAAACAAAAATACACCAAAAACCATCACCAACCTTATGTTCAGAATCTAGACTAGTTAAAAAGCTCTTGATTTTCTTCATGCAGAAACAAAAAAGACAATCACAAAACACATAGATACTAGACTAATTTTTCCCACATAGATTTTTTGGTTGAATCTCGTTTTTGACAGACATTACTAGAAACTTCGAGGTGAATTCTGCCACTGAGAAACTATTTCAATATTTATGTGCACTTTGACACTGACTTCTGGGGATGAAAAACTTGTCTTGTCAGTGCATGCTGCTGTAGGTCTCCATTTTGACTGAAATCCATACCTACTATTCTAATATTAAACCCCTAGAACAATGTCTCCCCTATGATGAAATCATTAGAGTGTGCGCATCCCTGTATGTGCCCAAGAGAGAAAAAATGAGACAAAACTTGGCAGGGTGACTGTCTGCTGCCAGTGACTGTATTGAGTGGGCTGGTGACCCTGTGCTGAGAGCGGAGGTCTACTACTGCACAGAAGATAGCCGAGTTTGTCCCACCAAACTGTGGTGTGCAAGTACAGACTGTGCCACAGACTTGGTGGCAAGCATCAAGTCTTTCCTGGAAGGGGCAGAAAAACCTGAATCAAACTTTCTGTTCCTCTCCTCATGTCCAGTCTGTGAATGCCTGTGTGGAATCAGGTCCTTTAATTTTGTCTGATTCTCTTGTTAATTTGAACAGGCACTTAACCTGTTTCAAGATTTTTTTTTTTTAATGAGCATTTTCTAGCTATTTAATTTTAACAAAGTGGGATGGGAGTAGTTAACATATCCCTTTTGCCATACACACACAAGCTATTTGCCTCCAAAATGCAATTTTCTTTTACCTGTTTAGGAAATAACACTGCTGAAGTATCTCTGATGTAGGCAGGATGTTGCCTGCAAAAAAATGGCTGAGGCATGGGCCTATTAATCTGCTCATGCTGCACTAATGATTTCACTAATGCTTTACCTTCACATGATTGAACAGGGTTTCCCTCAGATGACTGGACAAATGAGAACAGATGATCAGCAGAGTTCATAAAAGTGAAATATCTGATAGCTGCACCCTTGTTGGTCTCATGTTATGGGTGAATCTGCATGCAGAGGGGTGAACAGAAAGAGAAAGGGAGTTGATTGTAAAACAGCTCTGTAATTGCCACATAGATAAAGCTATGCATCAGTAAGAAACTTGTTTTAAGATGTGTACATTGCTATAGGCATGACTGTCAAAGTCTGCTTTTACTTATGCTGATAGAAACCTGGAACAATTCTGTTTTCAGTCAAGTGACTTCAATTTGCACAAGTGGAAGTGAAAGCTGAGTCTGCCCCTTCAGAAAAAAAAAAAAAAAAAAAAAAAAAGGCGCAAGAAAGTCAAATGCAACCTAGTCAAACAAAGGCCATGAAGTCCTGCATCCAGGTCCCTATATTAATCTTATTTCCTAGTGAGATGGCTTCCCTTCCACATTGCAGTATTAATATCCTACAGTGAGTCTTCAGAGCTTTTCAGGAAAAATGTGGGCTGTGTTTGTAGAGTCCGGTCTTTATTATTCTTTTAACTGAATGGTTATTTCACTCTTACCAACTTAACGTGCAGTGTTAATAAAACAAGAGCAATAAAACTTCATCAAGGCTTCTTGGTGTGGAGTGAATAATCAGTGCTGATGCTGATTCCTTAAAAAACCTCATTTCTTGTACCATAAGATCTGCTGAAGATGGTCATGTCAACTGATTAGACTTTTTTACTTGGCCATATTGATTCTGTTCTACACCAGTGCAGCCCATAATGCTGGCTAATGTTATTGACAAGCCATCAGTTCTGCAGAGACGTGTAGGGCTTGCAGCCTCTCTGAACCACAAAAACCTATCCATAGACAATGATGGAGAGGAAGAGGAAGATGCAAGCAAAGCACTCAGGCTGGCTTGATTCAGCTTGTAATACATTAATGAAAGACATACACTCTGTGGAAAGAGACAAATGTGGCACTCCAGAAGCCATTTATTTATAAAATAATTATGAATGCATGGTCAAGTCATGGATTTTCATTACAGTGTGCATGTCTAACACTCTTTCTTTGCTCACATTGTGCTCTAAATTAAATATAAAAGGAGAGTGATAGCAGCAGAGGCTTGAGACAGATTACTCACTCCTTCCCCTTACTACCCTTTTTGAGGCTTCAAGGACAAGTCATATCTGGCTCTGTAAAAGTGATGCAAAGCTGCTTCTGGAAGGCACACTTCAGTTGCAACCAGAGTAGCTGCTCTACAGAAGGGCAGTAGAAGGCAGAATCACAGCTCACTAAATGCTGGAACTTGTTTGAACGATGCAAGATCATTGATACCAGCTGCTGCATGGAGGGGAGTGAGTTTGATCTTGAGGACTGCTGAGCACAAGGCCTAACTACTCACATCTTCATTTTGTATCCTTTTTGTTTCCTTTTCAATTCTACCTTTTATGCTCTGCCTTTTTGATAGGCTAAGGTAGAGGCTTTGAAAGTTAGTCTGTCTTTTTCTGTCTCAAAATGAGAAAAGCAGAATAGAGTTATGACCTAGTCATTCAATGACTTCTGATTCTTAAAGAGGAAGAAGACTGGGAAACTGGTAAGGAAGTCAATTACTGTATCACATCATTCAATTTCTGGCATAATAGTTCCTTTGTAAGCTGAACTAGAGTAATAGTGAGATAGATGTACATTAAGAACTTACAGCCAAGAGTGTGCTTTGTCAGCCTTTCTAGGAAAAAAACATAGGAGCAGAACTGTCCTAGTTCAGCAGGAGGGACCAGTTATCACTGGGTGGGAGTGATAAAAAGCTATGTATTCTACCCCCTCTAT
>JAWWEE010000085.1:40995340-41026272 GCA_035221455.1 Xenops minutus
AGCAGTTTTCTCTTTGTATAAGTGTATTGTAATATCTTCAATTAAATTGTAACTCTGACTCATAATCTCTCTGGTAGGGGGTCCATTTCTTCTGCTGGTTTACCTTCAAACTAGCACAAGAACATAGGAAGAATATGACAAGATGCCTTTCTCCTCAAAATTTTGGTGTAAATTTGAGTCTAGTTTTGCATTTTTACAGTCTTCCATCTGCTTTTCAAGGCATCTATACAGTACAGGTTATTTTAAAAGACCCATTTTCTTTAGGCTCACTGGATTTTAAAGTACAAATATTACTGGGGCTATATCCTGTCTGTGTGAAAAGCAAGCAGTTTAGCAT
Organism: Xenops minutus; assembly: GCA_035221455.1. Classification (NCBI taxonomy): domain Eukaryota; kingdom Metazoa; phylum Chordata; class Aves; order Passeriformes; family Furnariidae; genus Xenops; species Xenops minutus. The sequence continues at coordinate 40,995,678 of JAWWEE010000085.1, forward strand.
GCTCCTGTAGGTTTTCAAAAGAACAGGTCAAATATGCTAATAGACCTTCCAGTGTCCATTGATTGCTAGCACCACTGATTCCAGGACAGGAAGCTGTATGTTTGCAAGATAGGAAAAGTGCTATATACGAGTATAGATATTAATATTATTACTGGCAATCTACTGAGCAAGTGACAGAACAGTTCAGGCACAGTATACTGACCTGCTGCACATGTCATACATGCCACACATGTCATACATACACACATATCAAAGGTAATGCCTATAACAGGAAATTAGCAATAGGAATGGACAAAAAGCAGAGGAACTGGAGTAATGTAGTCCTTTTCTAAAAAACAACAGCTCACAATTAGTAGTGAATGAAAGGACAGAAACTGCATTGTATGTGAAGTTACGTCAGAAACATGATAGACCATTCTCAATGAAAGTTTTGCAAACCCACGCCTGCTTACAAAATGAGAGACCAGGCTGGGAAGGCAGTTGAATTCACAGGGCTCAGTAAAATGATAAAATACTTGAAGAAGTTTGGTGGGGTTTTTTTGGGGGGTTTTGTGTGTGATTTGTTGTTTGTTTGGGGGTGGGGTTTTGGGGGTTTTGGTTTTTGGGTTTTTTTTGGGCATGGATGAATTTTGCAGAGCGCAGCTGCAGAGACCTATATATATTATTACAAACAAGGTAATATTGTTCATAAGCAGAGATGAAAGTGAACAGGAGCTGGAAAAATAAATGTTAGCTGAAAGTGAATCCTACTAACCTCCTGTGGAACATTTGTGATATTAACCCCCTGCACACCCGCACCAGAACATTCACAGGGGGAGGCTGAGCACAAAGCTTGGTGATGTTTAATTTTAATTTAACATAGCTTATCCAACAGAGAACATACAGTTCTGTGGCATGGCTGAAAAGCTATTGAAGAGAATGTGAGTGGACGTCTGTGGGTACGTGCATGTGTTGTGGATACATGCATTTACAGTTGTAGTCAAAATGAGGTGTCAAACAAAGTGATCTGGTTTTGGCCTTATAGTAAAACAAATGGTTACACTTTGAGTCACGTTATGTTGGTGTAAATCCACAGAAAACTTGTTTCGTAGCACTGAGTTGGTTCTGTACTCAGAGATCAGAATGTGTGTCTTTCTTACGCTTTTACATGACCTTTTCTTTTTATGTATTGCCATGGCCTTCATTTTAACATTACAGTTCCCAAGACATTAAGAATAGGTTTTAGGTATTTAACAAAAAAACAAACCAAAGCAAAGAAAAAGCAAGCAAAGAAAAAAACAAGCAAACAAAAAACCAAGCAAACAAACACAAAAAACCAAACCAACAAACAAAAGCAAAACAAAAACCCCGCCAAACAAAACAAATTAAAACCCAAGAAAACCCAAGCCAACCCATAAAACTCCCCCAAACCCAAACAAAACACCAAACCCACAAGAACAAAAAAAAACCAATCAAAACCTTAAAACCAAACCCAAATTAAAACCCTACAAAAATCAAAGATAATAACTACAACTTTCACTCAAATGTTACTATATTCAGCATTTTATATTGTTTCTATTTGACTGGTTTAGAGCTGTAGCTACATATACATTGACAGATGGAATTGGCCTCTGTATGCTGTCCTCTTCTAAGAGACTAACAGTAGCCTGAATCAGCCATTCAGTAATCTTGGATTCACAGCTAACATGAACTTAATCTTGACCATGCTGAAGCCAATGGAAATGCACTGGCACCAGAATTTCACTGCGTTAACCATCAAACATTCTGACTAGAGCATATTCCCTATTAATTTAACTAATCCTAGGCATCACTGAAGCCTAATTTCATGTGAATCCCTGAGGTAGTTAAATTATTCTCTTTTGACTCTCTAGAGTATTTCCTTTGGAAGCTCAAGAGATTAAGAAGTATCCTATTCTTATGCAAACATAAGTAGATTCAGCACACAGATTCTTTAATTTCTTCAGCTGCCCTTTATAGTTCCCCTTTATGACAAAACTGGTGATTTTTGGCATGAGAGAACTTCGAAATAGAATGTAAGTAGACATCATTTGCTGAAAATGGTTTTACATGCACAATTTGAATGAGTTTCCTTTCTTTAAGCATAAGTTTCTTCTTTCAGAAAGCAGGTAATTGACTACCAGTACCACATATACAGATTGCAGTCTGCAATTCCATCAGCTGTAGATGGGAAAACCCAACTTACTAATTTGGTTTGTCAGATCCTTGCAAGTGAGGTTGTAAATATGGGTTCCCATCTGAGTAATTACACTGAAGTCTGTGGTATTTCTCATTTTCTACACTGTCATACCTGTACTTCAGAAGAAGAGGACATTTCTAGCTCTCTATGTGCTAGAGTGAAAAACACAACTTTATTTATATACTAAATATTCCTGTCAGTTTTCTTCTGTTGCTTAAACTTCCTTATTTGCTTTTACCTCTGGGCCTAGTATATACCAAACTTAGCTCCATTGTCACTGTAATGATATAAACAACATAAATTTATAGCCTGCACATAAAATAAATAGCTGGTCAAGCTTTTTTTTTTTCCATTCTTACTCTAACTTTTCTTGTAGGTTCCCCTGGGACTGAAGAGACCTCCACCCTTGCTCCCTTCCTCCATGATTTGGGGAAATTGACACTCACCAGCACTAGCCCAAGTAAAATTTTTAATGGTGAAAGAAGAGGAGTCATCATTAAGAGCAGTATGTTCTCTGGACTGGTGACTCAGAGACGACTTATTTGTACAAAACTCATGTGACGCAAACATGTTGACAAACATAGTTCACTGCCATTAGTTGTCCACTTCTGTCTGAACTTCTCTTAGCTCCATAGCTACCCAGTGAATAATCCTCAGTGCAGTATATTTCAGCTCAGGAATTCTTCAGCACTCTTATGCCAGCATCTTGTATAATCTTACTTGGGTTACTATCCAGGCACCTTTCACCTTCTGCTCTATAGCAGTGAGTCTGAAACCGCAGTCCTGTGCTGATGATACTCACCTTTAGTGGCCTTTTTGTTTGGGGCAGGGGAGAATAGCACAAGAGAAGTCACAGGCTGAAGACAATAAAAATATTCTTGTTACATTGTAAGGGTGCAGACAGCTCAATTTCTAGCATGTGGCAACAGAGGAAGAACTCCTGGGTACTCCATTCAGAACCTTAATCAAGGGTATTTTAATTTGCAATCTCTGCTTCCTTTCCCACAGGAAATAGAGACACAGGACAATAAGAGGGAACATATTTCTCTTGCAAGTTAACTCAACGTGCAATATACAGAAGATTACTCAGGCTTACTCAGTGCTAGCAATCCAGTTTATTGATCTCACCCTATCACTGCTTACATTTTTTATTCTTTAATTTTCTTTCCTTATTTGCTTATAAGTTCGAGAGATGGAAGGAAGGGGCAGAGAGTGTTAGAAGATGTCATCATTTTTAGGTTGCATTGGAAGAGAAAAATCAGAGGCATTGTCAAATAGCAGTCCCTGAGTAGGAACTAACTGTCCAAACTTATCCTAGATTATTTGTCCTAGCCCACACAGAACAGCAGTATCTAGCCATTCCCAGCCTTGCAGCCCTCTGTGGAGGTTACTATTCTATTCTGTATGGTTCTTCTTGCAGAGGGATCATTTCTTCACCTTATACAGGCATAACCAAGTTATAAAAGAGGCACCTGAGAAACCCAAAAGAGGCACCCCACTGAGTAACTAAGAAATGGGTCCTTCTACTCTGTTGTCAAGACGCATCTTGTTTCAACTTACAGTACCTGTAAGCAGCACACAGCAAGAGCTTCTGAGGAATGACAGACATTTAATTGTTCAGAGATTAGTAGCTAACAATAAAAAGCACCTATTTTGTTCTTATGCTATTAAAAGAAATTAACAAGGGTGGTGACTATGAAAATCAACGAAGACTTATCCAGAATAGGGCTAGAAGCAGTTTCTTTTTCATAGATCTGTTTAATTCCTCTTTTTTTTTCTTCCCTTCAAACCTCCTCACCTTCTCCATTTTGTTTACTGCACCTTTTTTTCTGGGTTTACAAAGCTTTGCTGAAAGTAATGCTGGGAAATTTGCACAGAATGAACATCTGATTTCCAACATAGTAAGTAAATGAACACAAATTTAATTTCATGACATTCAATATTAACTACATTCTAATGCTGAAATAATGGCCTCCAGCCATCTCTGCAGTGTGCAGAGACTGGGTTAGTCAGCAGCTAAGCACAACTTTCTTTAACCACTATGCTATCAAAGGGAAAGTGGGCAAAGATTGGGAATTTTAATGAACAAATGGCATTCCTACAGTTTGCAGTTCAAAGCTAAGTAAATAATGAATATCTTGAATGCAAATTACCCCTAATTAACTTTGCTAAGTCTGTTTTTAATAAGGGTAGATATGAAAGAATAACTAAGACTATAATAAATTACACATACCACAAACATTGAAGCAGTGATTGTTTTTCAGAGGGTGGTAAGTGGAATAAAAGTTTTTCAGCTTCTTGGATAGTAGCATGTAGGTGGTTGGAGAAACAAACATTAGTGCCTACTGTATTCAGGAAGCAGAGGTGTCTATGACAGCAGCACACGCAACATCATACTTGCTCAGATGCCATCCCCTCCAAAACCAAAACTAAAACCAAACAAAAAACAAAGTAAAAACCCTAACAAACAACAACAAAACAAACAAACAAAAACCCCACAACAAAACAAAAAAACCCACACAACAAAACAAAAGGAGAGGGAAAGGAGAGGAAAGAGGGTTCTGAACTCAGGAAGAATGCACTTCACTTGGACAAGCAGAGCCCACACATGAGGTAGAATTAGGAGAAAGCTCCATAGATCCCACCTCAGTCTAAAGCCCTGCCTTTTGCATCTCCATCAGCTTCAGTGAACATTGGGTGTGCAAGGAATGCAAGATAAGGCCCTAAAGGCACTCATTACAAACAAAATAATTTAAAGAACACCCACAGAGTGGGGAGTAGTCCAGCACCTGGCATGCCTCACGGAAAGGTGGGTTTTCAGAAGCTTTCTGAAGCAGGGGAAGGGTGTATATCCAAACATATTAACAGGACAGCATGAAAGAGAATAGCTTGAGTCTAAGTAGATTATATCTATGCTAGAAATAAAATTGATGTTGTATTTCTACAGACTCTATTTGCTGAAAAATGAGCCCCTGCATTTTTAGGGATGGGTGCACACAGTAGGATTCAGCTATTCTTGCTGATTTTAATGAAAGCACAAATACACCAGCATAGGAAAATAGTCCAGGCAAGAAGTACTTGGGAGTAGCAAGTCAGGCATTAGTCTGCACTCTGCAGCCCCAGACGCACAGATGGTTCCGAGTGTTACACAAGTCTGATCTCTCTATTCTTTATTCAGGAATTACCACTTGAACTCTGAGCATGAGGCAAATATGTTTGTAGAGAATTATGATTATGTACAGCTCTGCATAAGTGCTATATAGGAATCTGATGACTACTATTGTATTTATGGTGTGCACGAATGACAAATATAATCCATTGAAATACACGTTTCACAGTGAAATTGTGGATCAAAAATAAATACACAATATGGTTTCATTAATCTTGCTGGAAAAAATTTGTTTATGAAATTTAGTGACTTCTGAGTGCCTGGTCTCAATATGTTTCTGTTGCAATAATAATAGTGATAATATTAATCCTTTAGGAACCTTGTTCCTGTTTCTTGATTTAAAATGAAGAAAAATATTTCTTATCTCATCTAACTGGTAGTTTTTGTGTGCCTCGTGATCCAAGAGCATCAGATTGAATTACAACACCAAATTCTGGGTTCAGGCCTGCCTGTTGAACATGACCCATGTTGTTTTTACATATTTGAATTCTTTTCAAACCCACTTCTCCAAAGAGCTGCAAACATATAATTCCCTTCACTGTAACTGCTGCAGAATCTCCCTGCATTTTGATAACATCATTCTCCAGATGAATATCACATTGCAGATGGACTGCTTGGTTTTTTGTATTCTGTTTGTTTGAGTGCAAATATTGATATTATTCTTCTTTAATAGGGCAGATTTTTCTTTTCTTGTATTTATCTGCTCGATGACCAAGGTCCATAACCTGTAATCATTTTTTTGTCCTCCAGAATGAAAAAAAAGACCCTCAAAACCCCCCAAACCTGCCAGGTTTGATGTCTATGTGGAAATAGATGAATTGCCATGCCAAAGGCCTGGACTCCACATTTTCTTTCTTGTCTGGGCGAAAAGAGTCAATGAAAATGCTTGGGACTGGGAAAGATGATACTTCATGTTTGCTCTACAATGACCCCTCCAAGTGATCAAGAAGGGTCCCGCACTTAGTTTTGTTCAGCCAGCACAGAGCTTTTTCCTATACTGGAGAACACAACCAAAGAGACCTTAAAATCTGAGCACAAATATATTGGAGAATCACTTCCCACTACCACAGACAAAAGCCAAACTAGAGGCCCCAGAGAGTCCAAAATAACTTTAAAAAACAAACACACAAACAAACAAAAAACAAAACAAAACAAAACACTCACAAAAAAACCCCCACACAACAAAAAAAACTAAATAAAACCAATGGCTTTGAAAAAATACTTCAGAGAGATTTCTTTTGCTCTGAGAGAGAACATCTGGCTTAGGGTGAAAAGAGAAGTGGTGTCATCTGGGTAAAAAAAAATAAAACCATTCTCCTCAAATGTGACCTTAAAAAAATGAGGGAGGAAAAATTTTAAAAAAAAGAAAAATAAAAGAAAGAATAATTATGCAGGAAGGGAAAGCAAGTTCAGGGAAAAACAAAATCTTGTAATGTTTTAAGAGGGCTTATTAGAGTGAAAATTAAGTGTCATGCAGAGCTTTGCTTCAGTCCTGATGTCTTTTATTCAAAGAGCCAGCACCCTGTAAACCCACTTTAACAACTCCCTTCAGATGAAATATAAAAATTAAAGACATTTACAACACAGCTTAGTAGCAGATGTAGTCTTACTGTGGGGGTTTAGATCAAATGGTGATGTAACCCCACCAAAGGAGTTATAACTCTTGTGAAAACCCCTGAACAGAAAAAAAACTTGGGTATCTGAGAAAATACGGGCTTCTATTTTTGCTTTGAATCCCATTTCCCATTGTCAGATGGGCTTGACTTTTTATTTACCACTGGAAGATGGAAAAAAAATACACAATTTTTTTACTGGTTAGATTCCCTGTGTCATAATCTTTCTACAGCTCTGTGTTAGGGTGCAGCATAAACAGCAGAGCCTTTGCTGTGTGGAAGGCATGAAGTGGAGGTAGGTGAGAGTTTACAGGAAACTTGCAGTGAGACAAACTTTAGACAGGTTTGTCTTAGTCACGTTGTGTTCAGGCAGGACTGCATGAAGTGGTCATAAAAATTTAACAAATCAAAACAGTCCCTGTGTATTTTTCCTATTTTCTTCATAGGGAAGTCTTTTTCAGTAAATCATGTAGAAAAACACAAAATAAAGGGTAGAAAGTAAGAGGAGATCATATCTCTCTCTACAGCTGCCTGAAAGGAGCCTGTAGCTAAGTGGGGATCAATCTCTTCTTCCAAGCAACAAAGAGTAGGAGATGAGGAAGAAGCTTCAAGTTGTGCCAGGAGAGGTTTAGAGTGGATATTAGGAAACATTTCTGTACTGAAAGGGTTGCCAAGCACTGGCACAGGCTCCCCAATGAAGTGGTTGAATCACTATCCCTGGAGGTATTTAAAAGACCCATAGATATGAAACTTAGGGATATGGTTTAGTGGCAGACTTGACAGTGCTGGGTTAGTGGCTGGACTCAATTATTTTAGAGGTCTTTCAAATATAAATGATTCTGTGATTCTACTATCATTCTGCACTGTGTTAAGTCAGGTAATTTCAAGTTTGGCTTTCTGAGATGGTTCTTAGTTGCAGTTACCCATGACACTCTCCTTTTCTGACTAGTCTGCTTAGTGCTGTCTATACACAGTATGTGGTACCCAAAGTTTGCATATGTTGAGGTCCACTTTTTGGTCTCCAATTCGTGGTTGAGCTAAAGCATAACTGCTAGATACAAATGATTTTTTACGGCCAGATGGCAACTGATACAGGACAAGGAAGACCTTATATAATTGGGGGAATCACTCTTTTCTGATTGAGGAGTTGTGTGGATGTTGAAGCTGAATTTTCTGACTCTGACATTCCACCCTAAGGCATGGCTGAAGTTCTGGCTGATGGAACTGGCTATGCAGCAGAACACACTGGTAGGTTTCCTGCTAAGTGGAATTGTTTTTAAATTATATGTTCATCAAAAGTAAAAGGGTGAGTAGCCTTGCTATTGAGGAAATAAGTTTTTTTTAATGTATCTCACAGATATGTACAGAACCCTAGTACTGATGTAAATTTAGTCTCTTAACAGGACCATGCAAAATGCAGAGCCTGTGAAAAAATTAATTTTTCAAAATTAATATAATAAATAACTCTCCAAAAAGTAGTAAGAGAAGATGGCATAAAACACTAGCAAGGAGAAGAGTGGGGAAAACACTGGGTCTGGTGTGATTTCTCTCTTTATGTGTGGTAAAATAACTTGTTTCTTTTGCATCCTTAATTAAAACCTCTTTAGAATAGGTACTTTAATGATAAAATATTTTGCAGTCTTATTTCTGCTACTGTTTGTTTCCATTTTGCTCTGGAAAATGCATGTGTGGACCCCAATGTCAGACTTTGGTGTGGGTGGGTGTGTGGGGGTGCAGGGGGCAGTGTGTGTGTGTGTGTTTGTGTTTTGCTCACTTTTCAAGAGGTCTAAGTTATGCAAAGATATTCAGACTGTTTGGTAGTTGTCCCAGGGCTGATCTAGGATCAAGTGACACGTCGCAACACAGAAACCCTGCTGCAAGAGTAAAGCAGAAGGTTCACTTGTGCACCCAGGCCAAACTGTGCTTTCTGCAGCTTGGAGGTGGAGGAAAGAAAGGTATCTCTGTCATATTTGTAGTTCTCACACCCCAGCAGCTGGTTAGGAGCCAGTTCAGCCCACAATACAATTAAGGGCAACCTTGAGGCTGTTTTAACAAACAACAGCCGGAAGGATTATGCCACAGTGCACACCCCTTTCCTCCCCACCTCCTGGCCATATCTCTGAGATGTCCCTTATGCCAAGAGCTGGGAAAATTCTCCAGGGAAATTCTCATATGGTTTGTTGAGCTTGTTTTATGGTACCTTTGCTATCCTGAGACCCAGACCATTTTTAATAATATTCCTATTGAAAATATGTTATTTTGCAATTCAAATTGCTCAGCAAATTTAAAGAAGATGACAATGGGTAGAGGAATGTTATGACCAGAATAGTGAAAATTTATTTAGTACAGGACTGACTATAATCTGTGTAACTGATTGTCTGCTAGAAATAAAAAACATTTGGCCTGTTGTTGTGCAGTGTCATACCTGATAGGGGTATGTGTTAAATCTAACAAGCTACCAAGTTCTTTTAAACATTGATATCCTTACTCCCCCTCTCCAGGAAAGCAAGGAAAGACAGCCACCACAAAATCCTGCAGTTCTTCTGGATGAAACCATCCATCTAATCTCCTCTTACCTGAGACATGTCTCATACTATTCTGACTTACATCTACTCAGTCTTACTACCATGACCAGACTGGGTCCCAAGAAATTCTAATTCTCTCACTCAATTAGTAAAAGCACAGAATGTCCAATAAGCCCCAGTAATGATAAATCATAGAGCAGGTGTGGGGGCTTATGTTTTCAGCCATGAGACCTGAGTAAAAAGGCAATCTAGGAAAATGAGATTTTTGCTACCCTTTAAGATCGTGTTCTAACATGTTGTTTCAAATTGATTTAGACATCATCTTCCCACCTCTTCTAGTCCAGCATTTAACACAACCAGACCCTATCGCCAATATCAGAGCAATGAGCCTTAGCCAAACCCAGAGAAGGAGCTATGGTAAACACACTCCCAAAAGTAACACTGTCCCTAGAGCATCTTGTTCCAAAGGTGAATATTCTCCCTTGCTGTAGAGGAAAAACTGTGAGAGAGGGAGCTTCCATAAGGCAAAACATTCTTTGTTTGCAAACCAGAATGCACCACATGAGAGAAGAAAGGGTTACCTACTGTTCTTCATTGATCTTAACTAAAATCTCATGTAGTTACTCTCACTTCATGGCAGAATAATAAATTTTGTAGATCCTAATAAGGGTGGGAGAGACGAATTGAGTTCCACATTCTACCTATGGATCCTGTTATAACTACCAAGCCATATGTCCTCATATTCCACACCTATATAGGGATGATAATAATGTCCACACCTCGCAGAGCTTAACCGGTAATGTTCATGAATGCTGTCATAGTCTTAAGGGAAAGACTCAGAGACACACAAGAAAATCATTGTCTGTTCCAAGTTTCAAAAATAAGAAGCTCTTTGGGCAACATTTGCATGTTGTTGCTTTGAGGGCTGTGCGCTGTGCTTCCCTTACATGGTGGCAAACAACACAGCTAGTTCATTCTAGCTAATTCACAGTTATTTTAATGCTTTACTTTATCTCTCAGCTTGCTCGTAGGAACAGCCTGGCTGCTTTCTGTGGGTTTTTTAAACAGCAGAAGTGCTCAAAAATCAATGAGGAATGAAGAAAGAGTTTTTGTCTGTTTGTGTATTACACCGCGGGAAGCACAGCATTTACCTCCCCCCGTTCTAAATTTCCCTGTATTTAAGATTAAGCACCAGTTGTAAGTACTGTGTTTTGATACTTATATTTAAACAAAAGTTCTTTGTCAAAGAAGCATACTTCCCTCACCCTATCTCTTTCAATAAGCTATGCTGTGCATGGGTCTCTGGGGGCCATCACAGGAGTACGCTTTACTCTGTGCCCCAAGAAGCAGCAGCTACAGTTTCTCTGCTCAAGATGGCAGAGTTGGTAATTGTAAAAAAGGCAGCATTCAACTAACGACAATGCCTATGGCCTTTCTGTGCTGAGAAGAGAGAATGCATCACAGTTTCTGAGTACTGTAAGATGCAAAGACTTTGGGAGGCACAGATCAAGCATTCAGAAAATTCATTTGCTTATCTGCCCACTGGTGGGATCAGCTTTTCAGCCACTCAGAGAAGCTTTTAAGAAGTAACCAAAACAATTAGCTGTATATCTAGTCACTCCTGGCCCTGAGGAACCATGACTTTCCTCCCCTTTCTTCTCCAGCTTTCAATTGTTGCCAAAAAAAAGAGGGGGAAAAGGAAAAAAAGAAAAATAAAAGGAAAAAACCAAACAACCAGAATTGTTTGTAAACCTGCAAAGAAAATGGCATGAACTGCAGAACCCTGGTATTGGAGCCCACCTGAACGTTCATAGTCTGTGAAGGAGCAGACAAGCAGAATGTTCCTTGTGATGTAGTTCGTTTTGGCCTCAGAGTTACTTGCTAAATGCTTTGATAGAAAATAAAATAAAAACCAAAACGATATAAAAACAAACAAAACCAAACAAAACATAATAAAACAAACTCAAAAAACCAACACAACCAAAAAACCCCACTGCAAAACTAACCAAAAATAACTTGGAGAAAATGTCAAGACAAGAACTGTTGGTTGTTTTCCTTTCATTTTAATGGAAAATTTCACAACACCTAAACCTAAAATATGGAATGTTTATCCTTTTGGAAAGGACACTTGCAGAGGCGAGAGTAGATACCTGATAATATGAAAATTGAATAGTAGGTTGTGTTCTGCCTCTATAGACTCATATGCAGATACTTTAATTGAAGCAATATTTACATTCTTGGTCTTATAAATTCTCCAGAACATCAAAGTAATTTCAAAATGCCAGGCACTTTAAACTGAATTTTTCTTGCTTTCACATTATTAAGAAGGGAAGCCTGCTCAACTTACTAAGTGTTACACTGAACCAGGGCTGGCAATGTATTTTGTGTCAAGTGGAATAACTTAAGAGATGCTCTTACCTAGTATTGCAGCAGTGTTTGTAATTGCAGATCTGTAGTCCTTCTAAGTACTATCCAAAGTTTGAATTCTATGGAAGAGCTGACACCATCACTCTAAGCCATTTAATTTCCCAAACTTATTATTTCTCTTCATTTTCTTCATTAAAATACAAAAAGGCAGTTAATACACTTACCCTCTGAGCACAGAATACATATTTTACTGATTGGGCATTAAGGAGAAGCAGATGGATGTCACTGTATATCTCATAATGAAAAAGACAGATTTCATAGCATCATAAAATTTTAAAACATCCTGAATTGTAATAGACCCAGAAGGACCAGCAAGACCAGCTTTTGGTCCTGCACAAGACAACTCCAAAAATTACACTATGTTGTCCAAATACTTCTTGATCTCTGACAGGCTTGGTGCTGTGACCACTTCCCTGGAGAGACTGTCGCACTGCTCAACCACCCTTTGGGTGAAGAACCTTTTCCTAAATCATCCTTGACATGGCTTCATGCTGTTCCTTCAGGTCCTGTCACTGACCACCAGAGAGAAGAGATCAGTACCTGCCTCTCTGATTCCCTTCTCAGTCTCCCTTTTTCCAGGCTGAACAAACCAAGTGCCCTCAGCTGCTCCCATTATGGCTTCCCCTTCAGACATTTCACCATCTTTGTAATCCTCCTGTGGACACTCTCTAAGAGCTTAATATCCTTCTTGAATTGTGGCTACCAAAACTGCCCACAATATCCAAGTTGAGGCCGCCCCAGTGCAGAGCAAAGCAGGACAATCCCCTCCCTCGACCGGCTGGTGATGCTTTGTCTGATTCCCCGCAGGACAGGGTTGGCCCTCCTGGCTGCCAGGGCACTGCTGACTCACATTCAACTTGCCATCGACCAGGACCTCCAGGACCCTTTCCATGGCACTGCTCTCCAGTATCTCATACCCTAGCCTGTGTGAACATCCGGGGTTGTCCCATCCCCAGTGCAGAATCTGGCGCTTGCTCTCGTTAGTCTTCATACAGTTTGTATCTGCTGTCATGGGAAGAGACAAGGGAGAAAAACAAGGAAAAGAAGTATGCAGAGAAGAATTAAAGGAGAAAAAACAGCCTTATTCCCTTAGAACAGAAACCAAAATGTTAATGTATTCTGTCTGAACATATGATGCCAAATGAAGGTGCACGAATCCCAACTCTGAAAAATCAGAGGACAAAAAAAAGCTGAATACTTAATACTCCTGCAACAACTTCAGTGCATATCTAGACTCAGCCTGGAGCAATAAAGTGCAAAAGAATTTTAATTTATTTATTTGTTTTAAGATTAGGTATATATTTTAGTATTTAGCACACTATTTTTGGCATTTGGAGTCTCTAACTTGTACAGCAAAATTACTTCAATCCCCTCTCATGTATTTGCCTAGTAGACTTTAAAAGGCAGACATATCAGCCATGGGTACAAGAATAAAACTTGCATCCACACGAGAAAATGAATAGGCCTCCAAGAGGTGTAACAAGTGCACAGAGTGAAGCATTTGCCCCGCGAACCTGTCCAAGTGGAAAACAAAATGGAAGCATATATACTGGATAAACCGCAGCTGCTTCTGCCACGCAGGAGGAGTAGTTCTTCACTGGAGGTGTGGATAGAGAAAGGTTGTAAGGAAGAAGCAGCCAAAAAGTTGGATTGGAAAGTGGAAAAGGCTTGTTTTGGGCTATGAAGTGGCTCTCTGGGGCTCTGAGATCACACTGAAAAATGGTTTTGAGTTTGTAGCTGTGCACGGGTGCACATAACCATCTTCTTTCGCGACTAATCCCAGACCTTCTGACAAGCCTGACAAGAGCCTCTTTTTTGTAGTAGTAGTGCAAGCAAAGGTTCTTATCATATTTGTGGCTGAAAAGGTAACCTGCATATGCAAAGTATCACAACCATCACCCAGAAAAGAGAGTCCTTCCACTAATTTTGAAGCTGGGGCCCAAAGGTTACAGCATAATGAGACTGACCTATTCAGGAAGGTTTCTAGTGTAGGCAATAACCAGTTGAAACACAATGGACCAATGCTCATGAACCTAAAACTTCCATAAGTTTGCATCAGGATATGATGCCAGTGAAAAAATGGTGGTTTGCAGTATGTCATGAAGGCTTGAGCCCCCACATACCTCACCCCACATAATACTGCTCTTTTCCAACACCCTTTACCCCATTTTCACCAGGGCTAAATATTTGCCAACCTCTAACAAAATAAAAGCACACACAAAAATGAGGTAAGTGGAGCTGTTAGTTCAGATGCTGCTATTTGAGAGCTCACATAACTCTGGGGAAATAAGTACTGAGTATGTAATCCCAGAAATGACACTAAAGGTAAATGGATTTGGGGATTTTCGTCATGTACTATGGTAGCAATAACAGCAGTGACAGGGCATTTGTATCCCCACATCACATCTGGTGAAAATATTTCATCTGGGAAGCAAAGCTTTTATCACATAATTTGCTCCCATTATTTCAGTGGCTAATGTTTCACACTGCTTGTGATCCTCACCTGAATGGTGGCTGTAAGGTGTCACTCCACTCCAGATTCAGGAAGCTTGGGATATAAATTGAAGCCCATATATCCACTATTGGAGAAACATGTATTATTATTAAAGCTCATTCATCACACACTGAAGTAAATACCTTGCATGGGGGAATTGGAATCATTTTCAGTGAACTAGATCCATCACCTTCTAAATCATGTACATCAGCTAGTGAATCAAATGCATCACCTTTGAATTAGATGGACTCCCAGTTGAATTAGATGCATCACCTATTGAATCAAATACATTACAATTGAATCAAAAACTGTACGTCACCCAGTAAATCATGTAAATATTACCCACACTGCATGTTGAACAGCTGCATCACCAATAAGTTTAACAGATGACATGTTAAAGCTTCTATAACATTTAAACAATTACCATCAGGGCCAAATTTAATATATCAGTTACCAGTCCTGGAAGATCAACTTTTCAGAGCTAGCAAAAATGCTGTAAAGGCGTTTTTCATTTTTTCTAATATGTTAATAGTATATAAATGAGTAGGCAAAACCAGAAAGACTAAGAGGAAAAACAAAATGCAATTCAACAATATTGTCAGTGTAGCTTATAGCAACTGTGAGATGCTGACATAATCAAGGTGTCAGGTACCATGGTTGTTCCATAACATCTTTAACTGTTGTACCACATGACTCGGAGAGGGCTGAGCCCATTGTTTAACACAGCGGCTACCTTTTATCTGTCATAAGATTCTCAGTCTTGACAACACCTTAGGGGTTGAAGCAGTGACCACTAAATGCAGGGGACTATTTATTTATTTATTCTTTAGCAAAAAAATGTGTCTCTAAGGTAGGCAAAGATTCTGAGGATAGCATAGGGCAAAAATGGACAACACAAGATGAACTGTGCTCTGACGCTGGAATGGAAGTCAAATTCAGACCTGAAAAGATATAAACTTTTATGATTTCATATGCTCTGCAACCTTTAAAAATGGCTTTATTTTCAGATGTTTTGCATAATTTTTATTCCTTCTTATCTGAAATTCTAAGTAGGGGGAAGAAATCAAAATATTACACCTCCTCGTTCAGGGTCCTCTAATACCAACCTCAACAGTCCCATTTTACAGGCTGGCAAAATGAAGAAGGCAGCCTCCTACTCAATTCTTACTTTCCCTTTCCATCCTCCTTTATGCTTCACCAATCATACAATGAATGCATCAGAGTTACATGGGGAAGTTGTTGATTTTGTGACTGACTACACATTTTTGGCAGAAGGCCATACTCACCTGCTTCAAGTTACGTGGAGTGTTGGAACTCTGGCTAGCCCTTGCAATAATGTGATTAAGATGCAGTTGTCATGTCTGAAACAGTGAAACACAGATGACATATATGCTCAAGAGCACTGTGGCAGCTTTGCTCCAAATGAATGAGAACTGAGTCTGTGCTAAGTTCTCCTCTAATTTAGAGGAGTTTCTTGATGTTTCCCTTTTGCTGAAGAACCCATGGAGGAGGAGCACAGAAAGCTGAAATTAGGAGGGAGAATAGATAAAGTCCTGGTGCAGGCTGGATTAGTGGAAACGAGAGGGAATTAAAATGAGAACACCTCACTAAGGATATATATAGAAGGAGTTACAAGGCTACTGAAATCCGTTGGTACTGATGACCAAAATCAATGGCTTGTTTGTCCATACTGTGGAAAGGGGTTAAAGAAATGTAAATAAAAAAAGTGTGCTGAGCTGAAGAGAAGCCTGCAAGACTAACTGCATATTGACTGCAGTGGTCATTTCTACCCAGTAAGATCATCACTATCAATTCAGATTTCCTGACACTGAGGCAGTGAGCAGTCCCTTTCCACTACAAGCAACACTGAGGATAATGGTAGGACTGCTTGACTTAGGTGCATATGCATACACATGGTGTGTTTTCTGAACATGCACATTTAACATCCTTAAAGCTAAGCTTTCTGTCCCTTGTTTTCTGAAGGATTGTCATACTTTAGGAAAAAGAAAAGAATAATATTCTACTCAGAAAAATACCCCTTGAAAGTTCTTAATGAGAATGGGTTTCCTTTCCCATCTTTTGTCATCCTTGTGACAATCATAGTAAGTAAGCATTGGGAACAAGACATCTGAATTGCAATACCCAGTCGTCTGTAACAGACAGAAGTTGCATGCTCTACTCCTTAACCTTTGAAATAGACTGGGGGGTTTTTTGAGTGGCTAGTTGTTCCACTTTTTTTCTCCCAGGTTCTGAGAGCTGAACAAGAGGAGAACAGGAATCAGTCAGCCAGTCAGTCCAATTACAGCACATGGAGACTACTGCTGTCTTTCATGAGGGGCATGAGTGAGGAATGAAAAAAAAACTCATTTGTGCAACAAGGATTTCAGAGAGAAAAGGGAATGAGACTACATCAGCAGGTGTCTGTGAAACTGGCCCACACAAGAAGCACGTGAGCCTCTATCCTTTCCACTGGATGGGGGGAAAGCATATCTTCATATTCCTCTTTTGATCTGTGTTATGCAAATGTCTTCCCTGAATAAAAATTTTTGCTCTTTTTACCCATAGGGTACAAGGATTTTCCCTGGCAAATCAAGTTCAAGCGGCTCACTGTGGTACCACCCTGTCTGTCTGTGCCATCCCTCCACAGGGCTTAGTCTTGCTGCAGAGTCAGCAAAAGGGACAAAACAGGTGGTGTGCTGATGCCTTACCCGATCCAGTTCACAGCTTGGCCACTTAAATTAATACACCAGCCATGGACTGGAGCACCTAAAGTATGGGCATACATCCCTGCAGCTGGAAGGTGTGATTATGTTTAAAACTACTGCAAGTAGGTTTATGAGATAGTATCTGTCAGAGCAATTATCTTAGCTATTGATTAGCTTCTCATTGTCTACACAAGCAGGCCACCAACTTTCTCAGTTATTGTCTGTGCACAGTCCTTGAAGCAATAACTCATAGGTAGTACCTCCTCTATATCTAGTTGTTTTGTAGATCTGTTTACTTTGCAGTGTACTGTATTGGATTCAATAGGCATCTGGACATGATTTTGTAGATGATCTCCCTATCTAATTCATGAGGGAAACCGTCTGTTTCAAAGGGTGACTTAGAGCACTAGAGTCAATAGATGATGTATCTGATTTAGAAGCCAGTCTTAACACTTCAGTATGAAATACTATATATCCATTGCAATTTCTTGTGCAATGAATTTAGTTCCATTCAGGATGTATATGTGTGCATGGTTTTTGGAGCAGGAGTGGGAGACAGCAGCTCATTTAGTTTTAATAGTTAATAGGCACTGCAGCCTTTATGACTATTTGTACTGTATAGAAGCTTTGTTAGGAAAAGCAAACTAGTACACATGGCACTGAAAGGCCATGGAGGATTCATCCAGGCTTGGGGAAATACAGTGGTTTCTGTTATCAGGGCCTGATATCACTTGATGCAGACACTGCACTGAAGAGAACTGCAGAAAGGTGATGGCTGCAACCTCAGCACTGAGTCCATACCATCCAGGCAAGAGTAGGTTTGTTTCTTATCTCAAAACCCTCAGAACTCTGTACTCAGTATGCAAAGATACTGCTCTCAGTGAACATAGATTCTTGAATAAGGCTGATCAGTAGAAATAATTCCTGTTTCCAAGATATATGCATGCTGCAGCTGTTTCTGGGTGGGTCACATGCTGATGATTATTTGCATGGAGAATAGTTAAGTACAGCTTGTAGAAACAAGCTCTTCCAGCAGCAGTGCAGTGGGCTGGGATGGACATTCAGGAAAGGAGAAGCCACAGGATTTTTCTACCAGTACACATCTGGGCTAGACTTTGAAATGGGAGATCAAGAAAAGAATGGTATAAACACGACTTTTAGGAACTGGCAGCTTTTAATAGATGATAATTTGTCTTGTGGCTGTGGGCAACTCAATTTTTTTTGCATTGTTCTAGTCCTTGTTGTCTATGAGATAACATATATAGTATGGTACATATCTTACTTGGCCTTCATGGTAGCTTATGGACCAAAGACATTCTAACACAACTCATGTCATGGAGAAGTCAAAGCTAAAAATGGTGAAAACAGTTATGCAAATCAAGTAGGATTTGGCCTGCAGCAAAACATCTGTAAATGATGTGGTAAGTTTTTCATGCTAATCATCTTCTACAAATAAGAACTGTGTATTTAGTTCAGCTGAGGGAAAAAATTTGGAGAAACCATTCCTTCAGCTGAGTTTCTCTGAGTTTATCCTATGCAAGTTAAGTAAAAGACTATGACCATGTACATGCTATGGAACGCTTGCATATTCAAGAGGAATCACAGTGTTCCTAAAATTAGCCCACAAAAATTTTCGCTCTTTCATTCTTCCTTGTTTCTACACATCTTTCTTGGGTTTATTGAGTGGTTATGTGATTTAAAGGACAAATGCTGTTGCATTTCCAGCAGTGTACTTAGTGATCAAAAAAAAAAAAAAAAGAAAATATTTACTTTCTTTGCCTTCGTCTTCTTTATCTATAGGTGTCCCCAGGAGAAGAGATGTGGAAACCTAAGAGTCCTCCTGATATAATACTGCTTGTTGCTTTTTAGAAATATTTCTCTAAATGGGATCAGCCATCACTTCATATTAGTACAGCCAACTTTTCAGGGATGACATTACACAATGGGCAAAACCATGATTACTTACAGTCATAAGACTGGTCTTGTGAATATACTAGTGTCCTACTGTGTTCTGAAGTGAGAGTGCTTTGCTTTGCAAAACTGCTGCAATGATTTGAAATATTAAGTGAATGTGGAATGGTGTACAGCTGCTTTCAGCTCTTTGCTATCCTCTCTGGCATTTTATACCGTATCTTAGTCTCTTCCATGTCTGTTTTTCATAGACACTATCGAGTTGACCTCATTTTGCCTCCTGGATATGGTTACCAGATTGCTGTGCTGTTGTGAAGACTGGTGAGCCTTTCTTGGAGGAAGCACATTAGGGCAGTGGTAACAGGCCTCAGGTTGTGGAATTCAGTGTCATTCCACTGACAAGGAAGTGACCTAAATTATAGACCATATGTGTTTGGTCTGTGGTCTGCTTGGTCTCCCTCTCAATGCTTCTCAACAGTGGTCCACCCTTTCTGAAGTCCTGACAAGGTCTTTTGTCACTCAAACATCCCTAGCTGGAGTAATACTTCTAGATGCATGTGTTTGTGAGGTGTAAGAGAGAGGATATTGCACATAAACCACTGGAAAAGGAGCAGGACATGCAGCCAGATGGATAAGGAAGTGATGGGAATCAGTCACAGAAAACAAATCAGCTCTCACTGGATGTGGGACTGAAGGAAAAAAGTGACTTCCCTCTCTCAGCTACTTACTATGGCATGGGTCACCTCCTTTGCTGAGAGGCCACATGGAGACAGTGTATCTTATCTGTATCTGCCCTCACCCTCTTAGAAATTAATTCCTTGAGCTGGTTTCTGACTTTCATGCTGCTCTTAAGACAGATGTCAATCCACGCTGCCCCCACCACATATGAAGTGTATTTCTTGCAGTCACACTTGCGTTGTCTAAGAAGAAGGGACAGCACTGCCGGTGAAAGATTCCCTTCAAAATTTTTGTTGCTTATACACCAAATACTGGGACAAGTGCAGACAAGCTGGAAACGTTCAGGCAGAAGGTTAATATTGAGCAGCATTCATTTTATAACTTTGCATCAGAGCAAAGCATTAGCCAGAGCAGGAGGTTCTTAAAATCCTGAGGTGCCTGGGTTGTTTTAGTGGATTAATGGTCAGGTATTATCAGTGAAGCATATGCCCTCAGTTTGACTTTTTTTGTCTAGTCTCCTTTTCTTCCAGCTGGATGGAATTAAGTAATGCTACCTAGGCAGAGAACAATGTGCTTGATACGTTTTATGGGAGAGTGGGCACAGATTTGCAAGTCACTAAGAAGTATTTATTCCTCCAATGTCATTCACATGTAGTCTCACATTGGGCTTGCTCTCTGCCCTAAGGAAAATTTTTCTCTTTGCAGAGCTATAGAAGAGGATTCCAGCAAGTCCTTAGACAGCAGAACTGCATATGTTACAGGCTCTGATAAGAAAGGGTCCACCAAAGTAGGTTCATAACCACCACACACTTAGAACTTTGCCAAGAATATAGAAGATTTCCTCTCAGGAAAACAAGCCCAAGCATCTAAATTCTTCTTCCATAATGAAATGAAACTATTACGGTTTTCACTTGCAAGACTAGTGTTCTAAGTTTAATGTATGTTCCTCACACTATATATAGGCCTTATTGACAATGGAAAAAGCAGCCTCCTCCAGAACAGCCCCATTCTGATCTCACTATATGTTAGGGATAGATTGAAGGAAGTCAGTGACCTAATGTTGATGTAAAGTCAGTGTGAGTGAAATAACAGTCCAGCAACAGCTGCCTTGGCTCTGTGGGTGTCTTTGTACACAATCATCATAGAGACCCCAAAAGGAAATATGTTTTAGAAGATCACTTCACAGAATATATGTGAAGCATTCCTCATAAAAGTTTAACTAGTCAGCATTGTGGTGCAGTCCCTTCAGTAAAAACAAGCACATTAGCACAGAAGAGAGCAGCTTATAAAAGAGGTAGAGTATTCCCATATCCCTCTTGTTCTGTCCACTCCCATGATTGTGATAACCCTTCACCCCTTCATTGGTTTTGTGATAATTTCTTTCTTAAGGAGACCAACTATGGCAAGAAAAATAAACAGTTGGTTTAAGGCAGCAACAACAACAATAAGAAAGTGGAAAAATAAACCCTCAGAATGTTGTTTAAAGCCCAGCAGTCATAAGCCCCAAGACAATGGTCTTCTGGTGCGTGTGGAGTAGGAGACTTTCACCTCAGTGGCAAATTTTGAGTTAGCCAAAATGGGGATGCTGGTGGTACAGGAATCAGGGATCCCTCAGACCAAAAATTGCAGAATTCATCCCATGGTCTGAATCTCTCCCTAGAAATGCCAGATTTAAAGCTTGCCACTGTGCCTGTGAATTGGTTCCATTCCCAGGTGAACCTTAAACCACACGGAGTACCCCCAGGCTGCTGCCACACAGAATATCACACAGAGCCCCCCTGTACTAGAGTGGATCTGCAGCTCTATCCCATAGAGCATTATTGCCTGAGGTCTTCAAAGTAGGAAGTTAGAAGAACAATCCCTGCCTCTAAGCATAACTTATTAACTTCAGCTGAGTAACCCACAGATCTAAATTTACTATTTTTTGTCCCAGAGCTGGGGAAGACTGCAGTAACTTGCAGCTCCCTCCACTGTGTCCCACTGTCTCATTAAATCTCATATTTCTCTGGGTGACAATGGGACAACTCTCATCTGGTTTGTTTTTCTGGAAGGCCCTCTTTGATTCACATAAATGGTATTGATACATAGAAAGTTAGTTGGACTGTAATAACAGAATAAACACAGGTGCCTTTGATGGATTCTAGAAATTCTCTGTGCTATCTCATTGTCTGTATAACTGCAGACTCTAGAATGAGCATACTCTCTTTCCATGGCCATGCAGGAAATCCTAGAAGATATCCTAAGCAATTGTATAAGAGTGTGCACTGGGGTCCCTGAGCTACAATATTTCAGAAGTAGTCATCCATCCCTCAGTCCTTTGGAGTGAGATCAGAACTGCTAATGCAGCAAGCAGTGTTGGGCAACAGTTCCTACAACTCCTTGGGAAAGCAATATTGAGGTATGTGTGGTACACTTCTGTACCACATCACCTCCAAATGGTGATGTCTAGTGCCATTTCAGAAATTCTTATGTATCACTGTCTAGTTTGCACCTGCAGGTTTAGATGATCACAGGTCTCCCATAGGCCATGTGTCAGATCTGCCAGCTTCCCAGTATGTCATGGGTATACCAGCATGGATTACAACGGCACCACAGAAAATCCTGTGGTAAGGAAATGAAACGTGCTACGGGTGCTGGAGCAGCTGAGGTAACTAACAAGAAACTGGTGATATCTACAGCAGAGTCAGGGGAAAATAGAAATGAGGAATGCAAATAAAAAAGAAATGAGCTTGGGCTTCAGGTGCTGGGTTAAGAGTTGGGTGGCAAGCATCCAGTACCTTGTCACAAGTTCCTGAATAATAGCAGGGTAATTAAATTATTGAATAAGAGTTAAATAATCTTTCTTCATCTTGTTTTTGCCATGTGTTAAATGACAAGTCATAATTGCTGTCTGTTTTCAAGGAAGATATTTAGTGTGGAGCTTAAACCATTATTGCATGTCTGCACAGTGCACACCAAAACATGAATTTTTCTTTTACTGTTCTCACAAATAAGAAAGGGAGATGGAGGAGAGAGGAAACATCCTTCTTCACTTCTTCCATTTCTTCGCTATTCTTCTGAGGCTGATTCTCTGGAAACCAAGGTATAAAGGAAGCATGACTGTCCTCCATTACACTTCTGCAGTTTGCACTCAAAGCATTAGGATAGGTTTTTATCTCAGACACCAGAACCACACTGAGTTTCATGTTCTAATTTCTCTCTTGGTTAGCTGATTTTTTATTTCTTTTTAAACTAGAACACCCATCCCTCCTTCTTTGATATGTTTTTCCCCTTTTAAAATTGTATCTGTTGCCCTAAGTGCAGCTAAAATGAGTCAACATGTTATGTGGTGCTTCAGGGAATTCGTGAAAAATTGATTCAATTCTTCTGGGATCTGCATTCTGGGAACTGAGAGCACAAGTGCTGTAAAACCTGTTTGTGAATCAAACCCTAGCATTAATATATATTAATGTGCATGTGTGTGCGTGCACATGTTCGTGTGTGTGTGTGTGTGTGTGTGTGTATTAAAAAAATAAAGATTGACACAAAAAAAGAAAATTATAGGCAGAAAAAAAAGAGACCAGGATCCTGAGGGTTTGGGGGTATGGGTTTTTTAAGAGAAAACTAATGGAATCCAATATAACTGCTGAAACCTTGTCATCCTTGCTATCAGTGAGAGCCTTTGAATAAGCTAAATCCTTAATCAGTATAGCCTAAGACCCCAATGACTATGTGTAGAAGTGTTAGTCCAGATAAATCCTTGAAGGTTTCAAAGATTTAAAGAGCACTGGCACTTTTCTGTGTAGTGCCTGCCCTTTGTCCTTTTCTCCATGATGTCATTATTGAAGTTTTACACTCACTATGCATGGTGTAAGTTGACATTGACAGTTTCAACACTTTCACACTGACTCTGGAGGATTGTTAGCTTTGAAGCTATTTGGCCTTGAGCAGTGAATTCTTTTTTTGAGCTCATACTGGCTTATAATATCTGAGAAGGTTTGCATCAGTATAGTCCCAGCTTGAATTATGAGAGAAGGCTGGTTTCCAAGTTGGAACTGATACCCACATGATAGAAACAGAGAACATTATCCCTTTTCAGATGGGCAGCAAAGTCAGTGTTCCTGAATTCCCCTAGGATGCAATAATGAGTTTTCATTTTAACGTGTTAAAGCAACATCAGAACCATGGCTTTTCTTGTAATAAGAATTCTGAAAAACAGTTAGAAGTGACTGTAGAAATATGCACTCTTCTGCCCTGTGATCTTTTAGTTATTAGGCTTTTTGGAAACATCTGTATGGGGCCAGAGGCATATTTCATATCAGTGTAATTTAATTGAAGTACTTTATGAAAATAAAAATGTTGTGTGGTGATTTAGACACGCTGAATATCAAAGCACACAAGCACTGACAAGCAACATAAAGCAAGTGAACTGTTCAGACACTTACTTATGTGAGTTGTCCTACGGAACTTTATCAAGATGACACAAAAGCAAAGACTTAAAGGTTGGATCCAAAACCTGAGGCATTATTGTCCTGTTGGTGGTAGATTTTGAGACTCTTCCAAGTGAAGCAAAGATACTTCACTATGTGTCTAGGAACCTTTGAGGACCCAGGTCCTGGCACCCTCCAGGATGATGGGCTGTTTAAACGGGAGGGCTGTGGTAGAGAAAATTTTCCAGCAACTGTAAGCTGAGTCTGTATCTGTCCTTAACAAAATTTCTAGCTTTCCATGCAGTTTCCTGGTGAGGGTAAAACATGATAGTAGGGCCTTCAGCTACCTAAAACTTATTAGCTCAGCAGGCAAAATGTCATTACCTACTTTTATTGAATACAAATGACATGTATGTTCAAAATGCAGTGTTCACTTTTGAAGCCTCAAAAGAGTTATTAAGGGCAAATCCAGCTGGAAAAGTGAAAGAGTAAGGATGGAATTAAATCTCATTGTTTAAGTATATCTGTTTCATTCTTTTAAATAAAGATGAAAACAGAGTAAGTCACTAAATCAGGACAAAAGTTTTTTCTCCACCTCCATGCATATTTAGCTGTAATCCTTTAGCCAGATACTGTGAGCAGTCATAAAGCTTATTTAAGCAGCCTTGCCCCTCTTGTACAGCCACAAACATAAATATCTTGAGCCCTTTTCCAGAAATGTTTTGAATAGGTAAAAACTTTTGGTTTATGTTTTAATAGGCAATACTTGGCCATTGCAAATTGCAGAGCTATGCGCAGAACCAATAAACTGTTGAGATTTTAGAAGATACCAAACACATCCACAGCATAGTGAAATCAATGATAGATAATTCCATAGAACTTTTCGCAGTGGTTCATGCTCTCTGCCCTCACATCCCAGCAGTTGTCCTCCCCGTTTCAGTAAGGATTCAGGAAGGTAAAGTTTTGCAGCTCACATGGTCCCTGTACCCTCAGCAGTGATGCAAGTCTGTCTCAGGACTTCCCCACTTGAACTTGTCTCAGTTTGAACCAATGTCTGTGTGGCAATGACCACACACTGGGTTGACATTGATTAACTACAGCCCTCAGGGAGAGGGGCAACAGGATGTTATTTCAGTGAGAAGAGAGAAAGGAAGAGTTGCTGGCACACACACTGCAGCCCCCTAAAAGAAAAGACCCTTTCCTTTTCTTCTCTGGTCAGTTCCACTAACCAGAAGCTATGTAGGGTGCATCCTTAGATGAAGAGGCTTCTGTAACCTGCTCACCAAGAGGTGTGGGCACAATTTCTTGCCCTCCTGAGCCTCAGCCTCTGGAGCTTTCCCAGCCATCTCTTTTGTCTGGAGGTCAATCTTCTCACATATTATTTCTGCTTATAATTAGGGGATTCAACTTCAATGGCTGGTCTTAAAGGGCAATTCCATTTTCTGAGTTCTGGAAGAAAAACACAATTCCAAATATTCTGCTGTTGTTTCACATGCTGTCTTGCAAGGACAAACAAACTAATGATATCAGCTAACACTTGAGTAAAGGTATTTTACTTCTTTCAGCCACAACAATCCACAGGCTAGTCAATAATCTTACATTAATATAAAATCTTCATAAGGTAGGAAATTCTCACCAACAGTATTATAATTTTAATCAACTCCATCTCTGAAATTGCTTAAAACTTCCATCAGTGCAAGAATGAGCAGAACTCAATTCACCGATTTTGCTGGGCTTTGTTCCACTCAAGCTGAAATCTCCTACATGTGTAAGGTAACGGGTTGACTGTTTCTGAAGAACACATGGAATTTTAAGTCTCTGGAGAGTATAAATGGGTAAAAGGAAAAATTACAGTCTTAACCAAGTATCATCTTATAAAGATGGTGTCAGATGATAACATGCATTTTATTATTTAACTTTTTCACTTTAGTACTGAAGAACAATAAATTGAAGTCTACTGCTGAAAGTACTTTAGGCCAGATCCTCAGTGTAAAATGTCCTAAGTCATTGAAATTAAAGGTCTAATGCTGAAATTCACCTACATAAGGAAAGTGGAACAATTGCATTGAATTATCCTTGTATTGTGTACAACCTGTGGCACTTCTCTACTAGTGCTCTGGAGTGTGCTGGTGTTACTGTACTTGTAAATTGCTTCTGATTGGGGTGAATTTTCTCCTCTTGGTAGATCAAAGTATTTGCTAGATAAGGACTTAGGGATATGCACGTGCTGCTGTTGAGAGCTATGATGAAATTCCTATTGACTTTTCATGGCAGCTACTACATCATTTAGTACCAAAACTCTTAGTCAGTTGCCCAAAGATTTTTCTCATCTCCTGATGAAATACTTTAGTAGAAAAATACAGCTTCCACATAACTATTGTTTTCATTCAATGTAGCATTCCCACAAATGGAGGGTAGGCAAATGGGTGACAACAAACAGTAGTGAACATTTCCCAGATACCAGTGAGGATTGACACCACCCCAGACTTGTAAAGTAGCATGAAAACTAGTATGGAGCAAACACTGACTGGTATGAGATTCTTCTGAGAGGCCTGTATGAGGATTATTTCATTGCTGCTGCATCTTTGGGAGTCAGAATAGCAACTTGAAGTGGGTGTTTAACAATCAAATATCTTTGACTCTAAGGCCAAAAAAGAAGAATGAGGCTTAATTACCTTAGAGACAAAGAAAGACCTAGATTAAATTTGAGTTTTTCATCATCTTGCCATTTTTAACTGAGCTGAGTGGTGGGGGAGTGGGAGAGAAGACAACTGAAATATTTACAGGGTTTGGGAACAGCAAAGGGAGTAAGATAGGATATAAGGTTAATGCCATCTTTAATATGGAAAAACTACTTTCTGTAGTGACATATGCCTTTGGGATAATCTTGATAAATGCATGAGTGTGATCCAAATGTCAGACAGACTTTCATTAGTTTCCCTCTCCCCCCTGAATGCTCTTCTACAGTCCAGAAGTTGCTTGCAAGAGTCTAGAAGTGGAGATTTTCCAGATTACACAGCTTCAAGGAAAATCTTTGCAGAGGGGCAAAAGAAATTTCACAGGCAATTCCCCTTCACCCTCGTAGCATTAATGAGAAGTCTGAGGCTCCCACTTTGTGCATGTGCATATGCTCTGACACCCATCTTGGGGTTATGCTACACAGGATGCATCTTATTGCATGAATCTAATGACTTCAGGGCTTGGCAAAACTGAACTTTTGGCTAGAAAAAAAAGAGATACTTTGGGTTTTTTAACACCGTAACTGTAAATAATGCCTCTAACTTTGCTTCTTTCACTGTTCCTATTAATCCATTCTGCAGCATGATAGCATAAGGATGTTTAAGGACACTTTAAAGTAGATGAGATACAGTAAGAGGAAAACTTAACCAGGATCTTTGCAGAGAGCCCCAAGTGGTCCTTAGCTGACAGTCTTCAAATATTAGGGACTTTCCTGACAGAGGAGCTTCCCCTCCTGAGAGCAAGTAGCCTCTTACATTATTTGGCCTATAAGGTCCCTCTCTGTTTTCTCTGCAAAATTACCTGCCTTGTTTGGACAGGATTTATCTCATCATATACTAATTTCGTTGAACTCTGGGTTATACTTGAGGGATATCAGAAAGAACAAGAAAAAAACATTAAAGCAGGCTCCTTGTTAATAGTATAGCAGTGGGATTGGGTTGCCATCTGCTTGCTGAACACTGGTAGGTCACAGGCAGCATTTTTGGGGCACCTGAGTAGACATCCCTATTGCTCTCCTCTGTCTCTGTATGTAAGGCTTATGGACATGATGTCAGCTAAACAAATAACCATAAGGCTGTTTTTAAAAGCTTTGTAATATTTACAGTGTCAGATTCCTGAGGCTGCCTTGTCACAGACCTGTGCAGGAACTTACCAAAAAATAAGGATCCCCTGATGCTTTTCCTATTCCAAATCCTGGTCTCCTCTCAAAAACTACATTGCAAAAATCAGCATTAACATGTCAATGCAGCCGTGAAACACACTTGGAACTGCCTAACAGCTTCCCACAGGTATCAGTGAGGACTCTATGGCTACTTTTTAAAAATTATCCTTTTTAGTAATAGTAGTAATAATGATATTGATTATTATTATTATGATATGCTACTTTTTAATGTTTTGCATAAGAGGTCAGCTGTGAGCATACTGTTTTGGTTACATGAGATTTTTTGAAACAAAATTTGGATTCTTCTCACAACAAAGAGAGAGGTTCAAAGTGTGCCCCATGCAGTTCTCTGGGGCACAAAGGAAAGCACAAAGGAATTACAGGAGCAAAAAAAAGATAGAAGATATCTGAGAAAGAACGCAGAAGCTGAGTTTACTGCAAATCCATGGAGCAAAGTTTTGATATTAAAGATGATGAATAAGAAGAAGCTTAGAAAAAAAAAATTGTGGCAATGAATCTTGGAGCAAAGTGCAGAAGAGGGGGGTAAATATAAACACATTGTTGGTAGTGAAAGTGACCAAAACACTGTGGAATAGTAGTCTTTGAAGAAAACTGAGAAATGAGGGGAGCAAAAAGAAGAAATTGTGTGTTGAGAAAAACATGGGGGGTACCTGCCTATATCTGAACATATCAAACAAAGGAGTATATCTTTTCCTTATCAGTGTATACACAAAAGTAAACAGTCCAAGCCAGGATTTCTGTCAACATAGTTATTGTAAACAAGAAGAATGGGTAGCTGCGAGAATGGAATGAGAGAGTACAGTACATTAGAACAAGAATACAGAGTGAACTTCTAAAGTCTGGGATCACGTATTTCTCACAATAAAGCAAACTAGGCAACTAGCAGAGTTCTATAGGGAAAATTACATCACTGCAGATTTTTAGGGATAATCATTTAACTGGATTAGCCCCAAAGTGCTGTGTCTAAAATCAGAATCCCTGTCTCTTTATGTACTCCAGATGAAACACATTAGCAGAAATATGGCAAGGGACATTCACAATGCACTGTTCTACATTATCAGCATTTTTTACAAATCTGCAATTAGTCTAAAGGGCCTGGGTAAATTAGGCCTCTTGATAAATGAAGCACCTAGACAGGTCTCAGATTTATTGGATCTAGCTGTCCTGCTGTCCAGAGCTGTCAGCTAGGCTGTGGAACAGAGATGGTAGAGTGGCGAAGTCTATGAAGCCAACATAACTGTGAACTGCTGAGCAAATGGTGAAAAGCCTTGACTGGGTTTGCTGACCAATTAGCTTTGAAAGTTTCTGCCAGGAATAGTGTGAATTTAGAGAGAATGCAGTAAGTGAATAAGTTAAGAGATCTTCTTCAAAATTAGGTACATATGCCTGAAATCCTCTGCTACTGTAGTACCGAGACACAGATGAATGCGTGAGTATACTCAGAGACAATGAGAGAGGACAGAGAGAGAGAGATGGGAACACTTAGGAAAGACAAAGCCAGTATTTTCATATTGCACAAAATCTGGAGAAAAAAAGAGGGCAATACTATTAACTCTTCTCCTTCCAATGACCCTAAACAGATCTATTTGAGACATGAATATCTGCACTCCTGAAGGGAAGATTGATAGTTTCTCTTACTTTTCACCCCCAGAGTAATTTTAAAGAAAGTAGTATACTGTGGTAGAGCATCTTTAATACATATAGCTATATGCTTAAATGCATAGCCCTACTCCTAGCTATTTTAATACCTCCCCCGAGCTAACCAGCACAAATGAAGTTGCTGTCATCTGGGAAGGAAAAATAGTCTAGACAAGGGAAGCAGGTATACGGACAGTCAAGAACAGTGTTATTTATTTCTTGAGATCATCTGCAGTGATTTCCATCTACAGTGTAGTGACACGTGCCAACTCCTCTGCTCCTCTGCTCTTGCTCTTGCTGAACTCAGCTGAACAAGCCAGTTAGAATTTTCCAGCAGATGTTCAGATCTTTCTCTTCTCTCTCTTTCTTTGCTGCCTTCTGTTTTTGAAAGCCCTGTAGGGACCCAGGCTTGCAACTGCCCCTAACTTCCCAGAAAGAAATAGAACAGAACCAAAGTTCTGGTTATTGCAGTGCTCAGGTCAGCAGAGCTAATAATTGAACCCAAAGACATTGTATATTGGTTGTGAGAAGGGGAGAAGGGGATGTCTAAGGTTGGACTTGAAAGTCTATAGCTGGACCCATTTGTTTCTGAAGGAAGAGCAGTGAGCTGCCACTCCTGTCTGACTGCTTCTCTGCTCCCTGGTCGCTCAGCGTTCTTTAGTAAACCCACATTGATTTCCATGTCAATAGTGTTCCCTCCAATCACAAGGAAACCGTCAGTGCCAAACAAATGGCCAGCGTTTTCCTACAGCACACTTAGCTCATCCACCTTGTAAAAAGCTTACTTTTCTGCTGCATCTCTCCTTTCAAATGAATACACTCTA
The DNA here is from genome assembly GCA_035221455.1 of Xenops minutus. NCBI lineage: Eukaryota > Metazoa > Chordata > Aves > Passeriformes > Furnariidae > Xenops > Xenops minutus. The sequence goes on from JAWWEE010000085.1 coordinate 41,026,190, forward strand.
TATGATCTTGAAAGAAAGGAAGGAAGAAGGGAGGGATGGAGGAAGGGAGGGAGAGACAGAGGGACAGAGAGAGGGATGGAGGG
>JAWWEE010000085.1:41034426-41046698 GCA_035221455.1 Xenops minutus
TCCTTTGTTAAACCTTTTATCAGCACTAAGGCATTGCCTCCAAGCTTTGGAAGGAATTCCAACTGAGTTTTGAAACTATAACATAGAGGAAGACTTCACTGTGAAAGGGGGGGAAAAAAGAAAAAAAAAATTAAAGAGACAGGGAAAGAGAGAGATAAAGAAAGAAATTAAACTAATTTTCCACCTCTGTGTTCACAAAGAAAGATGGGAGACAAATGCCAGGAACAGACATAAATTTCCCAGGGGTAGAAGACAAAATATTGAAGAAAATTAGGATCATGTCAGACCAGGTGATTGAGAAATCAGAACTTCTGAAGTCTGACAAACCTTTACAGTCAGACTAGCTCCAGTAAATAACTGTGAATAAAGGCTGGGGTAAAGAAATGAAGATCTTTAACATGCACTTGGTAGAGCAAACTTGGGCTAAAATGGTTCACCAAAGTTCAGCAACTGTTGGACCAAATACCTCAGGAACTGCAGCTATCAGTGTTTGGTATTGATTGTGACTCCACTCCAAAGAAGCAGAAAGTAGGGGAACCTTCAAAGGTTTTCTTCACAACCAGAGAGATCACCATCTGCCTGTTTGCTGACTTTTATGTACCTGGCACTCAAGATCTGCTGGCAGCCATTTCAGTGTGGATCCAGTGACAGGGTGGGCCAGTGACTACATTTGTGGTGTCAGGAAGAACTACGTTCCCTCTACACATTGTAAATGTGTCAACATCACCTGTAGGAAGCATTAGAAAGTGTTGTTCTTAACTGTTTAGAAAGCAATTTGGATTTTTCCCATTTGAGCTTTGTATAAGCAAATACCTGTGAGAGACACCCAGACATCATGAGGAGAAAATGCACATTGAAAAAAAAGCCAGAACCAGTGAAGACAGCTATGTCTGCCATGGATGCATCTATATCAAACTCAGCAGTGAAACAGTGGCCCAAACCTTTCTAGACAATGTCTGTAAAGGGGTACATTTAATACCATATTTTGGCATCTAGTGTTTTTAACATACTGTGCTAAAGGAAAACAAACCTGTGGAACAGCCTGTGTGACTGAGAGGGTGTCATATTAAAAGATGAGATGAAGCACATTAGAGCATGTTAGAAGCTTTGAATACTCACAATTTCTGAAAGACTCCAGTTATTTGTTTGGATGCTGCCTATGTCACCAGTGTGTTTGTTCTGGGATGCAATTGTCCAAAGGGCTTGCACACAAAAAACCCAAACTGAGGTAAATGGGATTGACATGCCACAAGAGACTGGGTAATTAATACCAGGGGTTGGGGTAGGGCAGCACAGGACTGCGCTGCTCTTTTGTTTTGTCCTGCTCATTTATTACGAATGTATGAAACAGCTGTAATTCTTTAACTATATAGAAATGAGAATTCTGCCGATTAATAGCACAGTCTCACGCCAATGACTGTTTCTCTGTGTCTTGGTCTGCAAGGTCTGCCTCAGACACCATCTTAAGGAGTAGATGCAGTTCATAGCTTTGCTTGGGGGTAAGCAAATATCCCAACATTACAGTCTGAGTAACTCTGGAGTTTCCACTTTGACATGGCACTCAAAATTCCTGGTATTGTGAGACTTCAGAAAATTCTGTAACTATACATAATTTTTTTTAATGTAAAATGCAATATAGATATAGTTTGTTCATAGCAGTGGAAAGTCTCATTCAGTGGATTCCCATTGTGGTTACAAGAGCCTATTTATTGTCTCATATCAATAGAGTTCTTACGAATGTCTACAACTCATTAGAATGACAACGTCTTAGGGTTTAACAAAATCTCCTTAAGAACAAGTTTTTCTAACTGGATTATTATACAGGGCTTCTATCTTGCACAAATAAGTATTCGCCTGCACAACACCCAAACTTCCTTATGTAAATCTGCAAATAGCCAGCGAGCTTCTCTGCATGCACATTACCTATGCATGCAAATAAGTCTTTTGAGAATAGCTTCATTTTCATTTCCGCATGCACATATATGCAAGAATAGTCAGATTCTTGATCACATTATCTATAGAAGGCTGATCAAACACTAGAAGTTATGGGTTTAATATTTTTTCCTTTACAAACACAATGAAAGACACTGAGATTTTTGTATATTACTGTATATCACTTTCACTGGAAGCAGGAAGCTTCAAAAAGAACTGCTGCCAACAGGACAACAAAGCTCATGATTTTAACCTTTGCCCTCTATTCTGTAAGTCAAAGATCAAAGTTACATAGTTCCAAAGTTGTTTGCATACAGTCATTCAACACAACACATGCTTTCAAGGAATTTCTTTGTAAATATAATTATAAGGTGCAAAACCCAGCAAAACAAAACAGTCACATATATTTATGTTGATTGAAGGTTAAAACCATAGGTCACTCTCAGTTTCATTTTCCTGGAGCTTAGTTTTGTTCTCTCAGATAATAAAAATTGTGCTTTGCAGAGGAAAGTGTGTAATAAATAAATATAGAAGGAAGTTTAATTGGTAGTTCCTGGGATTAACAGTACAAATGTGAATCCAAGAGTACTTTACACAATGCACAAACTCAATATGATCGTAAGAGTGGCTGCACCAAAGGGGTAGGTTATTGTTACTTTCAGCTATGGTACAAAAGTCTGTATTTCCCCAGAAACGATTCAAGGGTAATATGAACAAAAAGAATGCATTAGCTATTAGCAAATCTTTTGTACTGAGGAACTTTTTCATTTTGTTTTTGTTTTTTTAGGTAGTGACTTAAGGCTCATTATGTGCTGCCACTTAAGAGCAGACAAATATAGGAAGAATTTTCACCCATCACATTTAAAAGTGGATTGTATGTATTGTGTTGTATGACTAGAAAGCACAATGCTGGCAAGGACCCTCCGTTACTGCCTGTATTTTTACTACTTGATAATCAGCAGAGCCATGTGGAGCCCGGTGTCTCTTCTAAAGAACAGCAGCTCTAAAAGTGTACCACATCCTTCATGATGACACAGAGAGTGAATGTCTATTGCCAAAGCAGTGTCCTGAAGGAGGACACAAAACACTGGGGGGTTTTTTTGTACCTTTGGTGTCAATGAGCAGATTGTGCTGCTCTGTGATGTTAATCTAATTTGAGAAAACAGATTGTTCAAAACATCTTGTCATTGCTTATAGTGCTGTAAGCATAAATGTGCTATATTCTCAGAATGCAATTTGCAAGAATCTCAGTGTGTGTTTTTAAAATTGTGCAAGATTTGCAATAAAGTGCACATGCAGTTGTTTTGCACTTGTTCAGGTGCCAGAGGGACTGAGGAAAAAAGGTGTTCTCCAAATCCTAAATCTGAGCACTGACTTTCAATAAGAAGCTGAATAAAAATTTTAAAACTGGGGATGATTATCTACACTTCCCCCAAACCAAAAAAAAAAATAAAATTCCCACAGATTTTCTTGTGGTTAGATTAGAATGAATTTTATTCTTAAGAGAAATGAAAACTATTCAAATTCTATTTTTTTTTCCTCCACAAAGTGCTACTACAGATTTCATTTCCTATTAAGTGTTTTGCTTTTCATAGTGTCTATTCACTAGATCTGGATTTTTGCAAACTTTTAAATTTCTTTTCATATCTAACCCACTCATTAAATGTAACACATTCCTACTTAGCACTGGAATAAAAAATGCTCAAATACCAAAAGAAGCTCTGGTATTTCTGGCCACAAGTTCAGCTATGAAGTCTATGAAATCTTGCAGGAAAACCTGTTCCAGCTAAATATCCAACCCAGACTCAGCAGATGTGGATGGTTCCAATAAGCATCTGGACTTTTGATGTTTGCATAAAATCAAATGCTGGTTTTCTGAGGTTCCCCAGATCCAGAGACCTCCCTGCACTTATTGACAAATTATGATTGAAACCTGAACCAACATTTGTGATGGACCAGTATCAACTGTCTGAACCAAACCATGGACAGAAACCATCACTATCCTAAAATCTTTTCAGGGTGTTCAAGTCAGGAGGCAAGCCTGGCACTTTGGCTACATCTCTGATTGCTGTCAGGGGCTAACACTTCAGCTGAGGCAAATGACCATTACACCATTGCCTTCCTAGAATTTCTGGATTGCTTTGAAGTGAATTTATTGCTAACTGAGTAAAAGCATCCCACAAACAAATTTTGGGAAGTAAAAATGAAAAAAGAGAACTCTTTAGTTGTATTACTAGGCTCTGGATTCAATTAATTGGCAAAAGTTGAGAAAAGCCCTTTTCTTTTTTAAACCAGATGTTTATTTTTAACAACGGATGAAATCATTGAAGAAAAAAAACTGAGACGTGTTGTTTTATATCTGTTTATTGTAAGTGCTTAAATGTGAGTTTGGTTTCACACAGTTTTGACATTGTTGCCTCATTAATAATGATTACGTAATTGCAACCACAAAACAAGCTGTAAGGCTGTAACATTTTCATTACTTATTAGCAAAGAACTCAAAACAAAAGACAGGACCAGCAAGGAGGTAGCAAAGATGTTTGTGTTGAAAGTGGTTCATATATAGAATTTCATAGCAGCTGTGATCTGGATGAAACTGGTGAAAATAATTAATAGACATTTCTGTCTATTTGGTTTTAAAATAAATCAAAACACCTTTGAAGAATAGGCTTAAGTCAGTGAAATTATGTGGAGGAGAAGTGGCAAACGGAACTATTTTGCTCACTGTTGCTGTTTGATAAAGTTGACACTCATCATCTGTTTAACTAAAAATATTTCTCTGAAGTTTTCTATTATTTTGATTTTTTTTCCTTTCACACATTCATACAAATAGTAAGTCTAATCTATTATTTCTAATTGAACTTAAAATGTAAAGCAAATCACTCAGCTTATTTAAGTCATTGTGGAAGCTTACATTTTTGAAATAAGACTCTTCTATTAATGGGATTTTTTTATTTTAAAATGTTACATAAAAAATGAAATTTTACTTTTTGAATTAGATTTTTTTAAAAACTTTCATGTTTTCTACAAGTAGAAATTCAAGTTTGTTACTAGGTGCCACAACAAAATCTCATTCACACAGACTGTTTCGAACAGGCCATTTTCTTTTCAAATTTCCCAGGCAGGAAGAGTGTCATAAAGACAAAGTGTTGTGGCATCAACGAACATAGTTGTAAATGAGGAAAACCGGTATCTGGCAAGTACATACATTATAGCCATGCAAGTACCAGAGACACAATTTCCCAAAGTAGTAACAGACGACAGTGCATAGTTTATTAACTGCAGCTCTATTTTTACATATATGATGAATGTATTCTGGTTTTTTGCTTAGTATTTACAGAGATACATAAATTTTCTGCTGTGTGGGAGCCACACCAGTGTGGACAATTGCAGTGGTACTCTGAATCAAAGTTGTAGTCACCTGCCCTTGGGCATTTCAGGATACTCAGGCCTCTACTCTACTGGTATCCCTTAAGCTGCCACCCCAAACTGACAATACATTGAGCACATACACTTTCCTAAGCAGCAGTAGAGCCCATAGAAATGCTCAGTGTACAGTACATCTGTAATTGCAATCACAAATTTTAAAGCAAATGAAAGCCAAGATGCTGTGGTGTTGTATCATCAAAACTTTGCAGGCTCAGATTGAAGGACTAGGGAGGATTGGCAGGCATTTGGAAACAGAGCTGTAATAGAGACAAACAGGGAGTCTTAAAACTGAGGACAGAGAGCAATTGACTCTGCTAATGGAAACACATGCAGTATTAAATGAAAGTGTTCCGTACCTTCTTCATAAGGTGGCACTTGGGAACCCAGTCTCTCCATCCTGTAGGGTATGTTTCTAACACAGTGTGAGGGGAAAAACAGCCAAGTGATTCCAGTTCCCGTTAATGGGAGCTATGCTCCTAATCTGTGGTGCACAGTTTAAAATATTTACCTATGCCTTTCTAGTGAGGCTACTTATGTAATTTCAAGGGAGGAAGTAGCCAAGGGGAAGGTGCTTTACACCAATTAAATGGAGAAGAATTGGATGGAGGGCAATTCAATGCATTCACCTTTAGAGGAGATTTGTGTTTAAACATCTCAATGGGACATTTTTTAATGAAGAATTAAACTGCACACCCTGTGTATGTCAGATAGGGATAGCTGGGGCCCACAACTCTGAATTTCTCTCTCAGGAAGGAGACTAGTGTGTAGTGTAGCTTCCTGCTGGGTGATATATTTACCTTATCAAGATGATCACAGAGAACTGTGTAAGCATGAATATTCATAAATCACTTTTCCTCTGGACTATGATGGGAAAATGTTACAAGGTTAGGAGGTTTAGAAAACACCTCCAAGTATGTTGAGGCTTTTGTCAAAGTTTATCAGATTCTATCTGCTCCTATGGAGTCTTCGCACTCCTCTTCATATTGCTTTCAAGCTTTCCTCCATACTCCTCCCACTCCTCCCATTCTCCATTTGTTTTTCTCCAGACCCTTCGTCAGTTTACTACAAAGCTGCAGCTCCTGTCTGTACACATAAACACCTCTTGTGCAGATCTTCAATCTCAGTCCAGACTGAAGGGTCCAAATCAGGAGATTCTGTAAGCTAATAATAGCTGTGTAATGTATCAGTATCTTAAGTGGCTTTGACCCACTTTGCTAAGGTATCATTGAGTCAAAGCTGAAGTAGTTAACACCCTGAGGACCTAAACAAAAGTCTAGTGGAGATATTGAGCACTTTGTGCATGCTGCATCAACAGAAACTCCCTTATATTGGAAGAGGGATACCATCTGACCTATCACCTGTGATGATGTTCCTGTGTATTCTACACCTATAGATCAGATATCTCAGGGGTAAATGTTAAGAAGAGCATCCCACCTACCATCAGAACCTGCAAAACTTTACTATGGATACTTTGGAGTTAAAAAAAAAAAAAAAAAAAAAAAGGAATAGTTATAATTTCATGTTACCCTAGTTCTCCAAACAGCTTAGACTTGTGCCTGTGCTTGGGTTCACAATTCTCTAATTATTCTGGTTCTTTATGCACAGACCCCTGTAGGAAACACAGTTTAGATGCACCTTTTTCTCATGCTGGACATAAATGAAACTCCAGCTCAGGCCACAACCAGACACCTTTTAGGCCCATACTTTGGCATTAGTGGAGTTGCTCTACATTGGCAAGGGTGTAAATGAGATTAGAATTTCACCTGTTCTGTACCATTGCAGTCATGCTTGAGAGCTGAGCTAAGATTCACAGGGCACATATCTGCCAAACCTATTGGTTTGCTGAACCTCAGGTTTGACAAAAATACATTTGCAAATTCTCTATATGAACAGTAACAGACTCAATCATCTGGTGTAGGACAATTGCAAAAACTAATCTTGTACACTGAGCTCTAGAACCCAGTTCTTGCTTCCTGTGATGTGCGTATCAATGAAGGTATTTGCCCCTTTTTTCTACAATGTCCCTACAGTTTTCCCAGGAAGTAACAATCAGAAAGACAAAGAATTAACTACCAGCTACTTCCATCCAGCTCGTTCAAGTACACTCAGTTTAGGCAGAGGTGATGAGCACAAGCAGCTCCTACCTGCCATATTGCAATGCCAGAAAAGTTTGCCAATGTTCCCACAGAGTAAGGGAGGCTATAGCTGCTGGATGACTGGCAAGCAGCAGGGTAAGTAGGTAAGAGTAAAAAAAATGGCTGCTACTCTGGGTCCTACCTCTATATTTGCCAAAATTATCTTTCTCCTGCAACCTACCCTAGTGCTGAGGTCTGTACAGCATCACCTAAGGCACTACCACAATCTACTCTCTTATGCACACTTTCTTTCTCTTTTTATATAACTCTTTCTTTTGTTTTCTGTACCTCAAAACAAGAGATTCAGAATTATGCATCCCCTCTCACAAGAGCAGATGAATCTATGGCATGCCTCTGGTTTAGAAACAGTATCCACTACTTCAAAAACAACATGAGAAACCTGAGGAAGCAGGGTGAATACACACTTCTGGACATTCCTGAAAATAAGAGAAGCTGAGAAATTCGAGAACAGGTTGTCTTACACTCTTTCCCAAGCCTTTTCCTGAGCTGTAGTTGCCTCCCTCAAGATATGTGAGACAGTTCTGAAGAAAATAAAGTGGTAGATATGAGAAGGTTGCAACACCTGGATGTTCCAGCATGTTTGTGATCGGTTTCTCAGTTTAGGACCTTTGACTACTGATGCAACCCAGTCTGGCTTCCATCCAAATAGCATGAAGACTTCCAGCGGAGGATGGCTTATCTTCCTTAGGGTTTTTGAAAAATAACACAAAATAGCACATGCAAAAGGTAGAGTTATGAGTGATCCCAGAAGATAATGAGGAAAAATAAAAATGTTGAGAGACATCTCAAGTCTTATAATTAAAAGTCTTCTGCATCCTCTAACCCCAGGATGTGCTGCAAGGTGAGCAGAGGCATCTTGAAAAAATCCAGTAGGGAGAGAACTTCCTCCCATTGAAAATTCAAAGTACTTTTCACCTATTCATTACCACAAATTATTTCAGTAAGCAATATTCTACATTCTTATTCTATCCTCATAAGCTCATTCTTGCCAGTGCCTGTTTTTAGCCAGTTGCCTTCTTTTAAGGTATTTGGGCAGGTGGGAAAGAATTTGTTCCCCCTTCCTATCTGCTCCCGTATAGTTAGGACACATAAAGACTTGCCTTGTGTCTCTCTGTTTCTGTATGTGACAGGCTACAGGGCCATGAAGGATGAGGAGAAGAAATTCAATTCTACAGCAAAGTTGCGGAAGTAATGGTAAACAGTCTGAGGCAGCAGTGGAAGTTTCAGAGCTGACATCCACTAGGCTTAGGCGAGAAGGGACAATAAGGAAGTCTGTTGAAGTCTGTAGAAGACAAGAAGGGAAGTAGCTGTGTTCACCTCTGGGTGCATCAATAGTGCTGGGCTCTGCTGGGAATGTAGGCAAGATTCACACTTCTATCCCACCCACACTGCAGGGCTGCAGCAGTGATCTTCTGATCACAAGAAGCAGGCTTTTCAATGTAGGAACCAACAAGCTGACTTGGAGGAACACAGCCTTGTCCACAGTGACCACACCCTCATCATCATCCTGCTGAATAAAACGCCTGTGCAATGACACTGCTCCTCTGGTCCAGGGGTACCAACAATGCCACACAATGCAATCCTAAGAAAGGGATGGTTAGAGGGAGTTCATTACATCTGTACTTCTTGTTAACACCTGTAGGCTTCTCTGAGCTAGATTTCCCTGCTCTAGTGCAGCAAATCCATCTATACTTCCCATTAGGAAATAAAAAATAATTTTTAATATACGTTTTACCTTTCAGCTCTGATGGAGTGGGAGACTGGACGATTTTCTCCCCTCCTTGACAGTAAGGCCCTTTTCCTCCAGGGACAACCACTCCGTGTTCAAACAAATGCAAGATGAGCATGGGTGCTTGAGGTACCCAGTCTTTTCTACCTTACATCTTTTATATCTTTGTAATCTGCCTTGCTCTATGTTCTTATAAACCAATATAAATTCTTTATGCAATAGTCCTACTAGGTTTGTGTCCGTTGAACTCTGCCTCTCCCTATAGAAACTAGCAACTTAAAGAGTAGAACATGCACCAGGCATTGGCCACTCGAGTGCTGTGTGGAAAGCAGGGGAAGAGAAGGGAGAGAAATTGTAGGAATAAAGCTCTTCCCTAAGGATTAGGAGTCCAGAGAGGAGACACATGCTATAAAGTGCAAAAATACTTTACTATTGTCATGTGAAGGAACCTCTTCACACTGTAAAGTGCAAGAAAGTTGAATTGGCTTCACAGAGAGAGGCTGCTATCTAGCAGAAAGCCGTGAACGCCAGCACACGCTTCCACAGCTCTCCAGAGACTGCCTGCCCTACTGGGAGGCCAAAGAGTAAGAGAAAACATTTAAAAGAAGCCGATCCCTTCTCCCTGGGAGGTGGCTCACCGTGCACACGGAGCATCCCCACCCCGTGTGCACCGCGACACCCTCCGCTCGGCGGGCCCGCAGGACGGCGGACGGGCGGCTGCTCCCGCCGCTCGCTCACGGGGCTGGCGGGCAGCTCCGCCGGGCGGCGGGGGGCAGAACCCCCGAGCGCCATGGGCCAGCTGCAAACCCGCGGTGTCACCCAGGGACCCTGCTGGGGCTCCAGCCTGGGGCGGATGGCGGGGAAAGACAGGGAACGTAAACTCTGGCTGTGTTCTGCTCTGGCCCTCAGAGGCATTCGAGAGACAAAGAGCATTTCCCACTGCATTTCCTCATGTGTCTGCAGGAGCAGAGCACACAAACTGAGGGTTATGAGCCCTCCCTGCCACACAGGTTTGGGCCATCTGAGTGCTAGGTCTCTGCCAGCGTGCTGGTTAGAGAGCATGGTTAGGAAGAGGAGATGCACAGCACATTCTGCCTTTTGTAAAAAATTAATAATTGAAACAATACCCCACTGCGAGAAGCCACAAGGCTGACAGAAGACCTCTTGCATCCTGTGCAGACTGCAGGCCCACCACTTGTTTTCCTCTTTTCACCCTCCACTGGTAGGTCAACCACCAGAGCATGTTGGGGTTCACCTGCCACTGCTGACTGGGTACTCTGGATGAGATGAGACCCCACATGCAGGAGTGAACACACCTGCCATGCAGGGAGCTGCCTGTTTGCTACTGATCTCCAGGTGACAATTGTAAAGGGTGTGCAGGGGTGGCTGGCAGTGGCAGGCGGTCACAGGAGGGAGCGAGTGGTAATGCTCCTTCTCTCAGGTCCGCCCCACTAAGAACTCAGGTCAGAAACGTCTGCAACCTTGTGAAAAGAATTTCTGTTGAAAGACCTCGAGCTGCAACCCACTGCTGTTCCTTCCATATGCTTCTGGTGGCTCTTCCTCCTCTCTGTGGTAATTTTCATTGCCCTGGATGAAATGCCCCAAGGCCCTCTTGTTGGTGGCCAGAAAGCCCTACAGACCACCAGAATGATGGCAACACCCTCTTTCTTGCCCTTGTGCACCCCACAGAAGAACAGCAAAGCCTCCATGGGCTTGGCAAAGAGTATATGAAAAGGGCTACAGGTTTCTTGGGCTGGATGCTGTGCTCACTCTTTGAGACAGAGTGCTTCGTTTTTCTAGATACAGATGTAGTGTAGATGTATATGCTTGTATCTAGTCTGAGCCCCACACGTGGCCTGCAAGTACTGTTTCAGGCAGGCTTGAATCCCTTCCTTCTTTTATCTGTAAAATCATGGTTACATAAAGAAGGTGGATAGCAATCAATTGCTGTCTTTTTTACCATAAGAACTAGGAAGTGGCAAATGTAGTTAGTGGGAGGTACATTCAAAACAAACAAAAGCCAATCATGCAAAAAGTACAAAGACTTGTTATGGAGGAGGACTAAGACTAGGAAATTCTGGGATCTTACGAGCTTTTGGGGTGAATGACCACTCTTCCCAGGATTTCTTCTAAAGAAAAAAAGGAAACCAGACTAACTCTACTTATCCACTATTGCCATGTGGATCTAACTGGGATAACTCAGACATTTTATTCTGTACCTGAAGCCCTGTGAAATAATTGACTTAATTCAGTGCTCTGCTTCCTGTAGGGGAAAAAAGTAAGAGTAAGGTCTGGCAGACAAACAAATGTGTGTCCCCCTCGGCCCTGCTTTAACCTACAGCATTTTGGCAAAAAAAGTCAGCACATACGTGACTCACTCAAAACAGCGAATCGCAGAAAAAAGTAAAGGAGGTATTTATGAAGTAAAAGCACAGACACTTTAGAATTCTCGACCCTGTTAGCTGACCATCATGCTATAGACCACCACTGACGAGTCATTACAAAAAGGTGGCTGAGCAAGCTCATCTGATTTCAGTAAATCTGTGAAGTGAAGAACCAAAGAAATTATTCCAGTGACTTATTTTTCCTTTTGTGCAGTTGATGTCCTAAATTGAATTTTAGTGCTGGCAAGGACAGAAGTTTGCTTCCCCCAGTGTGAACGGGTGTCCTTACATGCTGAGTAGTGAACAGTTGACTGCCTGTAAGTTCTGACTTAAAAGAGAGGAAAAGCGAAGGCAGGAATGAAGGAAGACAGGAAGGGAAACAGGAATGAAGGCAGGGAGGAAGGAAAGTAGGCAGGAAGGGAAGGGAAGGATTGGGAAAGTTTCAGAAGGTTTGGGAAAGTTTCGGAAGGTTTGGGAAACTTCTGAAAGGTTTAGAAGGTTTAGAAAGGTTTTGGAACGGAAAGGAAAGTTTGGAACAGAAAGGAAAGTTTGGGAAGGGAAGGGAAGGTTTGGGAAGGGAAGGTTTGGGACGGGACGGTTTGGGAAGGGAAGAGAAGGTGTGGGACGGTTTGGGAAGGGAAG
>JAWWEE010000085.1:41079467-41101572 GCA_035221455.1 Xenops minutus
CAACCCCCCCCCCCCAAAAAAAAAACAAAAACAAAAACAAAAAAAACCCTGAAGCCATACAGACAGTTGGTCCAACAGAGCTTGAAGTGCACTGAATGAGCTTGGGCCATACATATTTTGTCTTTGCTTACATGTGACTGAATAATTCTGTCCTGTTCTGACTCTTTAAATATTCTGAGTTTCAGTACAGAAATGCAAATGGAAGAAAGGATATATCTGTATATATGTATAAATTTACATGGAGAAATGAATGTGTGTGAGTACATGCATCTGTGTGTATGCAAAACTAAGTTGGTTTGTTGAATTCCAGACTCATTCCCTTACCAGTAGAAATTATCCAACTAATAATGAAATTACATATATATTACATATACTACAGTCAATATATGGCTGTAACTGTTGAGAATTACTAAAACTCTGTGGGTTTTTTTTCCAAATATTTTTTACTGCAGACTGGAATTGCAATAAAAAATGGCTAAAAAGTGGATATAGGCTCTCTGAGGAGGGACAGGAGGATTAGATGAGAGTTAGGAATGTGAATTTGCTTTTCTACAAACTTTCCAAATCATCTTTGCTGTGAGAAAAAAACACTAACATCACACTGTCATTTACTGCTGGAGTGGGTTTATCATATTAAAATACTATTTTTAAAATATTCCCTATGGGTTCAGTGAATAGAGACATTTTGTTAAGAAAGTATCTGCACAAACATAGCCAGAACATCTGCTTATCACTCCTCATTGGGAAAACTTAACAGATCCATGGAGACAGTTCAGAACATGAAAATTAGGCACCTTTCAGTATGCTTTGCATCGTGTTCTAAGAGTTACTTAGTACTTGAGAAACTTCTGTGAAATCCCTACAGAAGCCTTGGCTTTTCTCTGCTGTTTCTGTCAGATTGAAACACTGCTGGTTACAAAATGATCCCAACTTAAAATCTAGTAGTAGGATAAAACTCCCATCAAAAAATCCCTTAAAACAGATATATGAAGTGAAACCAAAAACCTTGTATCAAAAAGGAAAATATAGTTATTGTTATCACATCTGTCAAAGGAATTACTCTGTTTCAGTGAAACTCTTTTGCACTAGTTCCTGTAATAAAGGATCTAAAGGATGACTCCAGGAAGAGATCAACTTGTTAACAGAACACCGTGTATTGACTGTGTTCAAAAAGTCTGTATATTCAGCAAATCTCCATTGTAACACACTCTCTGCTATTGTAAGAACAGTAGTTCCTGTGGTGAGTATTTGACTCCAGTCTGAACTGTATCTTTTGCACTACAAAACTTCAAAGTCAGCCACTTCACAGAAAAGAGATGGAAATGCTTTTCCTTTAACTCTGCGCTTCACTGTGTAATGAAGAGTTCTGTCTTTTAACGGCTGGTGGAGCTACAGAAGCAGGAAGTGAGTATAACAGAATTGGTCCATTCAACATTTAAGATTATTTTATAAGTAAATTTCTGCTGGTGAAGTTGCAAATATAACCTAGTCTGTGCACGAATAAGACAGGCTCAAGCTCTTCATCACTTGTGTCCCCATGAAAGCTGTGCAACACTGTTGAAGGCTATGATTATGGGGGACTGCCTGAAACTATGTTTAAGCTTGGTATGCCAGCATCTGAAGAGCTTTTCTAAAACTGCAGAAGAAAAGCAGGTGTTTGATTTACTCCTTCTAGACCTTGCCCTTCTCTACAATAGGAAGAATTGAGGATTAGCTAAACTTAGTGTGGTCTGGTTCCATACTCAAAAATGGCAAGCATTTGCTGGGTGCTTGACCCTTGCATTGTCACTTTCTAATTAAAAAATAAAGGAAACATAAGGAGGACGTTTATATAGAGCTGTAAACAGCTGGCTTCTGCTTTTTATGCATGCACTTAATGTTATTTTTTACAACCTTACCACTCCCACATGACTTTACAGTAGTCACACAAGCAGTTGATAGGTGCTGTTTGTGGTGGTAACATGAAAACATCTGCAGTAAAATGTCCTGAATAATGAAGAAACACTACTCTCTTTGGCAACAAACATGTCTGGGGCAAACATTACAAATCTTTTTACAAAACCAAAGCTCTAAATTTAGAGATAGAATATATGATTCTGTCCTCGCTTATGTTGCTTTTATGCCGCACTTAAGCCAGTGAAAAATTTAGAAGGATTGGTATGAGAGCTGGAGTTTCTGTGTATATGTATGGGTGTGTACATATATGTAGATATATGCATACTGATTAGTATAAGGTTCCTTGTTATTCTTGGTCATGAATGAACAAAGTTTTACAGTGATGAATGCCGTCATAACTTTACCAAGAACTTTTTGTAAGAGAACCAGCCCCTTTGGGTTTTCCTTGGTAATTCTTCACATTTACTCTCTTCAGCAAACAGGAACTGGTATCATAATTAAATAAACCAATGTAACCTAATATGATTGCTACACTATTTACAGAGAGCATAGGATAGGACATAGGATGTAGGACATAGGACCTCAAGGTCCTAGCCTCCTGAGGTCAGTGTAAAGCCTTAGAAAAATATCTTTGCTGTGTAAATATATTTTTCCATAGTAAATACATTTTTAAATGCTGAATATTGAAAAAATATCAGCTTGGGTGTTGTGTGTGTCTGTGTGTGTGAGCGCAAGCACTCACCGGTAGTAAATCAGGATAATTTAGTTTCAGCTAACAGAGCTAACTGGCCCCCACTGGTAACCACGAAGAAATTCCTTTAGTGTTGAAGATCCTGCTCCGAATGCATTTATCACTGAGAGCAAAAAGATTGGACCAAACACCTGACTATTTTAAATGAGGATAGCTGTGTTGATTTCAGTGGAGCTCTACCAGTGTATACCACCTAAGGGTTTGGTACAATAGCTTCAGGCTAAGAAGATACATTCCTTTCAGAAGATTAATTATATTTTATGTGCACTTACTGGGTACTTTTGGGGTAAGTTGGCTACATAATAAAAGGCAGGTAATAAAAAGAAAAAAGCAACCTGAATTTGTAGGTGGTCCATTTTATTGGACTAAAAATAAAAGGCAAGCATTTGGGAATCACGATGTCTTCCTTAAGAGCTAGAGAGGAGAGCAAGTTGAGGCAGTAGAAATGAGAGCCTGGTTCTGATTCAGACTTCATAATTATATTCAGAGACAGAGATCAAAGGAGGATTTGAGCAGGAAATGGCAGAGAGAAAGTCAGGTGCAGATATCACACCCTACTCTGCTGCTATCATGATCCAAAATTTGGGAGCTAGTCCAGTGAGGTGAATGGATGTGTTTGTGTAAAATAATTGCCTTGTCTGAAGCTCATTATTGTTTTCCTCTGAGTGCTTTAGGTGGGAGTTACTGCAAGCCTGTTTCTGAAGGTAGCCGGGCTAATACAGCTGCCACCATTAACATTCGACAGAAAAATCCTGGAGTCTTTATTCACTTTTTACTCAGGTTTTCCTAGAGAAAAAAAAAAAAAAAAAAGGAAAAATGCTGCTGAAAAGTCAGTGAATACTTACTTTCATCTTCCATAATAACCTAATGGAAACAG
The DNA here is from genome assembly GCA_035221455.1 of Xenops minutus. NCBI lineage: Eukaryota > Metazoa > Chordata > Aves > Passeriformes > Furnariidae > Xenops > Xenops minutus. The sequence continues at coordinate 41,082,992 of JAWWEE010000085.1, forward strand.
AAAACATCATCCAGAGATTTCAGCAGATTGACTCACAGTGATGCAACAGGATGTAGTACTTCAAGGACTCTGGAGCAGATTTTTTTTTTTTCCCTTCTTTCTTGTTTTCCCACCCTGTCTTTGCATAGAGTATCAGATGAAGAAACAGTTTTGGCAAGACAATAAGGAAATGGATCAGTCTGCATACCTGCAGTTTTCTAATTGATATGAAGCTGTTGAAAGAACATTCTGGATGTAGGTAGACCCTCCAGACAAGCATCAGTGCAAAGTTTGCTAATTATTACAGTTTTTATTTTAGCCTATACTGTTTGTTCCATGGGATCTCTGCCCTACCAACTGCACCAGGTAGACATGAATTCTATCAAGGAAATAAAATTGCAGTTTTAGCCTTTGCAGCTACTGGAATTGCAGCAAAAACTGTTGAAACTAGAGAACTGTTATATTTGTTTAAAAATTTTAAATCTTATCCTTCCCTATAGACATATGAAATATATATATAAATTTCTGACACTTGATTTTGAACTTGGTTTTATTTTCTTTGGTGTCACATTAAGTCACTTATTTGAGGTTTGAATTTGGTATACCAACAAGTCATTTGCTGGGATGGAGTAAATAGCTGGCCCTAGACGTAGTATCTCATCTGCTCAGTTTTGGTACTTGCTCTGGGGGAAGCCCCATCTAGAGGGAGAGACTTGCTCTACAGACCTAGCTAAGTCTCTGCTCAGTTTCTTCCTGCTAAGCTTTCCCTCTTGAAGACAGCCATCATGAAACTCTTTTCAGAGGTGCATAAGGGGTTTAGAGCAATTCCTAAGATCTGTGTGCACCCAGCGCAATGTACTGGTTAAGAAACAAGTGGCGGCAGGAGCTGCTACACAGAAAAACGTATGATGTAGGTTAAAAAGGGGAGGCCCAAGCAAAATCAGGGGAAGTCTGACAGAGAATACAAGAGAAGAATCTGAGAAGACAGGCATTATTTAGTTTATGGAAGTGGGCAATTTTGCACATGATCAGAACATTAGGAAACACATTTTCTCACATAAAAATTTTACTCTTTAGCTTGCCAGAACATAAAACTCCAGAAGCTTTTGTAATGGCTCTTAGAGTAGATTTTATTCCCATTCCACTTCAAAATACAGTCCATACAAAGCTGTACAGCACAAAGTCAGACCCTCAAGGTTATCTGGTTTTGCTTACAACTTATTTACAGAAGTAGAGAAGAAAATGAATTTTCTATTTTGGCTTCACAGAGTTCCTCTGAAATTATCCTCCTTTCTCAGTCTGTTCCTGAGATTCTCCTCTTTTCCTTCTGCCACTCCAGACAGACAGTTCACAACCTCTACATGCAGCACAAAGTCACTTGGCTTATTAAATCAAAAGATGCATTTCTAATCTGTCCTTAGGAGCAACATCTACAGTTTTTGGAGAGTAATGACAGATGTAGAACTGCATACAGAGCCAGAATCAAAAGCAGCAGCCCCTTGCTCAAAGTAATCTGGAACTGATCCTTGTCAGGAATCAAATTTTTGGTATGATCTGGCAAATCATCCTGACAGGAGAGTCACCTGAAAGCTGTATCAGTTTGCCTTGGCTTTCACCTAGTCCTGTGCCAGCTGAAGTTATTTCCTGCTGGGGAGTCTCGTGAGAGGAGTATGCAGTGTGCCTAGCAATCAGCTCACTCACATTTGTCTTTCTCTTTCGTGTGAAGATGCCATAAACAGCAAAAGAAATAGTTACGTCAAGTTATGTCAAAATGTTCCATTTCTTTTCAACTGCTCACTTTTTTGAAACAGAGACAGCTACCTAACTATTTAGGTACCAATGACCAGAACTTTGGCATTCAAGGGACAAAGCAACATATACAATTTTTTATGTTCATTAACAAAACCACATTTTAAAACTATGTACTGACAAAATGCTGAAAATGTTGTGAGTGTGTAAAACCCTTACGGACTGATATGAAGATGTTTCAGAATCTATAGTCTTTTCAGCTGGCAAACCCCATGCTGCAGTTACCATTGTAAAATACTTCTTTCCTTATGCTTGAGGAAAGGATTTGAGCAGTTCTAGGACACTGACCTGGTTCTCCTGGGGTTTTTTCCTACATAAGAAATATTTTTGTATTTTTCAGTTTTCTAGACTCCGAAATCACTCCTGTACCTAAATTGTCTAAAGGAAATTCTTATCACATACTGAAGCTTTGCTTTCATCTTTCACATGTGCATGATGAACACAGAAATTTAAAGAATGATAGAGAAATATAGTCCCGTAAAATTCATAATCACCATTATTGGAAGGCTCGTTATGGATAGAAGGGCACAGCTTTCACAAGGTAGTAATTTCTGTGCCTTGTGCTCACTAAACATTATTTTCAAAATAGGCTAAGCAACTTGTGCTTTCCAACATTTTGTGTGGGGAGGTACCAATATTTCTTACTGATGTTTTAATTGGATATTGCTTGCAATTGAATGTATGTGCTTCCTTTATTATCCCTCCCAGATGCATAGATTGGAGCAAGTTCAGTGTAGAGAAAATCTAGGAAAAATTCCTGGGACCTGAAGATGTCGGGCAAGCCCAAGATCCAGCTTGTGAAGGTGTCAACCTACTGCTGCCATGGTAATGGTGCCAGATACGCATATATTCTCAGAAACAAGACTCCCGAGTTTTACTGCAAACATTCGGTCTAGCCATTTGGCAAGAACATGCTGGAGTCTGAACTGCACTGCTCAGCAGCAAATGAAGAAAATGGTGCTGGATCCTAGAAGCAATTCAGAGACTGAAAATCTACAAGCTTAAAATGAATGCTTTAATTCCTAGTAGAAATTGCTTCAATTTGTGCTTCTAGGATTTCAGGATCAAGCAATCTTGAATTCAAAGCACCTCAAGTCTATCAAAACCCCACATTCTTGCCAATCAAATCTTGGGATTTTCACAGAGTGATCTCACTTGGCTTTCACCTGAATCATCATGCAATTCTGCTCTTCACCTCACTCAGGTGTTTCTCAGGGGTTGTGGGTTTTTCTTGTTCTTTTCTAAGCAGATCCCAGGTCTATGCCTCTTCTCTGAGAAATGATCTATTTGCATCTCCTAGTCGAGATTGCTTATTTCATTTTCAAGTTCATTGTGGCAGTGGTAAAGGGGGCAATATGTCTTGTCTTCTTCTACTTTTGCAGGTGTTTCTCTTGGCCTCTGGGGTTTTAGCCCTTATTTCTCTCACTAACCAAAATTCCCAATGAGCCTTTTATTTTTGCCCAAAAAACATTGTTTGTCATCAGAGTCTTTTAATCCTTCATTCCAGCCACTGGATTAATTTCACTGTTGTACTAAAAGCCACGAAAAGGCAGGGAAACCCCTTCTTCTGCCACCTGGCTGATTACTGCAGTAGCAGCAAAAAAACCAAAACAAAAACCAAAAACCCAAACAAACAGAAAAACAAAAACAAACAGAAACAAAACAAAACAAAAAAAAAAAAGACAACCAGCCAAACAAACAGAGAAAAGGCCCACCACAAAACAGAACCAGTAATATTACTTTAAACTTAAAGCTAAAACAGGAAGCCAGTATTTTTTACCTTAGAGGTAACTGAGCAGGACTAGGAGTATATTTGTCACATTCTTGTAGCAAATGTCCGTCTGTGTAGCAGTGCTAACTAAAACCCATGATTTTTAACATCTCATTCATTTCCAGTCGTATTTCCCTTGTTGATCCTCAGAAGAACAGTGGCCACTCTCTCAGTCAAAAAATTCAGTGGAAATCTGGCTGCTGCCCGACAACTTGTTTCAGCTTCTCACCCCTCCAGGAAAACTCCTTAATATTTATTCAGCATTGATCATCAAACCACCCATTGCTGACACCATTCCTCTTTCTTCTCTCTTTGCTTCTCTTGGGGGAACCAGTACAGAAACAAGAGAAGCAGAGGTGTGTGAGAGAAGCCTTCAGTGAATATAGTGGTGGAACCCACACTGATGGACAACACAGAAACAAATTCTGGGCCACATTTGGGTCTCACCCATGTTTTACCTGCACTTTTTCACTTAAGGTAATGTGGGGGTTTTTCTCTGATCTCCAGAGCAGTATCAGTCACATCTATCTGCATCATTCTTACCAGTATTACTCCCCTAATGCACAAGCATGCTGTAGGCCAGGCACGTCACAAGTGAAAAAGATGAGTCTTTGCCCCAAAGATTTTGCAACATGCAGGTCCTACAGCACAGTCATTTAGCCTGCATGTATGCAAAGGCCAGTAATATCCTTCACATAGTGCTCGGTCAAAGGGCTTTTCTGGGAAATAAGGTCTTTGTACTTCAGAGAAAGGGTGAAGGAAATATGGGCTTGCACATCTTGAAAGAAGTTCCTGACTCACTGACCTTGGCCCACTGCATCCAAACAAGAAAAAGTTTGCCCTGAAAGGCCCTCAATCATCCATTCCCCATACCAGCAACAAAATACCACAACACATAACAGCAAAATTCCAAGCTACTAAAAGAACCAAAAGCAGTATTGTGCCACAGGAAAAAAAATGGTATCAGAGTCACCACAAATTCTTTGTACTAGTGAGCATTTAACAAAACACCCAGCTGCTTTTACATTTTTGGCTACAATCATCTTCTCCAGAGAGGAGTGGCAAATGGGGGAATAAGTGTCTCTCAACAGGATTTAGGAAATAGAAAAATCTCTTCTGATTGTAAAACAGGTGATGAGCCTGAAGAGTTCAACAGTGCACTTTCCTGAGAGAGGGTGACACCCTAGAAGCAGCAAAATTCAGAATCAAAAGGAGAAACATTATCTTTCTTTGTCTCAGCTTCATACTGTTGTTTATTTTTGATTTTATTTCATAGAATTACTTCATTCAAACTGTATGGAGAGATGTCATTTCAGTTACTTAGTAATTTTAGGATGTGTTAAGAATTTAATGAAAACTCCAAACACACAGATAAATAAATACTACTGCTTAGACTATCAGTCTGATTTTGTGGTCATGAAAAAAATATACTTTAAATGCTAATTATTTTTATAAAATATCTCTTCATATATGTATGAAATTACACCCTTCTGCTCTCTGTGTTCACCACTAAAAATGGTAGCCACTGCTAGGGATGCAGATCTTCTAGAGATTGCAGAAGAAGAGAGTTTTAAAGCTGCGCATTCCGAGCCAGTTATTTCCAAACCCACCCATACAGAAAACTTGTGTATTTGAATGACTTCTCTGTACATATGCTTAAAATAGTACAAAATTGGCCACTGTTCAGATGAGCCAAAATAAATTATAGAGCCAGCAATGAAATTATATTAATATGTCTAAATAGTGATTTTCCCTGAGCTCTGCAACCCATGAGATCAGGCCAGCAGACCACCACCCATCTCTCTGTTGTATGATATGCTCAGATGAGACTCTTCACTGCAAAGCTTGAGAGGTTCTTGATCCCCAAGGAAAATAATAGATGGTCAGGAAACTGTGTGCTAAGTTCAGAAACTATTTCAGCTGTAGTGTACTATGTCTGAAAAGAAAGTGAACCTATTACTCACAGCTGCATTGCAACAAGTTCAGAGATGAAGCCATTGAGGCCCCTTTTGTATTTTCTTTGGCCGCCATACAAATTGTTGACATCATTTATTCTTCACCATTCATCTACTGCTGTTCTGAGTTTAAAGCTGTATTTCAAAGATGAGAGAAGGTCTGGTCAATCAGTGGGAGTCAATTCCTCTGGGAATTCCTGCACCTTTCCTAATGCTGAAGAATACTAGAAATAAATCCAGTAGCCCTGAGTGCCTTTAAAATTTTCACTCAGTGAATTCAGGGAACTAAAAACTCAAATAAATAAATAAACTCCAAAGCAGAAAAAGAACTGCAGAATAGCTGCAAAGATATTTATGCTCTTTGTATTGCCTTATAGAATTGCAACCCACAGAGTGACTGAGGTTGGAAGAGGCCCCAAAGCTCCTCTGGTCTAAACAATCTGCTCTAGAAGAGACATCTAGAGCTCGTTGCCCAGATGGCTTTTAAATATCTCCAAGGTTGCTGACTCCACAATATTCTTGGGCATCCTGAGCCAGTGCTCACACTCAAAGTGAAAAAATATCTCATGATGTTCACACAGACCCACCTGTGTTTGAATTTGTGCTCACAGCATACTAGGTCTTTTTAAACTTTTGCTCTTGTCTGAGTGACCTAAAACATAAGTACCCATGCTGACTTTTATAATCACAGAATCAGAGAATATGTCGAGTTGGAAGGGACCCAGAAAGATCATCAATTCCAGCTCCTGGCCCTGCACAGAACCATCCCCAAGAGTCACACCATGTGCTTGAGAGTGTTGTCCAAACACTTCTTGAACTCCATCCAGCTTGGTGCTGTGACCACTGCCCTGGGGAGCCTGTGCCAGTGCCCAACCACCCTCTGGGTGACGAACCTTTTACCAATATCCAACCTAAACCTCCCCTGACACAATTTCAGGCCATTCCCTCAGGTCCTGTCCCTGGTCACCACAGAGAAGAGATCAGTGCCTGCCCCTCCTCTTCCCCTCACAAGGAAGCTGTAACTGCAGTGAGGTCTCCCCTCAGTCTTCTCTTCTCCAGGCTGAACAGAACAAACCAAGCCGCTCCTATTAAGGCTTCAAATTTACAAGAGAACTATAATTGAAGGTAGCTTCAAGTTTTCAGGTGTTCTGTTAGTGTGCAAGTCCTCTGCTCACAGCCATGATGTGCTTGTGTATGTGTGTATATTAACGCAGAGTCATGCAATACCAGATATTAAATCCCTCTGAACTCTTAAATGTGAGAGTTGGCTAATAGAGGAATGACATTCCTTTTCTTTATGGTGGTTTATTTAGTTTTCAAAACTAAAAAAAGAGTTTTCATTTCTTTCCAAATGTCTTGGCTCCGCTCTTTCCTTTATAGTGACTGTTCTTAAAGGCATCGCAACTATTCTGTTATGCTCTTCCAAATAAATGTCAAAGATCTGCTATACTTGTATGAAGAATGAAAGAATATGTTTTACCCAATATTTTTCTCTCTACTATGTACAGAAGCAAAGCATGCAGTTTTTAAAGTATATTCTCATGTTACTCTATAACAGCTTGAGAAAGAAAGTGCCTATTTTTTGCTAAGTGGCCTCAAACTACTGAAGATTTGCAGCATATTTGGCCCTTTCTATGTTACATTGTGCATATAGAGACAGAAGCAGAATTTCTTTCTGGAATCTGGTTTTTTTCTGAAACCAATATCTTACTGAGAATAGGACTATCTCTTCCATTTACTCCAGTTACCATTCCAAGCATGGGTTTGTGTGATTTCACAGGGACCATAGCAATGGCATATAGGAATTATCTAGTGAGCTATCATTTCTCACGAGAACTAGCATGTAAGTTTTCATTGAAAGAACAGCTACCTCATTCACTGTAAGTACTGACCAGCTGTGAATTACAGACTTTTTCTAAAAGCTGTCCACTTCGAAGAGACTTTGAAATACCTTTGTTTGGCTGTCAGATGTCCCATTTGTAAAGAAAAGCTCCTCTTGTATTGTGAAGAAGCTGTCGAGTAGTAAACTGCATTATCATTAGTGAAATATTAATATTGATACTAATACTCCATCTAATAATTTGTAATGGAAGTTAAATGCCAAATGAATAGAAGTTCCTCTGCTGGTAGTTTACAAGTATAGTTTGTAGTTTACCAAGACATAGCTTTTCATATCTTTTGAGGGACACAATAAAAATCACGATTGTATAGAATGTGGCAACACAGTTCAGTAACAGTAGCTATCAAAAGATCATCCTGACTGTTTTATACTATCTGCTCTCTCTGCCTAGCTTTGAAAATTGCAGAGCTTGAGACCTTGATCCTTACTTTCAAAGCTTTTCATTGTTCAGGCCTCAGATTTCAAGAGGACTACTTCCACTGCTCCATGAGAACAAGTTTTCTTAGAAGAAAGCTCATGTTTGGTGAGGCTAAAATATTCTCCATATTTTTTGAATGTGGTACAACAAATGACTGATCACAGATCTTCCTTCTGGTCAGTCTCATAATTCATATTAATTTATTTATCCATGAAGAAATTAATCTCTGAAGAGAGACTGTGAAATATATTATTTCTTCCCTGCAGTAAGTTTTATAGCTGTTAGTGCAAATTGTGTGTGTGCCTGTGTGCATACCTGTGTGTATATTTCTCAGCAAAAATTTTGGTTATTGGAAGTGATAATTGACTGATTATCACTTCAGATACTGTAAGCACTTCCTACTGCATTGGTAGCACAGAAGGGCTTTTTGGCTCCCCCTGTCTCCCACACCTATTTGCAAATTCAGCAGAAACTTCATTGTCTGTTAAGTTTGATAGATACTTATGGAATTGTCCTCCATTACTGGAAAAGATCTTTAGTATGTTTACCAAGTTAGTCCAAGGCAGCTGAGGTTGGAAGGCACCTCTGGAGATCATGTAGTCCAGCACTCCTGCTCGAAATAGTCAGCTACAGCCGGCAGCTGAACAACATGTCCAGTTGGGTTTGAATATCTGCAATGATGGAGTCTTTTAACAGCCTGTTCCAGTATGCAGTCATCCTCAAAGTAAAGGCACTTTTTTCTTATACTGAAATGGAATTTCATGTGTTTCAGCTTGTGTACATTGCCTCTTGTCCTGTTACTGGACATCACAGAGAGTAGTGGGGCTCTATCTTCTTTGCTTTGCAGGTTTTTACGCAGGTGAGTAAGGTCTTCCTGAGCCTTCTTTCTTACAGGATAAAAAATTCTTATCTCTCTTAGCCTCTTCTCATGTGACAGGTGCTCCAGTCATTTTACCAGTCTTTTTTTTTTTTTTTGTCCTTCACTGGACTCACTCCTGAATTTCAATCTCTCTTGTACTAGGGAGCTCAGGACTGAAGCTGTTACTCCCCCAACCTGCTGGCAGCTCCCTTCCTGATGCATCCCAAAGACGCAGTTGGCCTGCTTTGCTAGCAGGGTACATTTCTGCCTCATGGTCAACATGGAGACTAAGAATCCCTAGGTACTTTTCTGACAAGTTGCTCCCCAGACAGTTGGTCCCCAGTCAGTCTTGGGTCCCCAGGTTGTCCAGGTGCATGATGTTATTCCACCTGAGGCAGAGAACTTCTCCTTTCTTGAAATTTGTGAAGTTCCTGTCAGCCCTTCTCCAGTCTGTCAGAAATCCCTCTTGTTGTCAGCAAACCATTCTGGTCTAGCAATCACTTCTCTCAGCTTAGTGTCAATTCAAACTTGTGGATTATCCACTGGGTCCCATTGTCTGTGCCATTAATAATGTTGCTAATCCATATTGGCCCATTATTGACCCGTGGGGATACCATTAGTGACTAGCCTCCAGGTGGACTTTGTGCCAGTGCTAACAACCCTTTGAGCTCATCAGTTCAGACAGTTCCAAAACTGACTTACTGTCCATGTATCTAGTCCATATTTCCTTACTCAACTAGTGGGCCAATTTGTTGTGTAAAGGGCTCTCCAAGTTCCCAAACACTGCTAAAGACCTGGATTAAGTGAACTGCAATATTTTATATAACACATTTGTCAATGAGGTCTGTTTGATCATTTGATTGCTTACAAGAGATCTGATCATACCACTGTCATTGTATACTTGAAAGGTTTTCCAGTGCTTTAAATTTTAGATAAATCCACAGGTTCAATGGTATAACTTAGCTCCTAAAAATATTTAAACTCCCTGAATTACAAAATTGCTTTAGTGGCATTTTTCTCCTGATGTTTTATATTGTTCTTTGATTATTCTCCAGTAAATAAAACCCAAAAAGCCCTAGGCAGCTTCACAGTTTGGATCAAATCTTTGTGTGAAGAGCACTTCTCTTCCATTGCTGGTGATGAACACCAAGCTTATTCAGCAGTTGTCTCTCCATCCTGTTATTGGTTGGTCTTGAAATCCGAACTAACAAATATATTAGGACATTCTTTCCTATCTTTTCATCTTGCCCAGTATGAAATTACTAGATTTTGTCTAACTTTATAACCTGATTGGTTTTGGACAATCATTTTGCATCATACTCTCCATATAGCCCAAAAATGTACCTCAATATTTCTTTGGAAATAGTTTAAGTGTTGTCTTTCCTCTTTACTGAATATTCACCTAAAACAGTGGAATCTACAGTGATTTTTACATAAATTATTTAACAGCTTTATGTACAATGTTTAAACATTGTACATAATGGTATAATTACATCCTCTAATAGGTTCTTTGACTACTCTGACTTCAGTTTTACAGATGTAGACTTGACTTTCAATTAGGTCTCTGCAAATTGTCCTTCAATATGACTGGGAGATGGAAGGTGACATGCTCTTTGTCATGCTAACATGGATCTGATTGATGTCGTGGGGAGCATCATGTAGGAATTTTGGGCAATTTATATAATTTTATGTAGTGCAATTGAGTGCTTTACAAACCAGTCATTCAGCAATGCATATGAAACTGAATTCTTGTCTGCCATTTATGGTGTCCAGTGACTGATGAATAAAATTGAATAAGGACTAAGAAAAATATGAGGAAGTGTCTGAAAATTAAACTGTTTCCAAGGAATGCTCAGCAGGAAGTAGGGAGATCCACTGAATAATTTTTCTTCCTGTCTTTATTTACTACCTCTACTTTACCATACTTCCTGTCTTTTTATAAGCTAGTAGTACTAATAATAGTTCCTGATATTAAATTGACTTCTCATGGCTCTACTGTGCCTGATTAAGCTTCGTAAGTTGTTAGATTTTGTTTTGACTAATTTCACATAAGTTATTAATTAAAAAATGAAGAATTGGATTTACTTTAAGCACAAATATTGTGACCATTATTGTGCCAGTATCCTGTCTTTTTCTTGATGAACAAATTTTTTAATCTCCCACTGCATAATGGTAACAGGGAGATTATTCAAAATGAAAACAATGCTAATTACATTTAATAAATTACATTTTTTGTGTGTGATACACAGCTAACCCATAAAGCAGTCCCACTAACTGCTGACTTACAGATGCCTGAATGGTTTAGTTCACACTAGCAGTGTGGTCCTAAAACTCCTGGCAGCAGACATCATAGACTCTGTATTTATGAGCAGTACAGTTTAAGACATACACCTTTTACGCTTTCCAGGGAAAACGCTGTTAAGTGTAGGAATCTGGCACTTGTACATAGCAATGCCATTCTAAATGGTGGTGACTTTTATATGAATCAGGCAAGAGTTTCACTAACTTTCAGTGTATGCTGTGTTAATTGTCATCATGACTTCATACATGAAGTCCTCCTAATGTGTGGGATTCTGCTGACACACATGGGAAGAAACGCAAAGCTACACTCTATCCTGTGACATTCATACAGCATTTGAAATTTTTGCTGAATGAAAAGCTTTTAAAAATAAATTCTAAATGTCAGTTTACAAGGTAGTTATAAAAAAAGGAAGGGAATTGTGAATTAAATGTTAAATAATTTCCTACCTTTATGCCATATGAAGGTTAATAAAATTTGTTCCCATAAACAATAGAATGAGAAGATTCTTAGTTGCAATATGTTTGTAGTAGGAGATAAATCCTGGTCACAGGCTTCATTCTCAACTGGCTTACTGATACAAATTTATGTCAGATATTTGGTGTGGGAAGCTGTATATATTAAAGCACTGACCTTAACGAGAGTCATGCAGCTAAAATCCTGCACTGTTCTTTTAAAATGTCAGGGGTTAATGTTATTTAAATGCAGTATTTGGTGGTTTAATTGAGTCATGCTTCGTTGTCTTTTACTGCACATTAATGCCAATAAAACACTGATTGTTGACAGAAAGTTCTCTTCAGTAAAGTATACACTGACATATCGTGCTGCTATAGAAAAAACAGTGTGCAAGACATAGTAGTCATACTCTGCTGGAGTAGGAATCTACTGTCTAAATGGGGGCAACTTTCATGATACAGTGACAGGAAATGTGAACTAGGCTTGGTTTTGTTGTATGTTTTCAGGCTGCCACTTGAGAGAACTGATTAGACTTAATTGTTGGGTTTTTAGATAAATAAATTAAAATTTTTTTGTTGGGTGTGCCACACAAGTAAGTAAACATATCTTGAAAAATACACTGCCAAATCCAGAAGGCAGATTTATTATAAAAGTGCCATCTGATAGGTTTTGTAATCTGGCCTTAAGGCACACCAGTGGCTTTTCATCTTGTCCTTGTCTAAGTTTGGAAGAAGTAACTCTTCTTGTTTCTCTGAATACTTCTCAGTGTTAAGTCTCCATGCTGGTCTAAAACTCCCAGAGGAAATAGACACTACCTTGGCAAGTGAGATGTAGAAAATAGTGTAAATTGTGGGTTCAAAAGCTTTCAAATATGAGGAATACAGGAAACGACCAACACTAGTTAACTTAAAAAAGCTTGTGTGAACAGTGGGTGGGATATATTTTGTGTTGTGCTTTTGCACAGTAGAATATCTATTCCAAAGTAACTGCCCTCATATGGACAGCAGTTCTATACCTTATTTTGGCTGGAGAAGTCTGCGTGCTGTTTGTCTAGTCCCACTGGACTTTGTAATGCTTTTGGATTCTGAGCTTTCCAAGATTTTTCTCATGACAGCAGAGTGGTTTCTGGAAGTCATTAGAATTCTGTGTCTTGGAAATGAGTTTCCAAATGCTTATGAGTTATAACTTTTTAATTTTTTTTTTCTAGCCAATGTAATTTTTGAAGTTAATGTCAGCCAGCCTGATTGAAGCCTGCAACTGCAAATGGACCTAGCTTGTGTGAAACTTTTGATGCATTTTGTGAACATCCTTGTCCTTATACTATCTTACTGGGTGGTGTTTGGGCATCACACTTGGGCTTCAAGGGAGTAGCTAAATGCTTGAATCTTGTGTGAGTAACAAATCACTAAGAGTGATTTAGTGGAAAGTCATAATAAGTCGGAGTTATTTAGAAGCAGCATTTAAGCCCATTTAAGGACCTGCCTTTAAGTAAATGTATTTAGCTTTCTCCCAGTGTCTAAGTGATGAAAGTGTTTGGAACCAGATTAACTACTTCACAGTAGGCATGGCTGATGACATTTGCAGATCTATGTCTTATTCCAAGATCTGCACTGATTCTGTTGTATCCTATGGAGAGCTGTATAATTCAGCAGGCAGTGCCTATAGAGCTCTGACCTGTGGAAACTCAGTGCTCTCTACCACTGGCTCAGGGGCAAAAAATAGATCCTTCTAGCTTCCAGATACTCACAACTATGCTGCAAAGAGCACTGAGCAATACAGAGGTGTGAAGCCATAAGGAGACTTGTAGGAACCCACTGTGGCTCAAAGTTTAATTGTCCATGCAATCCATTCATACATGAACATATGAGTTGAGTGTGGGCTTTTTGAACATATTAATGCTCTATTTTTTTGAAATGTATTTTTTGGCACTCTGTGGTGTATGTGCTGTTGCACATACTGTGCACATTGTGCTGAACTCCTTATTTTTCCCAGAAACACTGGTAGCAGTCAGGTAGAACCAGCTGTCGCTTGGTGAACACTTCAGCCTCTGTTAAAGCATAGTGCGTTAAATTATTAGCAAGAGAGAAGAGGAACTCAATTATTAACAGTAAAATGGGAAGAATTTATTGTTTGGCATTGTAAATAACCCTCTTTTTAAAGGTGTGAGCCAAATATCACAATTTGAGGCTAACTACAAAACAGTGCTAGTCATTTGGTCAAAAAAGAAAGAAGAAAGGCATGTAAAGCTGACCAATTTGAAAAATTGTCTTAGTATTTTCCTTATGGGCACCCTAATTTTGGAAAATAATCTATAACAGGAGAATAGCTAGAAGCACCTTTAATTGTGAAGAACCAGAAAGAAAAGAAGACTTGTGAATCTCCAAATAAGTTCAGAGGACATCAGGTAACATGTAGTCTTATTCAGTGGCAAAAGGCTCTATTATTTCTTAATAAGGGGCTTGTGTGACTTTTTCAATAAATTAGGATTTGGACACCAAATGCTGACTGTGCTCCCTATAAGAAAAAGAGAAAAAGCCAAACCTTTATAGTTCATGTCAACAGCTATGTGTAAAACAAATATCAACCAACAAACAAAAAACCCCAAAGAACAACAAAAAACTCCAATCAGACAAAAAATAAACAAATATAAAAAAAAAATCCCAGCTTGCCCTTCAAGATGGAATCCCTTAGTCTGACTGTAAATTCTCATTAAGACAAAAATTCTACTCATTTTGTTCCAGTACTTTTAAAAATGTTTTCATTCTCAGATAAAAATGTTATCTGTCTGCAAAGTCTCTTCATTTTTATTGCTTCTGTATTAATATCCTTCAACCTGTGAAGGTATCTTAATATACTGAAAATGCAAATTTTCTTCAATGTGAAACACCTGTACAGCTGTAAGTACATCAAAAGTCTGTGTTAAGTATTTGTGGAATACTTGATTGTGTTGCACTTTTGTAACTGTATGACTGGCTAAGCATTGCATAGGGAAAGGTAGGGAAATCAATAAATGTTACTACTGGGATATTGGATTTGCTTGAATTTCAAACAAATTGCTTAAAGCCTAGCAAAAAACACCCTGACTGAACTGACTCTGTACTAATAGTAAGGTAAAAGGAAGTGATAAATAGGAGCCATTTTATGAATGGCTCAGACTTGTTTTCCTGTAAACTAAACTTAGAAGCTGCTGCTTTTATACATAAATAAAATTAGATACCTTTGGGTTTGGATCTAGTGTCCATTTTCTTTGGAGGAAAAATTTGCCCTGTAATCACAATTTCTGACCAGACTACAAAAGGACAAAGATTCACAAGCCATATAAAGCCATCCTCTGAAGGGAAAAGTAGGTTCCTTCCCCTGTAAGAAGCAGGTAGTTTTACAGTGGGTTGAACAGAACAATATAATTCTTCCTATTTCAGTAAAAAATGTTTCTGTCTCACGTACACACACAGCTTGACTTTCTAAAGGGTACGGATTAAACAGTTGGGGTTATTTGAAAAGTGTCTGAAGTCCTCTTCCTAGCCGTAAAGCATTGCACTATAAAGATTTATAATTTGAAAGGGAGGAGTTTCCTCTTTTCCACTGCTGAACAAAAAGACTTGGTTTCTTTTAATAACTGAAATGGTTTCTACCTCTGTCTGAGTCTACAAGAACCTCTTAGAAAGTTCACAGAGGAGTTACAGTTCACCATGTAAGCTAGTCAAATGCAAACTTATTTCTTTGAGCAGCCACTAGTCATCTTTTCCATTAAATTGGTTGTCTAATGCACATCCGATTTAGATACTATATTTTTTATAGACAAGCCTGAGGATGTCAGGAAGAAATAAATCTTAGGGGCATGACAATGAAGTGTAAAGAGCTACTTAGGTTGACTTCAGACTAGAATCTGGACTGTAGTCCTAAAATTAGTATTGCGATAGAAATTTCTGAATGGCTTCCACAAGCTTTTTTTTTTATCCAATTTCCAATTATTCATTTCCTGCATGTCTGCTTTGTTCCTTCTGTTGTGTATGTATATGTATATTTATTTTCACAATCAAAACTTACAGATTTAAGGAGTACTCTGAGAATGAATGAAGAAATGGCTGAGAGCATTGTCCAAACACTTCTTGAACTGTCAAGCTTGGTCCTGTGACCACTTCCCTGGGAAGCCTGTTCCAGTGGCCAACCACCCTCTGGGGGAAGAACCTCTATCTAATATCCAACCTAAACCTCCCTGACACAACTTCAGGCCATTCCCTCAGGTCCTGTCACTGGCAACCACAGAGAAGAGATCAATGCCTGCCCCTCCTCTTCCCCTCACAAGGAAGTTGTAACTGCAGTGAGGTCACCTCTCAGTCTCCTCCAGGTTGAACAGTCCAAGTACCCTCAGCTGCTCCTCATACGGCTTCCCCTCAAGGCCCTCCACCATCTTCATTGCCCTCCCTTGGACACTCTTTAATGGCTTAATATCTTTCCTATATTGCAGTGCCCAGAACTGCCCACAATATTCAAGGTGAGGCCACCCCAGTGCAGAGCAGAGTGGGACAATCCCCTCCCTCAACCGGCTGTTGATGCTTTGCCTGATTCCCCGCAGGACAGGGTTGTCCCTCCTGGCTGCCAGGGCACTGCTGACTCAGATTCAACTTGCCATCCACCAGGACCCTCAAGGCCCTTTCCATGGCACTGCTTTCCAGCATCTCATCCCCCAGACTGTACAAATATCCAGGGTTGCCCCATCCCAGGTGCAGGATCCAGCAATTCCCCTTGTTGAACTTCACATGGTTGGTGACTGCCCAGTCCTCTGATCTGTCGAGATCTCTCTGCAGGGTCTCCATGCCTTCCAGGGAGTCAACAGCTCCTCCCAGTTTTGTGTCATCTGCAGACTTGCTCAGTATCCCTTCCAGTCCTGCATCCAAGTCATTGATGAAGATGTTGAAGAGCACAGGGCCCGAGATAGAGTCCTGCAGAACCCCATTAGTGACAGGTCACCAGTCTGATGTGACCCCATTCACTGTTACCCTCTGTGCTCAACCCTTGAGCCAATTGCTCACCCACTACATGATGTGTTTATCCAGCTGTGTGCTGGATATTTTGTCCAGACGGATCCTGTGAGAGACAGTGTCGAAAGCTTTACTGAAATTCAAAAGCATTACATCAATTGGCTTCTTTTGATCACCTAGGTGATCATGAAGCTGTGCTGGTTGTGACTGAGACTGCATTGTCTTTTAGGTGTTTTTCAATACCTTCTAGAATAACCCTCTCCAGAACTTCAACAGGAACTGAAGTGAGACTGACAGGTCTGTAGTCTTCAAGGTCCTCCATGTCTTTCTTGAAAATTGGGCCAAGGTTCATCAGCTTCCAGTCACTTGGGACCTCTCTGGATTCCCAAGACTGCTCAAAATTACTGAGAGAGGTTTTGCAATGACATCAGTGAGCTCTTTGATCCTCCAGCTCAGGGCACTGAGATGCTCTTGGTCTGTCATCGCTGTTGAAGATAGAGACAAATAAATCATTAAATGTCTCTGCTTTGTCTCTGTCCCTGTTTGTGAGATGATCATCCTTATCCTGTAATGGGCTGATGTTATTTTTACACTGCCATTTACCATTAATGTATTTGAAAGAACTTTGTGGTGTTCCCCACATTTCTAGGCAGCTTTGACTCCATTTGAGCTTTGCCCACGTGAATTTTCTCCCCATAGCAGCAAGCAGCATCACTGAATTCTCATGCCAGTTGACCTTGCTTCCACTGGGCATACACCTTCCTTTTTGCCTTATTTACAAGAGAAGATTCCTATTTAGCCAAACCAGCCTCGCCTGCTTGACTTTCAACACTTGGGCATTGCCTGCTCTTGTGCCCTTTGGAGCTAATATTCGAAAAGTGACCAGAGCTGATGGACCCCAGCACCTGAAAAACATTTTCCCAGGGGTCCTCACTTACTTGAGTGGCCTGAATTCTGCTCTCCTCATGTCCAGAGTTGAGGTTTTGCTGGCATTTTTCCTCCTATCGACAGAGATTTAAAATTCAATCTCTTCATGGTTGCTGTGGCCAAGACGGTCACCAATCTCCCCTTTGCTCACAGGGTCCACTCTATTGACAAGCAGCAGATCCAGGAGAGCATTTTTCCAAGTTATCCCCTTAGAAACGTGCTCCATAAAGTTGTCATCCAGGCTTTTTAGGAATCTTGTAGCTAGGATTATACCAGTTGTATCGTTCTCCCAGTTAATTTCTGGCATGTTGAAGTCCCCCAGAAGGACAGAGACAGTTGACTTGGAAGTGTCCTTTAGTTCCTCGTAGAATAATTTTTCAGCATCATTGTCCAGGTTGTGAGATCTATGGCAGACTCCCCCAATGACATTCATATTATTTGCTTGCCCATATCATTTGTTTGTCCCTTGATTCTCACCCAGAGGCTCTCAAATGTGCCATTGCCAGCTGTGAACTCCACACATTCTATCCCTTCTATTACATACAGTGCCACCCTCCACCTCTTGTGCCCGGCCTATCTCTCCTGAAGAGCCTATAACCTGTCAACAGGGCACTCCAGTCACAGGTCTCATCCCACTAGATTTCACTTATGCCACTGATGTAAAATCTCTGGGACTGGGCCAAAGCTTTGAGCTCCTCTTGTTCGTTCCTTGTGCTGTGTGCATTGGTGTAGAAACATTTCAGGTGTGGAGGTGTGTTATATTGTAGCCAACACCTGTTGAGGCAGATTGTGGGGTCCCATGAGTGCTGGTTTTCTCAAGTGTTGGCATACCATCCTGTCAGTCGTCACTGACCAGCCTGTTTTTGTCCCTTTCCCCCTTCCTGCACTAGAACTCCTTTTCCCTTCTGAGAGAGGTGCATCCCATGAGGTGTCAGTAGACCAGGTGTTGAGTAGATCATCCCATAGTCAAAAATCTCCAAATTTTTCTGAGTATGCCAATCTCAGAGCCACATATTGACCTGATGGATCTGCCTATTTCTATTGATATTATTCCTTGTTACTGGAAGGATTGAGGAGATTTGTACCTGTACTCCTGATCCCTCTATCAGTCATCCCAATCAAAGTCTCATTTGATTACCCTTAGGTATTTCTTTGTTATTTTGTCGCTGCCAGTTTGAACAACCAATAGTGGGTAGTAGTCACAGGGCCTTACTAGACTGGAGGGT
>JAWWEE010000085.1:41101672-41132686 GCA_035221455.1 Xenops minutus
CAGGACAGGGTTGGCCCTCCTGGCTGCCAGGGCACTGCTGACTCAGATTCAACTTGCCATCCACCAGGACCCTCAGGGCCCTTTCCGTGGTACTGTTGTCCAACATCTCATAATGCACCATACAGAGATAGTGAGAAGTCAGGGAGGGCAGCAGGCACAAAGAGACAAAACTTCGGAACTAATGTCTCTAACATTGATTTGTACAAATTATTTACAACTGTTATGCAACCACTTTACAGAAAAGTCATGACTCAGATGGAAATGAGTGAAGCCATGGGCTAACATATACCAGGTCACCTGTGATTATGAATCGAATATCACTAAAGGACTTGGTTTACGTGGTTAAATTGCTATTTAGTTAAAACTTCAGCATAATGGTAACTGTTCACTTCACTAGCTTAGGTGGTTACTGGACCCTTTTAAGGGGTGTGCAATATCACCCTTACATAAGTGAAGTTGCTTTTTGTGTGGAGAACAAGGACAAAGCTCACTCAGAAGAATTACACAGTGGTTGTGCTGTATCCCACCCTCTCATCAGATTAACTGGGACCAGGATTGCATGGAATTATACATATCCAAACTTAAAGCATGGTGGAAATGGGTCACCATTCTACACAAATGTAGGTTGCACTCACACTGCAACAGCAGAAGAAATGCAGTTCCTGGACTGTGCATTATCATTTCAAAAGGTACATGTAAAAATGTTTCCCCTTTTCCCTTTTGAGCAGACAAATTTTCTGAGATGTCACTTTTTGCAAGGTCTCTTTTTCATTTAAATGTACCATTTTTCTAATAGATGTGTGGTATATGTTTTCAGTAATTACAGAAGATGTTGTCCTTTTCATTTATGCCTGTGCAATCCAGTTTGACATCATGTCATAAAAGTTTATGTGTTGTGTTCTCTGAGCTCCTTACTAATATCCCTGGCATTCTCCCTGACTATCCAAAATCAATACCATTGCTCCTCTCTCAATAAAAAATGGAGCATTGAACAGGATCCAAATGTGCACACTGACAATTTGCAGCAATTAGATGCTGTGCTAACAAATTACTTTCCCATGGGGTGATAAAGTAGGACCAGAAGAATCACCAATGTCTTTCTCAGGGGACCCTGCAAATAACTGGGACCTTTAAGAATTTGATTCAGTTTCTGTTCTTGTTTCTCATGTTGGATAGTCACAGAAATAGTGAAATCAAGACAGAGAGACATTCATATTAGAAACTGTGGCAATCAATTTTTACTTGCAGATGGTGTATTGCAATCAATGTTAATTAACCAGACTCCTCTTTAGAGCAGGCTACTCTGAGAGACCAGCCATGTACATTTTTGACCAAGACAACCGATTCTACGGGCCTTCAGAAAAGGATAGTGATGGCTTTGTGAGACACAACAGAATACAAGATTGGGAAAAATAAAAAAGAACAGACTTTAAATCCTTTAAGAAAATATGCCTTATATGCCTTCAGAGATAGGGCAAACAGAAGCAAAACACAGAATCACAGAATATAATGAGTTGGGTGGGACCCACAAGAATCATCTGGTCCAAATACTAAGCAAATGACCCACATGGGGGCCAAATCTGTGACTTTGGCATTTGTGGAGATGGCAGTGGGATAGTGCAAGGCTGATGTGGTTCCTAGTGAAAACTCAATCTTAGTTGTGGCGAACAAAACTGCTTCCTTTTTCTTTTTTTTTCCCCTTTCTTTTTTTTTTTTTCTTTTTTTTTTTTCCCACCTTCCTCCAATGAACATTGCAAAATAGGTTTTTGTAGTCAGGTGAAGTTCAGGAGAAAAAGTGCTGAATCAGAAGTGTTTGATTGCAAACTCACTGTGACAGGGACCTTTTCTGTTCTGCATTTATACTCCAGAAACCAGCAGATCACAGTTTCTAAATACAGCAGTGATACATTAGCATTACTACAAAACTGGTACAAGTGACTTGGTCTAAGAAAAAACAAAATCATGAATGCAACGTTCTGTGCAACATGAGTGGTAGCAGGTCTGAGTTTCTTGGCCACAGTTATCGTAGGCAAGTCATGTAATGACTGTTGCTCTGTTGCTTCAATGTGTAGCTGGTATAACAATAGTTCCTTCCCTCTGTTCTCCCTTTTGTCATTTAAGATGTAGTTTTGCAGTAGAGCATAATTTCTTTTGTGGATTTGCATAGCATCTATATCAACCAGGACTGAAAGGGTACAGAGAAAGTATCTTGACTCATCAGAGGATTGCTTAGACAGCAGGTGATATTATTAACAAGGGGAAAATTAAAATAAATAAAAAATATGTTGACTAGTCTAAGAAATGTTATAATATGTTGACTAGTCTATGAAATGTTGTAAAACACAGAATTTCATTTCATGCTTCAGACATTTTGGGGTAATTTTTTTTCTAAGAAATCTAAGGAATATGGAGACCATATACCAAGAGTGTAATAGAGTCCCATTTTATTGCAGACTTGGCCTACCACTACTCAGAGAAAAAAGGAGTCTGTCTAATGCTACTAATACAGGAGGCAGCAGTATATGCTTTATGCAGTATGGCCACTAAAACACACAACAGAATGATCCACCGCAGAAGTCAGTGTTACAGGAACAACAGTATCACATAATATCTTGGTTGGAAGGGACCCACAAGGAGTCCAGCTTTTAAGAGAATGGCCCATGTAGGGAAAACCACAACGCTGGTGTTATTAGCATCACGCGCTAACCAACTGAGCTAATCTCAGGGTCGTAAATGCAGACTGATTTCTGGTGCAGAGAGCTGGAAGCTATTCCTGCTTCAAAAGAAGGGGGAAAAAACCCCAAACTGCTTGACTTAATTTCTCGAAGAACATATTTGCTGACAATGGCCATCAAATTCACCACTTCAGGTATTCCTACTATAGTCTGTAGACAGAAAGCAAGCCTTCTTTTCTCTTTTTCTACTTAAAATGAGCTGTTTTCTAGCTTTCCATGAAGTAGAAAGTTCAGTCCTAACTGAGAATGCAAATCATGAACTATGGTAAAATACATGCAATGAAGAAGCATATGCAAAGCCTCTACTTTGGAAGAAAGAAACAAGACAGACCTGCAAAGGGGATAACTTAAAAACCAAAAAGTTTTCACATAATATAATAGTGTAAAAGTCTAATAGTGTAAAAGTCTTGGATGTCATCAACACTCATTGAATCCTGAACTGTAAATATCTGGCCTTTAGGAGGCATTAATAAGTTCATTACTCACAGATGCAACAATGACACTTCAATGACACTTCACTGCTTTTGTACTTTAATTGCTTCTTTGAGGGAATTTTAGGAAACACTGAACAGCTGAACTGCACTCTTGAAACTTCTCAGACAAAAGTGTATCAGCCAGTGGATACCACATAATAAGTGGATAATACATCAGCATTACCATAAAGATTTATCTAGGTCACCAGCTGTTTGTCAAATGCCACATCAGCTGAAAGGGAACTTGTAGCAACTGTTTAGGTTGGTGAAAGGATTGAATGCCCTACTGTATGCAAAAGGTCTTGTGACTGATGTAAAGAAATAATATTATGGGGTTTAGAACAGCTGAACAAAAATCTAATGACAATAACGTTTGAAAAAGTCTGTTTTGCTACAGACTGAATATTGAAGTTCATCTCTAAAGTTTGAATTCTGATATATTTCTGAGCAAACTTAAACCAGCTTCTCTGTGTAATATGAGATTCAAGAAGAGACCTTCAGATCTTTTAGTTAGAATTTGCTTAGAGATTTTGAATAAATTTCAAAACAGCAGTAGTCAGAGCATGCCAAACTATGGCAGTTGTGGATTAATAGTGATTTTGAATAGGGGCAGTTTTAGTTGACATGAACCATCCAACATTATGCATTTCCAGGAGTCAGATGAGAGGAAAAGTGGATGAAAAGCACCATGGACTTTCTTCAGTGCAACTGGGATTTGTCCCATGCAGTATCACCAAGGTTTATCATAAAAGAAAGAAAAAAATTATACTTTCACCAGACAACTTTTATCTTTGAAAAAAAAAAGAAAAAACAAACAAACAAACAAACAAATTTAATACCTAACCAATATCTGAACATAACTGTCACTGATTAGTCAGATTACTATAACTTGTCAAACAGTTACACAGTAATATCAATCTTGCATTGAGTTCATTTCATGTGTCTCTTGACATCATACAGAAGTTTATTATCTAGAAACTGAATGATCTGAAGTTTCAAGTCAGAGAATGCTATATGTACTCTATCAGTTATTTCAGACTTGCAAGCATTGCTGATTTTCAGAATTCTACTGAATCCTCACAGACACTCAGCCACGCAGGGGTCGAAAACATTTCTCATTTATGCAGTCAACCCACCCCAGGGGAATTTTCATTGGTGGAACATTTTGCTTAACTGAACTCAGAAAACTCCACACATATGCACAAACACTCCATTGCTGCTAGCACAGCTAAAGCCTATATCCAAATATTAGCAAAGGTTTCAAAAACCACAGTGAAACTTGAATTCAGAGTAGCCCGGAATATATCAAGTATTGAAGAGACAGTTGCAAAAAATTCACATTTCTTATTCACCAAAGACAGAGAATTCAGCACCTTGCAAGTTTGGGGTCTTTCAATGGGTAACCTTCTGCTACCTCATAGGTATCACTTTACAGCATCCCCCAGTGATTTAATCCATACTGAAGACTACCTTGCCCAAGCGACTGATGTATTTCCTGGTCCCTTGAGTGATTCCTTATGAAATTTGTGTAAAGGGATTATTTTATCCAACACTGAAATATAGCCTGGTCTGTTGTACCAATTGGCAACAATTTAATGGCACACAGCAATGTTGTAGGAGAGGTGTAAAATGCAAAGTGACGGCCATGAGAAGGCAACTTCCTTAACAGTAACTTAGATACTTTCCTGCTTGCTCTAAAAAGTGTTCATTTTAAAAGGAAATAGGTAAGACACCATGACTTTGCTGATTTGATTTATACTAAAGCATGGAGAATCACTGACAGTTGCCTATATACATTCAGTCTCTATAATTTGTGTTTCTAATTTCAAGGAGCTTGAATTTCTGGAGCCTGACACCCAGAAGACACACCATACTAAAGAGTAGAGTAAACATGGCTCTGGATGAAAACTGTGTTACTTAGCAAAACACTCAGGCTTGTTTTTTGAAAGAATACCAGCAGATAGACTGAAGATCTTGTTTTTTCATAGAAGTGGTCTGTCATGTTTATTTGCATCACAGTGCTAGTTTTCTAATGCCTTCACCACCAAAAATTCTGTTGGCACAAATGCCTAGTGTGCTTGCCATTGGATGAGTTCATTACCTTATATTTGTGCAAACAGAATTCTAGTGATATTGTCAAAGACATAGAACTGCAAGTGAGTTCTACCTTGCTGACATAGTACTTGGTGTTAACTGCAGGTTTTGTGGAATGAAAAACTTATTTACTTATAAAAAACACAATCATTTTGGATTGTGTGACAATTCCTTTTTAGTGCTCACATGACAGCCAGACTTACTCACAAGCTAAATTTCTTTCAGCAAACTCACTTAATATTGGCTGGAAAAGAAGGACATGTCAGTGCCAGATCTTCTCCTCTACTTTCTTTCTTTCCTAGTTACTTCTGCATGAGTCTTGGTCAGTGAACAGTACTAATGACCAGAGAAGCAAGGGACCTAGGCCCTGTTATCAACCACTTAACTTTCAGAGAATTCAGAAAAGTCAGGAGATATACATTAAATTGCTGAAGAGAATTGGACCTTTTCATAGGGCTAACTTTTCACTGTCTACAGCAGAGTCAACCTGTAGCGAGGAAGCCCTCTAATTAGATACATCTATACAGGTGTCTGAATTGGGTGTGGTGAACAAAGATCAGAAAGTGGTCCGGCTTCCAGAAACTCAGAAGTCAGTTTTTTATCATTCATGTGAAAAACAGTGGTAATATTACCAACCACTGTAAAGCTATCAGTTTCCTAACATAACAAACAGCTCATTAAGGTATCTCTTTAGTATCTTACTGCTACTGTATTATGTTATATGTAACAAGCAACTGAAGCAGACAGGGAAATATATTCAGACATAGTTTCATGCAGAACACTTAAAACAATGTCAGTATTGTCTGCACTTATGGATGGAAGCAATGAGGGAGATGTGAAAGAAAAACGGTTTCTGTCCCCAACATGCCTTTCCAACAGTTGTCTGGAAGAAAACATACAATAAGATGAAGAGAGTCTGTAAAAATATTGGATGCAGATTTAAGGGGTGGAGTAACAGAAATGGAGCTTTTCTGGAACAAGCAAAAGATCTTTCTCGAGCAAGAAGAGTGTGGAGCCTGGCAGCTATGCAGGGTTTGTAGAGAGATGACAAAAACAAGCAGAGACAAGCTAAAACGGACAGTGCAGAAAATTTATCTGCAGAAAGAAGCTAAAAGCAAAACATAGCCAAGTAAAGTAACCCCATAAAATTCTCTAACATGAGCATTCTGAGGCTAAAATTTCTTTTGTCTTTATTTTACAAGCTGTAAACTACTCTTTCAGTTAGAAAACACATTAAATAACTTCTCTCTAAAAATACTAATTTCCTTATTAAAATTACAGTGGGTTTCACAGTCTCAAGCAATTATTTGTTTTTGGTGCTTTTACTCTCAAGTAAGAGCTAAACTCTGAGACCTGTTGATCACAAAGCAGATCCTGACATACATATACCATCCTGTTAGCAGATTGCACTGCTCACTATATCTAAAAATTAAAATGCAGCTGTTGTCAAATTGATATAAACTAACTACAGTAGCCTGGAGTTAAATATTTATATTAGTAAAAACTGGCCTAGCTCTTGAGTTCTTAGAAGATCAGAGTTAACTTTCAGCTTGTGACTTAATTGTAAAACAATGCTATTTTCTCTTCTCAAGCCAGCAGACAGCCCAAAACAGCACCCCTGGGAAGACATGATTCTCTAAATGGGAGATTTTCTTCACCGACTCTGAAGACCAAAGTTTTCAGATGGTTCTGTGTAAGTCTTTACTATTTACTGTTTCACTAATGAACAAACTAGGTGAGAAAGAATAGAGACAACCTGTCTGTCCTGCATACTGGACAAAGTGTATATACGACCTATTGCAAATTGCAACCTGATTCAGTATCTCATTTTGTTTTAATTTTTGGCTGGTTTGTGGGAAAGGGCTACTGCTGTTGGGGGTTTTCCTGTGCTACTCCCTCGCATACAGATGAAAAAAAAAAAAAAAAGGAAAAAAAAAGAAGGAAAGTATGGAACAACATAAAGCACAAAAAAACCCCTCTAAAATTATCAAAACCGAAGTGGCAAAGCAGATAAGAATTTCTGCTTCCCATTGCAACAATAAAGTGATTTAATGACATTGGTGCATTTTTTGTACTCAGAAGCAATCATATAGCTGTGAAATTAAAGTATTAGTTTAATCAGAAAAGCTGAATTTTTTGTAACATAGCTGATGTTGGACAGAAGTCAGTATCAGGAGTAAATGCAGAAAGGGACATAGCAAAGAGTGACACAAAAGTCTCTCTTATTTACACTTGTACGGATGATCTAGGAAAAAAATACCCAAACTGTCCTATTAACAGAAAAGAGAAGTAATTAAAGTCTGCTGAAAAGAGCAGAGAAATTCAAAGTTTGAGTTACTAGTTAAATATTCTTTATGTTTGAGCAGGTCTAGGCCAAACCTAAAAGGCCAAATGTCTAGAAGGCTAAAGGGCAACCTTTTAACCTGTTAGTCTGCAAATATTTAAAAAAAAAGGACTCAGTTTGGAAACACGTTAAGCCAACAGAACTTGAGACAACTCCACATCAACAGGGGGTAAGTTCAGCACTAGGCTCCTTTTGCCTTAATTAGTTAATGACTAGTTTTGAAATCACAGCTTCTGGGTCCAGAATAGAGCTGCACGTGCTATCATTTGTGCTCAGTGATCATCAGTTCATTTCAGTTTGATGCATCCTCTAAATTTTCTTTTAAGCCCTAGAAAAAGGTAAATCAGGAATTATTTTTGAAACAGTTTCTTTTTTTTCAGGATGAAGTCTACTTTTGTATAAATAGCTTGCTGATCTTAAATGAAATTCATAGAGGTTTGGGATGTGTGTGTTTGATTATTTTAGGGGTGAAACATGCATCAGAAAACAAAACAAAAAAAAGATAAAGTTTTAGGTTTTGCAAATCACAGACAACACCAGCTTCTTTTATTTGTTATTTGTTCTTAAAAACTGATTACATCCAAAAGGTTTCTCCAGGCACACTTTTTGGGAAACACTTATAATGGGTTTTCCATTGAATGACCTCACTCCCAGAAATCTGTTTGCAATGAGTAATAAAAACAATGAAGATGTCATCAAACAATAAAATTCTCCAGAGAATTATAGCCTGTGCACAGCTTTTAGTGTATGCAAACACTAGAAATAAATGTAGTGCTGCAATATCCTATAGTTCTGCCTGCAAAAAATTCAACAGGATAGCATTTTTTCTCCATACAGAACCATATGAAATCATGAGAAGAAAACTGTGCTTTAAATTCTTTTATCTTTCTTATCCTGCTGCACTGGAAATACTGGGCTAATATCTAAACCTTCAGGCTATAGACAGTGTCCCTTGCCCATTTCAATAGCAAGACATTCTCTCTTCAAAAGCACGTGTGGAGGCTGGAAGTCAAAGCCACTGATGAAAGTCAAGACTGCTTGTCTGTCCTGTGTGTTAAGTACTAGTCTTGTTCTCTTTTATCTGGCTTTCTGTAGAGTTTACAGTTGCTGCAAGGGAACAGCTTGTGAATTGCCATTTTTTCCTCAGCTTTAATTTCATATCATATATATTCTCAGCTTAAAGACCTGACTATCATAGCTCTATAAATAAATTCCATGAACACTCAGAACAACTGACTCTGGAAGCAATATTTTGCCTAGAACCACATTATCATCACAGCTTGCTCAAGCTATCTCTTATCTAAAGAATGTTTGTGAAGTGACAAGGGAACTGGGAAAACTCCTGTGCTCTCTTTTTCATGCAGATAGTGGCAGCAGTTTCACAAATTATTGAAAGGTTATCTAAGTTAGTTTTATGGAAAGTTCATTGGCATCAAAGAGTTTGAGATCAGTGAGGTACTAAGATAAGAAAGCTTACTCATACATTTATCCCTGGCAGAGATAGGAACAATTGTTCTAGGTTGGAATGCAATCCTTTTTTGGGATTGCATGTTCCTGGCATCATCATCCATGAGTGCCTAGGCAAGGCTGACAGACTTGATAAAGGACAAAAATAACACTGAAGTCACTAGCTTTGAAGATGACTCCAAGAAGAGCAGTAAAGTATTTGGGATGAGTGATTTAGTTGCACCAGGCTCCTGGCAAGGGAAATCAGACAGCAGGAATACAACAGTTTGCTCATCAGATGACTGTGTCCATCGAAGCCCATAGTGTCCAGTGGCCCAAGCACCCTGAGGACTGAACTCACAAAGACAACAGATGTGGACATAGACATGCAGCGCTGGTGGGCATCAGGGTCCCTCAGAAGTCTCCATGCAATTTGGAAACTGGGTACCCACAAAGTGAAGTGCCCTTTTTATGTCCTTGAAGAAGCGGTCATAGCAGGCTCTTTATTAAAAAACAAACCCAAAAAAACGAAACAAAACAAAAAAAGCAAACAAAACCCCCAAAAAGACAATTCACAAACAGACAACCTAGAATCCATATTTGTGGCCTGACATTTCTCTGTTCTTTTTCTTTGCTCAGTTTCTGTGTGCACAGCTTGGTGTTGCAGGGGTATCCTTTGTTTTTCAGGTGCTTGCAGAGGTCAAGACTTGGCAAAAGTTTACATTCTCTATAGTATGCTTCACGCTACAGTTTATCTGCATTAATACTGCATGGACTCTGAGGCATTGCAGCTGAATCCATCAAAGTTGAGGCAGGGTGGGTGGGTCATTTCTTTGTCTCCTGTAAGAGAATCACACCTATTCTTGTATGTACATGCTCCCTCTTGTCTATTTTTTGTGACCAGGCAATCTGGGGTGCCATTAACTGTAAGTCACCTTTTGGGGCTTAACCTTGCCAGGAGAGTCTGTGACACCAGTGCCATATGTGTGCACCTGAAGACAGAAAGGATGTGGGTGCTGGACGCTAATAAAGTGCCCTCTATTCAATGCACCCTGGAGAAGACATGAGTTCCAGTGTTCCCTATTGCCTTTTTATTTTTCATGACCCACAGAAGCAAACAGCACTTTGTTGTGTTGTGTTACATACACAGTGGGGTGGAAACTGTTGCAGATTTGGGCTGTATGGAGAAGACCATCCAAGGAGGAAGATGTCCCTGAGCCAGACTCTGGAGAAAGGAAAACAGTGGGAAGGGAGGCAGGTTTAGCTTAAGATGATCTCTGAATGCTTTATGCTGATGAAGAACATCTTGATGTAGACTATTGTCTGCATTAAGAATAGCCTTTTCAAAACAGAGTATGATATCCTTTGTGAGACTGGTGTCAGCTGCTGACACAGAACTGAGAAGGTACCATACTGTTCTACAGGTTACACTGATCACTGCACAACAGGGAAAGAAAAGATCTACCAATGATTCCAGCAAGGTGTGGGGAGCCAGAGAACTTGGACAGAGGACAGCCAGGACTCCCACGTGCCCAGCATTTCTGCTGATTGCTTAGCAGTGCCACAGAGTACCCCAGGCAGACTCCTGAGGGTCTTAATTCCTGGAACCCAGACCACAGAGTGCAGTATTGCGGCATTTCTCTCCAGTGTGAAAGGATCAACCCTCTGCTTGCCTGGGGTCTCGCTCATTTTACTATCAGTCAGTCCCCTGGGGTGGCAAGACACCCTAGCAAGGACAAGGAGAAAGTTCTTTCAAGGATTCTGAAAGGATTTCCTCTTTGTGTGCCGTACAGACAAAGTTGAGGTTCTTGGGAATTGTAGTTTGGACTCTTGCAGACCTTACCTGTGCGCAGCATTGCTATTGACAGACAGAGTCAAGCTGCCATGTGATTATAACCTCTGATTTCAAACCTGAAACACAAGTCAGATGTTCCAGTCCTGCAACCTCTTGTATTCATCTATTGATCACTGACGTAAAACTAAAAAAGTCTTCGCTTCATCTTCGACAACCCTCCCCAAATGAGGAGGCTGAGCTGAAACACCAAGTCAGGTGTATGTCAGCATTTTTAAAAAGGTTCCTTCATCACCCCTGAACCTCTACTGACAGCCTTCTCCTCTAAATTAAGATGAGTCCCTTCAGTTCAAGCCTCACAAACTGAGAGGATGATGAATTTACTTACTATATTTGTTCATTTTTTCATATAAACAAAGATATTTCCAATGCTCTCAAGGAACATCATTGTGAGCACACAGCACAGTAGGCTTCAAGGGAAACACAAAAATGTTGTCTCTCTGCTAACTTGTCACAAAGCAACTACTGTTTCATGCAAACCAGTCAATGCCAAAATATTTGCTTCACACAAATACATGAATGATTTCCAGGGATAAGGCATTTCTTATGAACAGGATGAGAGAGTGGGGAGGAATAAACCAATTAGCGTTAGAGAGAGGAAAGAGATTTTTTCAGTGTGAGACCAGAATTCATTAAAGGAACCATAGGAGCCAACAGAGCTGCTCAATGAGGGTATATGAAGTGGGAACACTGATGATGGTGGGGAGGTGTCTGCCATATCATCCTGCACTAACCTTACTGAGTACTTGCACTTCAGAGCAAGGTGCAATAACTATGTAACAGACTAACCTAGAATAAACTGACCCCAAGAGAAGCTTGCTGCTAGCCTCCCACCCAATTAGTGAATGTTTTTTGCTCTAGAGCTTTAGAGTTTATAAGACACATTTGTTTTTCTCCCCTGATAATGATGGATCTTGTAATTATCCCTGTGCTGTCTGATGCTTTGATAGAGCTCATTATGCTTCTAATCTCAGTTAGACCACTGCTGTGGTCAACGCATTGGATAGCCTTACATGTAATTTGGAATGGAATATTTCAAAAACTTAATATCTGAGAAAACGAAACAAAACCAACAAGAACTAACAGCCATCATTAAGAAGTAAGTTACAAATATAGTACTGCCATCAGAAATTCTGCCATATAAAAGGTTTGTTTCGTCACTGTCTCATTTTTCAGCTCCTTTTTTTTTTTTTTTCTTAAGGGGAAAGTAAAATAGACAATTTATTTTCTCCATTCCTGACAACCTTCTTCAAAGATTTTGCTTTTGTTCTTGCATTGTGGACTACTTTGTAGCCTCTGCCACGGCCTTCCACTGATATTTGCAGTGCCTTTTTTTTTTTTTTTTTTGGTGAATGTTGACAGGTGTTATTCACACACTCCACAGATAATGTGCTGATCACACAGAACTGCTTTAATATCTTGCTTCTAGCTGCTTGATCATGCTAAAGAGCAAAAGGTGCATTTCTGAACACTCATTGCCCATGTAAGGAAATGCTGCAAGCTGTGGCAAGGATCTCATCAGCTCAAGAACAGAAAAAAAACCTAAGCAGTGAAACATACTATGTAAATGGTGATCTGCCATATATTTACTAAACACACTCATTCAACCTGTTATATGAAATAAACGTGCAAGTAAAAAAGGAAATACAAGAGAATGTTTCTTTCTGTTTTCATTACATGTTTACTAATCTGGATAGGGCTTTGTGAGGGTTTTCAGCATCTGTTTGCTAGGAAGTTATTTGGAATATTTGAAAAGCATTTTAGAGCCATCAAATCTGTATAGGAAGACTTATGAAACACCTTGAGATTGTGTATTCCTTAATTGCCATCTCACCATAAAAAATTCTTCATCCCATCAAAATCAAGGTAGTGGTCACACATGCAGCTGCATAAGTGCAATCTCCTGTGGAAACTTGCGTTACAAGATCAGGACCTTAATGTGACCTCCATCATGGAGGATGAGAAGATATTGAGAGATGTCTTTTTAAAGTAGACAGATTTCTATTATTTTGGTAGGACCTCAAGGACTTAACATTGTAATACCAAAACAATTCAATCAGTTTACAAGCAAGGATTTTTTGCTAGGGTTAGCACTCACTAAATTTTTTACATTCATAATCTTAGCGTTCTTGTTCCTCATCAAGTCAGGAAAACCTTAAAAATGTCTTGCAAGCTACCAACGTTTTTTTATCTTATCAAGAAAAAGTATATCCTCATAAAGGCTGCTTGCATTTCTAATTCTGAATCTAGTCAAGCTATCATCAGATAAAAAGGCATAATTTTTGCTCCTTTTTCTATTCATAGATTTATTGTTAACTTTGGCACCTTTTTTTGTTTTGCATTATTCCATACTACACTGCTCTAAAACTAGTTGCAATTTTAGTACATACTATATATTTTCCTGCCATATCCTGAGAACAATCAATGACTTTTCTTAATAATGTATCACTTTACTGAATGTTACACATAATTAAAAAAAAAAATAACACATGCTATGTTTATATTTGATAGTAAAAATTCCTTCTCAAATAAAACTGCTATCAACACAATCATATAAACAACCATTGCTATTAATGGTAATGCACGAACAAAAGCACAAATGTCAAGATTTAAAGGAACCAGCCTCTTAGTAGTATAGTCATAACAACATATTCTTTGGATTTTAGTTGATAGATTCCTATGACAGTGTTGTATACTGCTTTGGATACAACCTATTCTGGTGCCATGTTGACACTGATTTCAACAGAATGTTATCAATTTTAAGATAGTAAAGAAGATTAGAATAAAGAGCTGCTGGTAAATAAGTCTATGTATTGTTACAGAACTTCAGAAATGGTAGAGGACCTCTCATGATCATTGTGATGTTATATAAAAAAAAGAAACTTCCTCCATGTAAGGAGTAGAGCAAGTTATTGCAAAGACTGAAACCTGGATCCTTTTACTTTTATTGATACAGCCACTCTGGCTCATATTAGCCCATGCAGGTAACCATCTGTCATCCCTAAAAGCTACTGACTGTCCCATTTTCCCTAAGACTGTATGTAAAAGCATGTTACAGAAGTCCATGAGAACTGGTCAGTTATTTTTCTCCATTCCCAGCAGGTCCCCAGATCAGTTTGCAACTATCTCCAGAGTCCTATTGCTCAGCTTCCTACTAGTTGACAAGACTCCTATGAACCCAAGGTTCACGTCACTGCACATCCAGATGGCTACCTCACCTGTGACTTTGTTGGGGAAAGAGCTTGTATTGTCATCTTCCCACAGGAACCTGCTCTTTCTCTGTTGCAACGTAGTCTTACTGTTTTGTCTCTCTTGGAAGAGGATAGGAAGAGTTTATTTTGAAGGGTTTAGTAGATACAATTTTATGTAAACTTCGTAGATATGCTATTTTCCTAACATACTTGTCCAATTAGACAAGATATTGGATATGTTGAAATACTGCAAAATATTCATAGAAAGAAACACACTCATGCTATCCCTGCCTTGCAGGTTTGTTTTCTTTTTTTTATTATTACTACAATAGTAAATTAAAAGAAACTAAAAGAACCTCTTTTTAAAAAACATATGCAGGTTGTCCTTCCTGACAGCAGTCCCACCTCTCTTGTAACATGTAGCCTGGATGCAGAGATGCTTTACATCACCAGAAAACACCAACCTGGGCAGATGCTCCGGGTATCTTCTGAAGTTTACCAGCACTTTAAGTCTGCTGCCTCTTTTTTGTTCTGTCTCTAGTACATCACACTTTAATCTAGTGACTTGAGATGTTATACCTCTTTTTAGACAGAAATAAACCTATATTTAACCAAGAGACTGTCTAAGTGAACTGCCACGGATTCCCTCTACCATGACAGTAGAACTTTGTTGGAAGCTCTTGCCTCTGAACCATGTTTTCTCAGGGTGGTACATGAGTGCATGCACTGCAAAGCAAACACAAACATGATTTGTGTAGGGATTAATGTAGGAGTATTGCTGGAGAAAGAAAAGCATCTAGAACTACTTATCTCCATAATTTATTTGGTTTTGCTCAAGATTTAGGTTTGATTTTCTTTTTTTCTTCTTTTCAGTTTCTTCTTTTCAAGTATGGGCTTGCAACTTTCTTTGCAATTAAATAGTTTGCCATCTGTATGAAATTACTGTCTTTGGAGCCACTGCTCTTGAATATGTACTGTGCAATGCTGAGTGTGGTGACAGGGCTTAACAAGTAATAAATGATAATAGGAGGTTTGCTTGGTCATTTTCAGACCAGAAGAATGACCTGAAACCGATCTGTAAGCATATTATTTTATCTCCCCTTCTATTTATTTGTGGGGGTTTTGTTGATTTTTTTTTTTTACTGGTGTGAGCGATCCATTGTCTCTAAAATCAAGCTGCTCCTTGTTAGCTCCCACTGACATGAGGAGCAGGCAATGATTTTGTTTCCAGATGAAACCTAAGGAGAATAACCAGCTGTAAAGAATGGAGAATGGTGACTGCCCAGTAGAGTGCCTGAGAGCAAAGTGTTCAGCATGCTCACCAGTAAGTGTCAGTTTGATTTGAATTACTTGCTAAAGTGCAGTCTGGCTGAAGCTGAAAGAACATACCTTTACTCAATGAAATGGAATCCTAAGGCATAAATAAAAGATTTCACCTGGGAAGAGTGATTTATTACCTCCATGCCAAGAAAGATGTCTGTGATTTACCACACCTCCTTGTTTTAGAGCAGAAGCAAGAACAATCCCTTCCCCCAAAATAACTCCTAACCAGCAACCACCAGCACTGTTTCCATTAGCTGGAAGAGAAGTAGGAGATGCATTTATATCAGTGACTTAGTTGAAGTCAACAAAGCCATACAGATGGAATAACAGTTCAAGAGACAAACTGAGGTCATGGTTCCAAAAATGTTGAGAAATTCACAAATAGTCATTTGGAATTTAAAAAACAAAACAAAACAAACAAAAAAAAACAAACAAAACAAAACAAACAAACAAAAAAAACCAGCTATATCACAGTGGGCTTCTGTCCAATCTAAGACTTGGATCCCATATCCCACTGAAAGGAGCCAACTAATTCATTCCTGACCATATGGATGTTGTAAAGTTGTAGAGATCAAAACCCTCCCTGACAGAATCTTGGATCAACAAAAGAAAACATTTCTGCTCCTTCCCGAGTAGCCATTTTGGCCTTTATGGGGAGCCTGATCCATGTTGGGACAACAGTTTGAGTGGCTTAGTCAATGCTAAAGAATATGCACACTGCAGACACAATCAATAAAGCTTATAATTTATTTATTTCATTCCTGAGTCCAAGAGGTTTGATTTAAGGAACTGCCATGGGATGTCAAAGTGAGTAGCAGCATTCTGGAGTGAGTGGCAGATTTTAAATGCTGTCTAGGTCTTAGTAGAGTCTTTATAGCCTCTTGCTCAGTACTACATTGAAAGTAAGACACTCCTCATAGACACTCTCAGCAAATCACCACACCGTTTCTGCTGTTAGCTGTTCCATAATTTACATACGCAAGTTACAAAACCACCCAACAGTGATGACTGAGAGCCTTTTGATTTCACTCAGTCATGGAACTTGAACTTTCATGGGTTCTGGGAGGTGGAGGAAGGATAACTGATAATTAGATACAGTCCGTAGTTCTATCTTCCATCTTTCTACTTCTTGAAGTTGGAAAAAGGAAAAATGGTAGAGAATCTGAGGTGATTGCAAGCTGGAAATAACCAGTGATACTTGTCTCCTTTTTCAGCTGTGTGCCCTTACATTTCCCCAAATGCAAAATTTCAGGGAAAACCCCAAATAAATGACTATCAGGGTCAGCCATCAAGCTATATACTTCTCTCAAGTAGATAAGTTTACTCAGTTTCTCTTACCCTTCTTTGCAGAATGAAGTAAATTATCTGTTGTGCTTACAATGTCAAAGTGCAGAGCACTTTTTAAGACAGTAGAATATTTTCAAGTAAGAAAAGTTCTTTACTGCAGAGACTGTGTTTTAATTTGCTCAATCTTTCAACAAAAAAAGAGGAAGACACTTCTGCCACAGGAACTGCTTAGTGTCTTTTTCTTTTCAGTTCTCAGGAAAATGTCAGCCAGATTTAGTACAAACTGATCACATGTAGGGACAGCTCTGAATGCATGGCCAGCCTTCAAAACTCTCATGCAGCAATAAAAATGTTGAAGACACTGAAAAAAAAGATAATTGAGTGACTTGCCCCTTGCTCTCTCCTTGCGGGTTTGGATTATTTTTAGTATAGGTGCACATGCAATGGCTGTATAACATGCTTACACATTTTTATTTACAAGATGCTAGCTACTGCCTAGGCCTCTAGTACCATTTACACTGTAAAACATAAATAAACAACATAAACTCAGGGAAATAAAGAAATGTGTTCATTTGTACTACTTCATTTGCACTACTTCATTTGCACCAGTGTTGCCCTAATTTGATTTCTTGGGATTCCTCAATGATGGGAAAAGTTCCGCAGGTGCATAACAATTCAGGACCAGAAAAATCCATTAGTCCAGAAAGCAGTGCCCTGAGCCCTATGGCTACATCATCTCAGATCTGAGCATACTGCTGGTATTCAGTCAGAGGGAGTCTGCACACAGGCAACTAGGGCAGTAAGACAAGGGAAAAATAAATGAGTCCATTTCAATCTCCTTTCCATACCAGACTACAGGCCACACTAGAACTTAGTAAACAAGTGGAAGTGAGGCTTCACTGAAATCCACTCTAAGTACCTTCTGAAACAATCAAAGCAGGTTTTTCAGTATCTGGATGGAGCCCAGGCCCCTGTGCAGCATTCCTGTTTACCCACATGCTTCAAAGCAGGGACCATTGCTGGTAGTCATGAAGGAACTAGAGAAATATAAGTTTTTTGTGAGAGCCCTCTGCTTCAGACGCTCTTCTGCATTTCACGTCCTCCAAGATCTCAATACAGAAATTCTTCCTCCTCAAGGTGAACAAGGGTCAAATTTTCTTCTTAATGAACTCAGGAAAACACATTGTCCACCCCAAGTATTTGGCAAATGCTGTGCAGCACAGGTACAGGAAAACCATAAGCAACTTTTGCACTCAGAAACTAATGTTACCACTGGCTGCGGTATAAAAGGAAATATAAAACAACAAAGAGAAGCAGAGACCATTTGGGATATTCCCAAATGGCAGGAAATACAAATGGCAGGAGTAAGGTAGATAAAAGATTCATGCATCAGACCAAAATATACTTTTTCTGTTCATAAAATTATACCTAAAAGGTATACTTTGTGTTTTATAACTCAAGCCTACATTGATAAAACTGCTATTTCTCAGCCATCTTTTTATATAAAAGGTGCTCTCTGGTCCTTCATGAGTGAGATGAGGAATAATTTATTTGTCATCAGGGAAGAAATTTTACTCTTCTACTTTTTCTCTTGTAGAACTAGGAAAAAACCCACTAATCTTCAGGCTAATGTACCTGTGTACAACAAGGTCACTAGTTATTGCCACCTGTTCTGACATTCAGCATCAGAGATCTTGGAATTTCTGAAGGAATTGGAAAATTGTAGGGAATTTCCAATTTCTGGTACCAATATAGGAGGAAGAAAAAAGTGCTGTGACTCTGCATGACCCAGTGCTGATTCTATCTGGAAACACTGTCATTGGCTTTAACAACAAATCTTCCTTTTTCTGAGTAGTTTTACTTTGCAATGTTTCTGCCTGTTTATGGGGGTCTAAGTAAAATTAATGCCATTCTGTGTTTGAGTGAGATCTATTTCACCCTTGGCAAGAAGTCATCAGTTTATTTGGAGGGAATTTAAAGTTCTGTTTACAGAAAAGTGATGGGCAGGAAAAGAATCTGTTCTCCTTTGTTCACAGTTTTGGAGTTTTTAAAACTACTTTGCATTGGAGAAAAGTCCTGGAAATCCCAACTCTTTGTAGTCTGATGTACCAATATAATGCATGCCTGCTTGCTTTTACTCATTATGTTGGCTGTCTGTTGCATTATTGCTGGATTGCTTCCAAAAATCATCAACATAATAATAAAAGGAATTGTTCAGAAGATGTTTATCCAAATATCTAAACAGTTTTTTGAGGAGCAATTCCATATTGAGCTGAAATATCATTTGCAGCAATAATCTCTGGAAGAAAAGAAAAATGAGAAGTGTCAGTCAAAGTAAACAGGCTCTATAACGCAGCCCCCAGGAGGCCATGCTACAGTGTATAATATATTCAGTTGTTCACACCTAGCCCTGTTTTCAAAGTCTTAAACTGGGGTGGATTTGTCAGAGTTTCAACAATATAATTGTTTAGCTGTAAATTTTCCTGCTGGCAAGTTCCAGAGTTTTCAGCTAATCCCAGGCAGGGATTCAAGCTTGCAGTCACATACACAATAGACGGCTTGCAAGTAGCGCGTGGAGCCTGCAAACCATGCTGCCACAGAAGTATTCTGGGGATCACAAGCTCCCTCAAGCACACAATGTAATTTGAATATATGATACACAGATACTTCCAAACATAGTGCACAAAGAGGATGACACTGTTGTAGATTATGTATGATTAACAGCGGAAGTGCAGAGTAGGTTAGAAGTGTGTAAAAAACTCAAATTTTTTAGCATCTTGAGCAATAAGATGCATTCCCACTTGAAGCCATGTGGAGAGGGCTTGACTGAGACCTTGTTTCAAAACAGTCTAGGGAAACACCTGTCTCTGTTAGCATGAGGCATGGCCCATATCTTCTTATTTTGGCTGTTTTTCTCCTGACTACACAACTTATGTCCTGGCAGCAAGATCTCCTGAGGTTTTCTATTTCATTTGAATGCTTATTTGCTTCCATCTAAGTTATACAATGGGGGGTGAAGTGTTTATAGAAAAAGCTACAAAGACAGCAGTCCTACTGAAACCACTTTTTCATGGGTAAATATGGTGGGAGCTGATGTACATAAACTAATGAAGAGGAAGGGAGAGAGAAGAGCATTTCTATTTCTCACTAGATTAGAAAGTCAAAGACTATTTGCCTGATTGAACTGGAGTTTCTCTCTCAAAACACCATACACAGAGGCATTTTTATTTATCTTCATATAGAAGCAGAGCAATGCTGGAAGACTCCAGTGCACAGTGCTGTGTCCCATCTCTCACATAGACTTCCCTCTCTGTTATTGAAGGGTAGCACAAATCCTGCCAACACAGACTTTTCATCCCTGAAACTCACTGCAAATAACCATTAAAAGCCCCAGAATATATTGCAGTAAATCAAACCATCTGAGTCCCTAAAATTGCTTTATAGTGTGAGAGCAAGAGAGTGAAACTATGACTTTTCCTCCACACCTTTTTTTGACCTTCTTCTCATCTGTCAGAAAGGACCTCCTAACCCTCAGTGTGCGGGGCAGTTACTGTGGCTGCTGTTGTGGAATTTACCTATGCATCTTAAAGGCCCATGTGTTTTTGGCCCAGCTGTGCTCTGGCACATCACCTGCTCCTTTACATCCGTGACCTCTCTCTTACTAGCCACATCTGCTCAGTGTAGTTCAAAGTAACATATCTCACAGAAGGTCATCCAGAACATCCTGGCAGGCTCCCCTCTGAAGTCACTAACTCTCTGTGTTCATCTTGGTGTTACAGGGCAGGAGAAAAATAAATAAATAAATAAATAAATGAAACTATTTCCCCAATGGTTTTAATAAGAAAGATATGTCAGACAATACTCCCTCCACTCTCAAAAATTTGTCACAAGGTATTATGTGGAAATCAGGAAAAGCTGTGAGGAGGCAGTCACTTGAAGGGCCAACATAGATCCGGACTAGAACAAAACAACTGAAGCTGAATCAGGGTTGAAAGCACTTTCCTCAGGTGGCCCAGCATCTTCACAGCACCCTGCAGTACAAGCTTTGCAAATCACCTCACTGATGGAGGGAGGCAAAGCAGAACTGGCCACAGATACACAGGGCCTGCGATGATGTTTATTCTGCCCTTTGCCACTTCTGCCTTGTTTATATGTGACAAAGCAGTTTGTAAACATCTAACACAGTGGCACAGTTCAAGCTTGCAATTGGTGGAAGGTGTGTACACATTTTTAAATGCACTCAGTTCTCTTTTTGCAGAACATTTGTATTTCTCTAAAAGTAATTGGAAGTAGAACACCATGTTAGAGTATAATACTGAGTGCCAGAGAGAGAAACAGGTATAAGTATTTGTTGTCTCTTTTTCTTCCCTACTAAAAACACAGAGAGAATTGCCTTATCTCTGTCTTCTTTGAATATCTCTGAAGATCGAGAGGCTCATGGTCAAAGCTATTATAAATTCCTCTCTACCATGGTTCTCTAGCTGGTATCTGTGCTAGCTTCAGGCCTTATCCAATAATTAATCAGATTGCCTTGGTCACACATACATGGACCGTAAAATGCGTCTGCAAGAAATACAACCAGCCCTGATTACACAAACACAAGGATCTGATTTATTCATCCATTTGGTCCAAATAGAAGTAAAGCTATTGTTTTTAACCTGGGGTGTAATCCAGCACTCCTGATGTCAAAAGCAGTGCTCTCATTGACTTCTATGGGACACGGGATCAAGGTTTCTGCCCAACAGCAACAGATAGTAAGTCATGCTTGTAGGGAAGACAAGATTCCCAATGGCAACTTAGAGTGCAACAGAGCCTTAGCTAAACGCTAAGAGTGGATGGCTTCATTATAAGGAGCATCTTCTAGCACACAAGGATAAATCTGTTTAGGTACCTGTGCTGAACAGCTGTGCCACACTGGCTACACTCCCAAACCGCCATTTAAATTCAGTGAAAAGTCCTGAGGTCTTTTTCTTTCTTTCTTACTTTCTCTTTCTTTCTTTTTCTTCCTTTCTTTCTTTCTTTCTTTCTTTCTTTCTTTCTTTCTTAGTTCCTTCCTTCCAAATTCCTTCCAAATTCCTTCCTTCCTTCCAAATATCTTCCTTCCAAATTCTGAGTTCCAAGTTCCAAGTTCCTTCCCTCCAAGTTCCTTCTGAGTTCCTTCCATCCAAACTCCTTCCTTCCTTCCGAGTTCCTTCCGAGTTCCTTCCGAGTTCCTTCCGAGTTCCTTCCGAGTTCCTTCCGAGTTCCTTACTTCCGAGTTCCTTCCCTCCTTCAGAGTTCCTTCCTTCCTACCTTCCTTCCTAGTTCCTTCCTTCCCTCCTTCCTTCCTTCCCTCCTTCCTTCCTTCCTTCCTTCCTTCCTTCCTCCGCCCATTCTGAAAAAGGCAAGAAAATGATCTGAGCACTCAGGATGGGCATGAGGCTTCACTGGCTCGGCTCCAAAGGGAATGAAATTACTTTGAGGAATTTTCAAATTTTGCATAAAATTAGCAGGATGCCAACCCACACATTTAGATGTGGGACAGATGAAAATTACTGTCACAGGAGATGTGGAAAGTCAAATGACAAGACAACATGCTCCTCGTTCTTGTGTCCAACAATGACAAAAATCTGGAAGGAAGTGGTAACACAAGGGGGGCTATCTGGGCTTACAGGCTGCCAGCACTGGTGCATTGTTTTTGTTGCATGTCTATTCATAACTAAAAAATGTAGCAAAACATGTCATAAGGCTGGTCCTCATGTACAAAAGGTTCAAGTAAATGTACTTCTGGAGTCATTGGGTTTCAGGGGGACTAACACTGAGTTTGCAGAATAATTTCTTTAGGAGAAAGACTGCTGGTATAGGAATGGAGATGGCATGAAAGAAGTGCTGCAGCAGCTGGGACAGCAGTGTGATTGGCACAGATCTTAGGTGACCAATGTTCAAGCATTTGATTGCAAGGTAGTGGGAGAAGGCTGCTGAAAATCTCTGCCAAGATTCCTTGTGAAATGAACACAAGAAAAAATTCATTATTCCAGAGTGGAAAGTCTGGAAGACAGTGACAATATTTCCAATCTTGTTTTCACTATTTATTTCAACCTTTAGAAATTCCTGAATTTCTAAAGAAATTCAGGAATTCCTGAATTTCCTGAATTTCTAAAGAACTAGGAAAGATATTTGCTTTCTACACTACAGCCCACAGTATCCCGAATAGAGCAGATAAAAATAAAAATGATGTTTTAGGTAGGAAATAATAGTGACAGCGGCCTCTTGATTGACATTTAAGACTCCAGCTGTACAGGACTTAAAAGCCCCACAGGAGCGAAAAAGAAAGAGGAAAGCAGAAAGAGTTGCAGCAGGAAGATTGGCAGCCAAAAGGAAGTTAGGGCCAGAGGTCTCTTCAAGCCTGGGACAGCGTAAACAGATTTCTTGGATCTGAGGAAGTGCCTTATTAGAAATGCCAGGAAAAGAAGGAAATTTTACAGCCCATACACAGAGTATGGCTAATGGACACAGGACAGATTGGAGCAGGTAGGATGAAGAAGTTAGGGACGAATCTGTCAGTGCAAGTGGATACAGGAAAGAAAACCTTTCAGACTGTTAGTCAAAAGAAAGTGGGAGAATTTCAGTCCCACCAATAAATCATAGGAGAGCTTGTGGTGAGATCATTATTTACGTAGAGGGTGGGGTAGGACCTCAACCATGCAGGGTGCTTTCAGCCTGGGGCTCCATCCACAGAAAGATTGTCACAAAGCCAAGTGGGGAAAGCAGCTGAAGTGAGGACAGACAGGTCCAAATTTTATAAAATTGCTTAAATCCAGAGATATCCCACATTTTTGCAGACTTTCAACAATGTTACTACAGAGATGATTATGAGAACTGGCAAATTGCTGCTATGACACGGTACTTTTGCTGAGCCCAAGCTAAAGGAAAATAACAATTTAAATTTTTTAAAATCCTTTCTTCCACTCACAGTACAGAAATCATGGAAAGCTGAAGCAATCAATCCAGTGCAGTAAAATACCAAGAGCTCCTCTTAGTCTGAGTGAAAGTTCTGTAATTCATACACTGAATTAGCTATCAGTATTTTTTCCATCACAAGGAAAATGATTTTTCATATGAGATTTTCATGAGAGATTTTCATACGAGATAGATGCTCACAAGACAGCAAAATACTCCCAAGTACACTGGGAAGGAGAAACAGAACTGCTCATTGTCTCAGACCCCAGAGCTCTTCCAGCTCTCCCTGCCAAGACAGCAGAGTACAATAGGTGTGATGCTCCTTTGGGAGCTACACTTCAGTGTCTGTCTGGCTGGTTTTAGAGCACATTCCCTATTGTCCTTTTCACACCTACGGTCCAAAGCTCCTGAGAACCATCACTGAATTCTTCAGAGAATAAAGCTGAAAGAAAAAGAGGAAAGGAATGAAACACCTGCTTTTTGTTTGCCGTGTTTTTCTATTTCCAATAATAATTGCACATCAAAGTGGGAAACATCGGTTCCAAAGAAGAAGTAATGTACATGATGAGTTTTGTTCTACTTCAAGCTAGGGGACAATTGGCTTACTGTGGAAAATTTGTCCCAGTCCTTTGTTTTTTCCTGAGTTCCACTAGTAAAAAAAGGAAAAAAAAAAATGGAATTTGTTTTTTCAAATTCAAATGCTTGAGAAGTTTTCCCTCGGAAAACACAACACAAACCATAAAGCACGTGGGTGCTCTGGCAACCTGTCTGGGTTTTAATGAGCATCATGTATATTTTTACTGGGGAGAAAGGAGTTCCTGTGTTTTTTTTCCAATATACCATTGCTTTAGTGGGAGTCAAATGTGAAGTGAAACCATAGTGTTAACCAAGAGGATACCAAGATGATAGTGTTCTTCAGTTGTTCCCAGCACTAATACCCACTTGAAAGCAGTAAGGAGACCTTATTTCCTTTTGGGGGGTTTATTTTAGCATTTGAAATATGGCAGATAGCATAATTGGATTTTAAATATCTGATCCAAATTTATTTCAGGGGACTGAGTCAAAACAAATACAAATTCAAGATTGTCTAGTGCATTTAAAAACTGGCAGCACACACATTTCAGGACCTCACCAATTACAGCACTTCACTTATTTCTGAAATAGTTGGCTGTGTATTATTTCTATCTAAAACCTGGTCCCACACTTTCAGGCTTAGTTGCGGGTTCATAAGTGTTTGCTCTATTATTCAATCGTATTATAAAATGAACCACATTTTCCAATAGCTACTTCATGTTCCCTATTTCATTTTTAATTGCGGCGTTTCTTCAAACATCAGTTATCCCACAGGATTTCGGGTTTGGACCACTTTTGCAAGCCACTAAAAGTGATGAATTCTTGAAGTTTGCAATCTGAGCTCTGTTTAAGCCCACATACCAAAATCTAATCCAAAACCATGTCAAAGAAGCCAAAACCAACCCCATACCACTTCCTAGGTCTAAGTTGCATAACAAATAGTACCCTCCCATAAAAAAAACATAGGCCCCCTGGTCTTCTGCATTTTTCATGAACAGAGAGTTATCTCAATATCCATGAT
Organism: Xenops minutus; assembly: GCA_035221455.1. NCBI lineage: Eukaryota > Metazoa > Chordata > Aves > Passeriformes > Furnariidae > Xenops > Xenops minutus. The sequence goes on from JAWWEE010000085.1 coordinate 41,126,951, forward strand.
GCATTAATATTGTCTTGTACCATGCAAACATGAGCTTTCTGTCAATTGTATCTGCTTTTTACTCTCACATTTTAAATCCTCCAATTTTCTGTGATGCGATGACATTGTTTGTCTCTCAAATACATAGAAGAAGCTTTTGTGATGATTGACAGGCTATTTTTCATCAGCTAAACCACCTTTTAATCATTATTTTAATTTTTGAATGTCCCAAACTGTCCAGATGCTGCTCGTGCTTGTTTTCCCATACCAAATTTGCACTCTTGAGGACCCTTCTCTGCCCTATGTTGCAACCACTAGGACATCCCACGCTCTCTCAGATAAATATATGGGTCTTTCAGTGTGGCCCTAAGGAATTCACAGAAAAATCTCAGGCCAGTAATTCAGCTTTCTGAGGAAAAAGAAAAATCGTTTTTACAAAGTCCACATGTGAAGAGAACAATCAATCATCATCTTCTGGTGGAATGACAAAAAAAATGCTGGTAAGGATGAAGTTGCTGCCATATGACTTATAGTGGCTGGTATCCAAGCAATCACCACCTCTCAGGCAGGTCAAAAAGGAAAGGCACCTTCAGCTACATCTCCTATCATCACTCTGTTCTTAAATTCTTGTTGCACCACAAAAACCCCAAAATTTTAATTTTTCTTCTATTATATCTTGCAAAGCACTTTGAAGGAAATGAGTTCTTTTACCTAAGTTCTCCTGAAAGGTTTTTGCTCTAGGACTAAAGTAATGAGTTTGTCACCAGGTTGTATTAAAAAATTGTCTCTAGCTTAAGATGTAAACCAGTCTTGCTGCTGGAAATGCAGTAGACAGGGGGTTTATCAGGCACATCATCGCTAGTCACCCCGTTCTGCTCTGCACTGGGGTGGCCTCACCTTGAATATTGTGAGCAGTTCTGGGTACCACAATATAAGAAAGATATTAAGCTGTTACAGGGCGTCCAAAGGAGGGCAATGAAGATGGTGAAGGGCCTTGAGGGGAAGCCGTATGAGGAGTGGCTGAGGGCACTTGGTCTGTTCAGTCTGGAGAAGAGGAGACTGAGGGAAGACCTCATTGCAGTTACAACTTCCTCATGAGGGGAAGGGCAGGGGCAAGCACTGATTTCTTCTCTAGGGTGACCAGTGACAGGACCCAAGGGAATGGCCTGAAGTTGTGTCAGGGGAGGTTTAGGTTGGATATTAGAAGGAGGTTCTTCCCCTAGAGAGCAGTTGGGCACTGGAACAGGCTCTGCAGGGAAGTGGTCACAGCACCAAGCCTGCCAGAGTTCAAGAAGTCTTTTGACAATGCTCTCAGTCATATGGTGTGACTCTTGGGGTTGGTCCTGTGCAGGGCTAAGAGTTGGACTTGATGATCCTTGTGGGCCCCTTCCAACTCAGCATATTCTCTGTCCATTATTTTTTACTGCATTACTGTACTGAACTATATCTTCATCCTTAAAACAGCAAGGTACTTTAACCATGTTAAGTATAGACCAGGATAGAATATTCTTGTTACATGCAACACAAGCCTACCTGTTGTATTTAATTAGGCTGTTATGTTGTTATATTTTTATTATTGTATATTATTTAATTATATTGTGTTATATTATTATCCTGTATTAAATTGTCATCAAAATCTGTAAAAATAATTTTGCAATAAAGCAGCGCCTTTGATTCTGTGAGGAGCTTAATGATAAGTCTATGCATAAATCAATCACTGTTCAGCAAAGCTGTTTCTCTACATGCCTACATATACAAAACACTTAAGTGTTTTAGGTTCAACACACACTTCAGCAGGAGTTTGCTTGAAAATACACAGGTATTTTTCAATACAAACAGACAGAACAATAAAGGTCAAATAAATCCAAGCACTTCAACTGAGGAGCTAAGGACAAGACAAATGATGCTCTTTAATATGGCTGGTAAAGTAGGCGAGACAAAATTATCCAAAAGGACACCCTGAGTGTGCTGCTCTTATGTCAGCATGTAGCTCATTTTCCCATTAAACTTCTTAGTTAATGTATAATAAAAGACCACTTACAAAATATTACAATGTATTAAAAGGACTGTATAATGCTGAAAACACCACAGTTTTTCATCTGAAAATGTAAGATATAATGTTAGAGCAGTGAACAATTATAATTGCACCAGGCATATCTTAGAATACAAATGAAAAGAGATAAATTATTACAAATCCTACCAACAATATAACACTACTTAGGTCAACTTCTGGGACAAAATTTTAATTAAAAGTAAAGGGAACCTGTTGCTATATTGAGAAATGAATAAACTTATAGTTTGACCTGCATAATCATAACTAATTTTTTTGCCCACCCATAATTCCACCATGGGGAACAGTATTTTTATGCTCATCATATTTAATAGTTGAAGATGTATGTGGCCATTCATTTGGAGTTATATTATTCCTTCACTGTGATTGCAACTTTCCCAAGTAGCCTCTGAATTTGACACATACAGACTTTCAATGTGCAGATTTGTGGTGGTGAATTCTGTTCATGTAAAATTCACAGAAGGTGAGTTGGGTTTAAAGGCTGCATACATTGCCTGAACAACCTCAGGAGACGTTAACAGAGTATTTAACAGAAGCGTGATTTGGTAAGGAGAGTAAAGTCTGCCTTGTATCTTTCCACTCCTTTTGAATGTAGATAACGGTCTGTTCTTATAATTTTTGAAATATCTAAATCTTGACACACTCTTACAGAAAAAGGAATCATTCACTGTGCATTTGCTAGAAGTAGCCCTCCTGTTAACTCTCATGTGAAGCACCTTACATCCATTCAGATATAAACACGTTGGTTTAGTCTGCATCTACGATTGCTAGACTGGGAAAAGTTGACAACAAAGAGGGGAAAAGGAAAGCAGAGAAGTTACAGAAGTTTAAAGCAAAATCTGAAATTGAGCTGAGGACCATCCTGACTTATCTGTTATCACTGCCTTTTTTTAGTAGTCCGCTCCATGCTTCTCCTCTTCCTCTTTATTTTTTCCTTGACTTCTCCCTTAGATATCTAGTGCCCTTCCACAGTCTCTCTATACCTATTTTGTCTCTGGTACCCATCTCAGTTCTTGCTCCTCTCTCATTTAGCCCATTTCCCTGCTCATTCCTTCCTGTTTCTTACTTTTCCATGACTTCCTGACACCACCAACATGTGCTGCCCACTATTTTTCAAACTTTTCTGTTGCCTCTCAGTTTCCTTATTTCCTTTTTTACTTTTTACTCTCTTCCTCACTCTGATTTTTCATTCTGTTTTTTTTTTTAATTTTGTCTTCAGTGATTGTCAAACTTCATCAAGCTTCTGTCTGTTATTTTCCATTTACCTCCTTTATTAGCCCTTTATGTTCATATTCCTTGTGCCAGTACCCTTCTCTACTGATAACTACACTGCTTGTTCTCCTGTTTTCCCTATATCTTCATTGTTTGGTAGAAAACGTCATTGAAATGGGGCAGTTTTTTATCAGCACAGTGATGGTGCAGATCTGATCCACTAGGTTTAAATAGTAATTTCCATTTCAGTGTATGCAGCTTTTTACTACTAATTCCTTTGAAGTGTGAAATCTATTGTTATGCTAAAATACTGGAGTAATGCATTGTGGGGAAAAAAAGACCTATCTGTAATGGAATTTTAACTTGCTAAATCAAAATCAGAATGTTGAACGGGTAAGTAAATGAGTTATTTATACTACCTGTCACTCTACCTTATCTAGAAAATAATTCAGTAGTTCTTATACACAATTGTTCCTTGCATGTATTTTGATGTGTGATAACTGTAAAACATTATCAGTGTCAGGAACTGTGTATACTCAAGTTGTTTTTCACATAAATGGAGCTGAAAATGCTGAGAAGAAAGCCTCATACCTGATGCACATCTTGTCATTAATACAAAGTCTGAAGCATGTTGTGTACAAGAGAGACTGCCCAGATGTGGTTTAAAGAGTCTGTAAGCACAGGCACTGGAATGTGTATCTGAAAATGAGAATAAAAAACCCCCATGTCTTTAGTATTTTGGAATTGACTAGGCCTGTATCCAACTGGTTGTAGGCATTCTTTGTGTGCATTAAAACTGAGCATTCTGAGAATTATATTGCAGCAGTTTGCTAAATATTTGTTGTAACTACATTTTCTTTCCTTCTACTTAAAAAATCCACCCTAATCTAGACATTCTGACTCATTTTATATGTTTTCAGAGACTAAAAGGTTTCTGTATTCTTGGAACATATGCTCAACCAGTTTTATCATCTGCTCCTAGTTTTCTTTTTTCCCATGTCCATTTACTTAAAAATGTGCTCTATCCATATGAAGCACTAGGAAACCTCTGTTAAACAGACCATGGAAAATGCTAATATCTCCTTTCAAACTGTGACTATTATCAAATGCATACACAGAAAGAGATCTTTATGCCTGCCTGTGCAAAGAGTACAGGCTATCTTGACTCATTATGTCTTTGCACATAAGATGAGCTAATCAGGAGAGCAGTTTGTGCTGTGGAGGAACGTGCCTGGATCAGTTCCACATCCACTTGCTGGCATAAGCTGCAAAGCCTGCTCTGCATTTCCTCTGCTCCCCACTAGCTAGCCTGGTACAGTTACTTTTCTCTTAATACTGCACCCATAAGAAAAAGACTGATTAGGACATGAAGAGGTAATAAGGTAATGTCAGGGCTGCAGATTTCTGTTGAAATGTAACAGTAAAGGTCAATGCTGAGTGGAATGGCAGGACAGAATTCCCATATGTTGTCCTCTGGTAAGGTAGCCTCTTTCCCTCAATGCCATAGAAATATCCAAATATCATACAGTAGACATCAGAATCTTAGGAATGTCATATCCCAGGTGATATAGTGTACATATGCAGAATCTTGTGAAAGCCACATATTCCAGGGAACCAAAATCAAGGTGGACCCAGTCCAAAATGCTCTGAATCCCAAAGAGGTTTTTTTATATACACTCTAGCGCCAATTTATAGAGGTAAGAGATTTATACAAAGTACTTATGCAGTATTTTAAGCAACCTGATTGGATTTCTTCAGCATCGCCCCACCTACTATGCTAAAAGTATAGTGAAGCCAAAGAATCTAACATGGAAAAGAAGAATAAACAGAAACAAGATACTGAAATTTTAATTCTGCTGAACAGCAACAGAAATTGTTGGCTTCAGTAAGACAATTTTGCTCCACACTTCTTATGCTGAAAAACTTCTAGACTGTTTTTTTATTTTTATTCTACAAAAGTTGAAATACTTACTGTGCAATATTTATGTGACAAAGAATTGTTTTTCTCTTAAACTTTCTGTTATAATGGGAATGGCACGGGAACTTCTGCCAAGCCTCTACAGAGGTTTACTAAAATGGAATTCTCTGATTTTTGAGATTTTTAAAACTTGTTGATTTGTCTCTGCACTTTTACTCCAGAGAGAGATGAATGTCATTTCAGATGAATCGAATTAATGGGCACGCCAGGTTCCCACTATCTCACTATATCTCTCTATGGAAGAACCAGGTAGAACAGAGATAAAAGGTTTTATAGGATGTACTATAGCACTTTTGATTTCTTCAGTGTGAGGATAGTTCATGAGCAAACAAGAGAAGTACAACTTAATTTAGATGGAACTGCATAGAAAATATTTATTTTCTGGAATTAGCATTTTGTTTCCCAAGGTCTAGCTGTACTGGAGGCGGGCTTGTGGAGCAGAGAGACAACTCAATATGAGTTAACAGCAAAGCTCAGTTTATTGCAAAGCACACAC
>JAWWEE010000085.1:41143051-41170194 GCA_035221455.1 Xenops minutus
TCATTCTCAAATTCTTAATTTTCTTTATCTGCAGTATTTGCCTTGGTTCACAAGAACAGTGTCATACTAAGGTTCCTTAATTTGCCTTAAAAATTTTAAGTCTGGTGAGTTTTTACTTCAGCTATTGCACTGAGGAGCAGTCCTCTCCCTCTCCCTTCCCCTCACCTCCTCTCCCCCTTTTTTCCCCTCCTCATCTCATGTTGTGTTGTGTCCTCCCCTCTCCTCTCCTCTCTAAAATCCTTTCTTTTTTCTTTCCTTTTTTCATTTTTTTTCCTTTTCTCCAATCCTTTCTGTTTGGGCTCACCAATTAGTAGTATTTTTCAAGTGAAAAGACTGGTTCTTTTTGCCGGTGGTGTTGATTAGCAAGTCACAGTGAGAAAACTGTAGAGTAATTCTGGCCCTACTGGCATGAGTCTGTAGTGATGTCATTTGTAGCATATTTTCTCCCTTCAGTATCTCCACTGGAGAGAGGTGTCTCCAAGGGTCTGTGCAAGATATAAATTGCCATAAAGACTGTGATTTACATCTATTGACAAATACAACCTAACTACCTGAGATAAGCGAGAATAGCTGCAGAGGATGTTGTTCAAGCTCTGTTCATCACTGCTTTATTTTTCCAGTTACATGCAGGTTGGACATAACCATTCATTTGAAAAGAATATTTTTTTCTCAGCTGCTGTTGTCATGGGTGGAATTCTGTGTGAGGCTGCAAGTGCTCCCAACATCTATAGCTGAAAGCTGTGTTCCTCCAGCCAACTGTCCTTGTCATAAGCATTAGAAATCCTGAAGGAAGGACGTTCTCAGACAAAAATCAAACTGTTACATTTTTTTCTTCTGCAGTGACTGTGAGCCCAGTTCCCTAGGACAAGCCCAAAACAAACTTTTCTGAAGAATAGCTTTTAAAATTAGTCCTCTGAACTATGACAAATTTGATTGCAATAGTATGTAACACTTAAATATGATACATCTTCAACCTAAGGTACACGCATTATCTAGTGAATTTAACCAAATAAGTCACATCAAAATATCACAAATTGCAATTGTCTTAGCAAAGACCATTATAATTAGATTGGAGGCAGATGTTCAATTAAACTATCAATAGTAATAATGAAATGGGAGAAAAAATACCCCACCTAAAATCTCTTCTATATCACACAATGTTAGTAAGTAAAGATTTAGCAAACAAATTGAAACATAGGCAGAATGTTTATGTTCTTCTGTAAATTCCAGCCTTTTAGCTACTGCTTAGGGATTAACATATGAAAGCAATGTCTTTTCTGATTCATTTTCTTTAAATTTTATTAATTTTTTCTAGGAAACATTTTAATATGAAAGTGATATTACCAGTTTCCCTCTCTGCCTTTTGTAATGAAGTAAACAAGCCCAAAGATCCCTCTCAGCTGTGCAAAGGCTTTTGAGAAAAACATTTTGCAGGCTGTCTGACAGCCAGGGTAACTTGAACTGCCACAATTAATTTTGCTTGGAAAATCTGGAGTAAATGCACTGCAAAGTTGTTCATTTAATGTAAGTGTATATCTGGGCTTGAAAGTGTATCTGACCCCAAAACAGTATTCATGAATCATAGTCCATGAACATCTGTGCCAACAGGGAGGCACGGCTGAGCAAAAATGCATTTGCAACTTCTCTCCCTACCTCTAATTTATATAATTTAACAAATGTTTACTAGAGTTTTAATGGATCTAGTAAACCATGCCAAAGATGCCTGTGGAACTACTTTTGTAAAGCAATTGGAGATGAATATTTCATTTAGTCCTTTGTTGTATCAGTACTCAAAATAACATCTCCAAATTGCAGTGGAAATATGGAGGAAACCATCCTCAAAGGCTGTGGGTAATTTTCATGCTGGAATCAAACTCTTGCTTAGGGGTCCAGGCGCCTCCTGGTCACAAAGGTACTGCATCCCAGCACTGCTCCTTTGCTCCAGTATCTCCAGTATCCAGAGCAATACTGGTTGTGTTCTCATGTGGCTGTTACACCATGTACCTTCTCTAGTTACTTGTATTTGGGCGCACTGTACTGCCAAAAACTTCTCTAGAGAACAGACTGGTCAGACACTTTAATTAGGCACTTAAAAAAGGCTGTTTTCTGAGTATAAGCAGTAGGAAGTTCTTCTCTTGTTGAGTAGAGGAAGGACGTGCTATATTTCTTAGGCTGCGAGAGTTTCCATCTGCTAAGGAGGGATTGAGCATCATGGTGTGTATTGAGGCAGTTTCAGCCATTTCACCAGAAAGGCCAATTCCTAGTCCTGCTCTCACCACCTATTAAGTCAGCCTGAACTTTCAGAATTCAAGGCCTGGGTTTTTAGGGTTTCTTTCTTACTGTTTCAGCTGTCAATTAAAGGAGATTGGACAGTAGTATCCAGCTGGATGCAGAAGAAGAGCTGTCATTCTGCATATGTCACTGTTTTTGTTTATAATTTGGTTTTATGATTTCAGAGGCAGCCCAGTCTTGGCCTCTGCTTAGGCTCAGTGCATAATTGCATTGCCTCTGATGACTGCACTGAGTGACACCGTCCTAGAAATTAAGTGGCTGTAATTCAACTTCCCAGGACATCTGGAGTCTTTTCTGACAAGTTATTATTCTACACACTGAATTTAACAAAGCTAGCCTTTGGTTAAGAGCCCTACTGGTACCTTATATCTTAAATCTCTCTGGAAAAAACTGGGCATATCCCTGGGAATGGGCTTTTTACCACCTCTTTTGAGGTACTGGTGCCCTAGTCTTGCAACTGGCCAGAATCTGCCTGCTGGTGCCAGTAGCTTTGCAGAGCTGCTGGAGAGTACACAAGAGAACAGCAAATGAAAATCACGCTGCTTCTCTGTTTCCTATCTGAAACAGAAATTATTTTGCCAGTCTTTGGTAAAGTATTTCTATTATATATCTGCTGTTCAGAGGGTGAAGGTTAGCCTGCTAAGCTGTCCAGACAGCAAAAAGAAAATAAATGGTAGGTGCCAGGGATGGTGGAAGAGGAACTCTCCAGGTGCCTGCTTGTTCTTATTCTCAGAACTTGTGCTTTAAATGGCAAAATAATATTTAGCTTAGGCATCATTTGGATAGAGAGAATGCCCACCAACAGGTTTGTGGAGTGCTGCTTGGGAACACAGCCATGAACATAATTCCCCAGTTACCTTTGCCCCTCTGGTGCCAGTTTTCATTGAGGTGCAACTGAGCAGAAAGCTGAAATTCTTTAGGGATAAGGCATGATGCAGAAAAAGCAAGGAAAACTGCAGCATGCCTGTTGCTGATCCCTGTAGGGGTTTGCCAAACTGACCTCCTCATAAGGGAAAGCTAACACCTATTGATGTAAAGTCATTCTCTTCCTTTGTTTTGCTCAAGATTGCTGAAGGTGGTGGGTTTTTAATTGACACAATTTGAGTGAAAGCAGTGATGGATCAGAGCTAGAGTTCCTTCTACTCCTGCTTCATACACTGTTTTAAAGGTTTTTTGATTGATGTTGGCAAAATTGTGCATGGTTCTTTCTTGTGCAGATGTTAAGGCAGTTACTTTATGCTCTTTTGGAACTAAAACAAGCTACAATACAGCCATACCCAACATCCATGTTATTGTTTAATTGTTGTTGTTATTGTTATTGTTTAATTCACCATCAGAAAAGCAGTGGGAATTGTCTTTAAATACCTTTTATTCTAGAGAACAGTATCACATGGAGATCACTGAACAGCCAGGGTCCGTTGTTTATGAGGCATTATTTGATTGTTTGAATTTCATTTCTTCTATTCCAAGCAGAAATCTGTGAACCAGAAATCAAAGAAAATTTCATTTCAGAAGCACCTGAATGCAATATATTTGAAGAAAAATATTTCTCTCACTCGGCAGCCGCGCCAGGGGACCATAATATTCCTGTTGCCAGCCACGAAGTCTGTGGAGCCACAAGGGACCCTCCAGTGTGTCTGTCCCCTGGAGATCCCTGCTGTACAAGTCATTTCAGAGCAGCCCAAAACTTCCAGCTCCTCCATCCCAGCTCTCTCATGGGAACACTGGCCTTTCTAAGAGCCCTGTGTCCAGCTCTTTCAGAATTTTACTCTAGAGGCTGGAGAGGAATGTGGTCGGGTTCTGAACATTCAATTCATTAACTACGTATCCAGGAACCCAGGAGAGTACTAAAGAAATCAAAATCTCACAGTAACTGGACAAGAGTGAAATGTCAGACTTACACGCTGCGTTACTTCTTGTGGGCTTTCTGTACACAGCATTTTAAATTATTTAGATTGGAACAGAATATGAGTGCCACAAAAGGGGAATATTTATGCAGTCCTGGAGATATCAGGCATAGCTTTGTATTTGCAGTGAGATTTATAAAACAAACCAGCTACCTCTAAATGTGACACAGTAGTGTTGATTTCTCTGAATAGTTCCAACTCATGCCTAGGAGGGTTGACTTTGATTTAAAAGGTAATTCTGAAGAACGATTTGATTCAAGTTTTCCTTTCTGTGGTTAGGCTGCAGGTGTCTGATGAAAGTAGTCCTGAGGTAAATGTTACTACTCATGGTCCCTGTATTCACTGCAAATTATTCACCGTTGTCTATTGTAGAGAGTGGAAAAAAAAAATTGGAAATGATATAAGCATTTTTCTTATAATAGCATTGTATATCTAATTCCTCTCAGATGTATAAAGTGACTGGATCTTTTCTAGGCCATTCCATACAGCTTAGAGATATCCTTCCAGCCACTCATTACTGAGTTACAATAAGCGCGATAGACTGATTAGACTAGTAGTTGGCTTGAATTATAACTTCCAGGCTTTCCTACTTCAATTGACATGCATACAATATGGAGTATAACAACCACACAATTACACAGTCTTAGAAATTGCCCAGCAGGGATGGATGATCTCCATTCAAATTTTCTGTTAAAAATTACAAATGTATCAGAACTGCTGTTTTAGTTTTTCTTTTTTTATTTTTTTTTTTTTTTTTTTTACCCCACAGCTGAGAAATATGTCTGTAAGCCTCAGGATACCTTCATGTGTCTCTGAACTTACCCTTTTTTGTGTGTTAAGAATTTGGCTAAACAGAGCCAAGCTGAACTTACACTACACAATAAGACTCAGAGATGTAACAGTACTGATCTCTGTTGATGTCTAGAAAAGTCCTGCAAGTGTCATAGGATTGAATTCTGCATAATATGGGGGGCATTCATACAGTTTCAGAAATTTCAAGGTAAAATCATAGTCTTAAGGGCAAGAACTTTACTGACTCTATGCTGTAAAACTGATGGATATTCTCTTTCTTCAGATGATGGTGCTTGAATATATGTATTTTCAGACTAGAATGTTTGTAAGCCAGCTAGCAAGTCTGCTTCAAGTTCATTTAACCTGCAGCAACATCTTTCACATATGTGCTATTTCATAGCTCAGATTCAGGACTTATTTTTTATCTTCATGTTCTGGTAGTTTTCATTTTAGTTCTAAGCACAAATGGAGAAACAGTCTTCCAGCAGAAAATCTGATGAGCCTGATTTAATCTAGGGAGGGACTTGAACATCTAGTCCTGATTTACCTGCATGGGCTTACCTGTGTATGTTTTTCCAGATGAGGTTGGCTTGTGCTTCTAAACTATCAGTGCAGAACAGACATTGCCAAGAAACTAATCAATAACATACTAGGGAATGGCACACATACACACACACACACATCCCTCCCCCCTTTGCTGTTCCCGTGTTTTCGTGTTTCCATGATGGCATTTACAGCGCCTAGGAGCGGGATGTTCCTGCTGCTGTCCCAGGTGCTGACATGGATAGACTTCAGGAGGAGTTCAGGCATACTCCTGCATTCTTACTAGTTACAAATTATGTGCTTGCTTTTAAGTAGAGCTGTAATTGTGCTGTTTGTAGATTTGGCAGATTTGGTTTGTTTCTCTCCTTCTTCTGTTCAGTCAATCTAAAATTTCTGCTCATTTTTCTTTTAACTCTGTAAGAGTGATTTCAAGGTGGGTACAAGTTTCCCATTGTGGCAGCTTCTGGATTTAATGACTACTACCAGCACAGATTGAGGCATCATGAAGGGAAACCCAGACACATACTGAAAATATAAATTCTCTGTCATGCTAATGTTCTTTGTCCCAGTGACGTCCTTTTCTTTCCCCACCTGCACCTCAAACTCCCACTCTGTAGAGGCTTCCTTTATGCATGATTAGTCACTGCTTCTTCCTGCCAAAATAAACCTACCTACATTTTTCTTATTATCTTGTCAGAGAGTGCCCTGAAATTCTCTCACTTTCTTTGTTTGAGCAGTTCATCCCTTCTTATTTCTTTCCTTCTTTCCTTCTTCTTTTCCATCAGAAAGTATTCTTTACAGGGTGTGAAAGGCCAGGAGAGGTCTGTAGAGGTTGAATGTGCAATTTCAATCAACTGTTTACTAATGGTAGGTAAAATTTTTGCAAAGCTGTGCTCAATATTAAACCATTTCAGGGTAGCTTTAGAAATTGTGCATCTTTGGTGAATTTTTCTTTGCAGAGCTATATCCAGAAAAACGGAGATGACTAATGAAAACATTTCACCCTGAGACTGAAATTTCACCAGTCACATGGTTTTGAAGGGAATTTGCTGTAGTGAAAGTACTGTAGAGCCATGCTGCCTTACAGAATGCGAGAAAAAAAGGCCCATGTTTAACCTAGATAATATTTCCTTGTAATTATGAAAATTTCTTCTCACCTCCCTCTCAAGAAACAGCTTTGAATGTTCAAACTGAATTGCAAACAGTTGTTGGGATGTAAGTAGAGAGAAAGGATGGACATTAGTAATAATACAGCTACAGTGATGGACTCCAGAATATTAATTACATCCTTAGAGGTGGAATCTGCAGTAACATTTTAAATTCATACACCTTTTTCTCAAAGGAGCTGATAGCTCTTGCAGAACTAGATCTTGCAAACTGAGGGAAAATGTCCTGAGTCCTTTTGTAAACACACTCTGAATTTCTCCTTATGGTGGAGGAAATGTGGCCCAAGACACAATCTAAGCAGGTCATCTGAGAGCTCTGGAGATTTCTGATTGTTGCAAGTCACTTCAAGGTGACTGAATGTCACAGCGGGAATGTAACTTTGAAGGAATTCTTAGGCATAGATATTCTTGCTGTCACACGTCAGCTGGCCCAAAGGGCTACACAGAATTACAGAATTGCCCCAAGAGTCACACCATGTACCTGAGAGTGATGTCTAAATGCTTCTTGAACTCTGTCAGGCTTGGTGCTGTGACCACTTCCCAGGGGAGCCTGTTCCAACACCCAACCACCCTCTGGGTGAAGAACCTTCTCCTGTTATCAAAACTAAACCTCTGTGAAACAGCTTCATGCCATTCCTCCAGGTCCTACCAATGGTGACTGGGGAGAAGAGATCAGTGCCTGCCCCTTCACTGCTCCTTGTGGGAAAGCTGTACATAGGCAAGGTAAATATTCAGACAGGGTGTGTGCAGGAAAAATTGCTGTATTTGGTGATGATTTTGTCTGATTATGTTTTAGAAATGTATGAGAAAAATAAAGTGAGAGGCAAGTGTCAGGAGTAAATCTTGTACCTTTCTGAACAGAATCTGCGGGCTCTCACAGTGGTAAGTAGAGATTTACACACTGAATGCAACTCTGGGGAGAGGGGGAGCTAAGTAAGGAACTACCCAACATGATCCAGTATTTGAAGAGACTGGTGCCGGACCCAGGTAGGCCTGTCACCACAATATAAGAAAGACATTAAGCAATTAGAGAGCATCCGAAGGAGGGCAATGAAAATGGTGAAGAGCCCTGAGGGGAGGCCGTGTGAGGAGCGGCTGAGGGCACTTGGTCTGTTCAGCCTGAAGGAGACTGAGGGGAGACCTCACTGCAGTTACAGCTTCTTCGTGAGAGGAAGAGGAGGGGCAGGCACTGATCTCTTCTCTGTGGTGACCAGGGACAGGACCTGAGGGAATGGCCTGAAGTTGTGTCAGGGTGGTTGGACACTGAAACAGGTTCACCAGGGAAGTGGTCACAGCACCAAACCTGACAGAGTTCAAAAAGTGTTTGGCTGATACTCTCAGGAACATGGTATGACTCTTGGGGTTGTCCTGTGCAAAGCCAGGAGTTTGACTTGGTGATCCTAGTGGATCCCTCCCAGCTCACGACATTCTATGAGTCTAGAGTACCTGAAAACAAGGGTAGTTGGAAGATCTGTTCATTTTAAGTGGTATATCATTTATGTAAATATTGTTTCCCATCCAAAACAGAACTTCAGTAGTAGTCCTGAGGCTTTAAAATAAAATCCTACACTTGAAATATTAGAAGAAAATACAAGTTCCATAATGCATAATATTATTTTTCTAATGTATCACTGGCCCATAATGAGAAACAATCTATTATATAGATTTTGCATTCAATCTTTTTGTCAAAAACTACATAGCACATCAAAAGTTAATAGCACTAGGGAGTTCTGTGATTAATATGAAAACAAATTGTATATTACAAAATTTCTTTTGTTCTTCATCCTCAATGATGAAAACTGGTAGGATTTAACCTTTAAGGGTTAAAGAGTTTAATCAATGTCAACGTCTGATCTTCTGAAGGCGATAAAGAACCGTCTGTCTAGTGATACCCAACAGAACATCACTTTGTCAAGCCACAAAGCATCCAAAAGCTTGTCAAGTAAGTTACCAGAAACCTCTTTGTGGTTAGAACTCAGCTCCTTTCCTGCTTGACCTATTATTTGATATTTGACCACTTGGTTGCAAGACACTTGCTCTTTCCAGCTGAAATGTCACTGGGGCATCTTGTCAGCTCCCCGACATCTCGGCCTGACATACAATTTTACTTTTGTGTGCTACAAGGCAGAAAATGCAGGGCAATGGCCTTGTTTTAAATTCTGTCAGCATCAAAGATGGGCGTCACTCTTGGGTCCTACCAAGAACAACAAAAAAGAAGACTATTTGAAGGTCAAAACAGCCATTACTTTAAAGTCTTTCAGTTTAAACTAAATATATTACCTGCAACACTGTTTTGGGAACTGTCCTTATAAAGTATATAAACATATCATCAGAAATCCTCCCTCCACAATTCTTCTTCTTTTTTATGAAATGCAGACTTGATAAAAGGGTGAGTTTTCAGTGCCTGCAGGGACCAGATTCAGTGGTTAACTTAACTTGTTCAAATAGGCAAGTGGTATCATGTAGCTTTACAAGGAGCAACCTGACCTTCTCACATTGACCAGCAGTGACATTATTGTGCAGGAAGAGAAGCAGTCACATCATTTCTGTTTTGCACAACCTGCTTAAAGTTTGCAACTAAATGCTTGTCTTCAGTTGAGCTGACAAGAGAAAAGAGGGGGCTCAGTGAACCATGGCAGGGCTGCCATGAAATGACAGGAATCATTGGCATACATTTCAAATAGCTCTCTCAATCCTATTAAAGTATTGCAGTCCTGCTTTAAAATAGACAAGTATGAAACAACTTTGATAGATAGAGACTAAAATGGCTTATTGATTTTTTTTTTAAGACTGAGGAAAATTACCCAAAATGTGTCATTCTTTAACATTTAAAAATATACTACACAAAAAATGAACAACCACAACAAATAAAAGTTTAAAAAAATAACTGTTTCAGTATTCAAACAATGAGAAATGCAGAAATGTGAACATAGAAAAGCACATTTTCATAAAAAACATAAAATTTATATAAAAATACATACACTGAACTACAATTCAAAGATAGCAACAAAATTACATTTTAATTGCATCATTTTACATTAATACCATTTTTCCCTTCTAAAAGATTATTGATACTAAGAATCTGAAAATCCATTTTCCATTGTTCTTCTGGGATTGGATGTGACATCCAGGCTTAAGTAACAGACTTAAGACAGAGAACTGTCTCTGTTTTATGTAACACTGTAGGTTGTGTCAGGTTCAGCTTGCAATGCCAAAAAATCTGAGACAGAACTCTGAGCAGCTTGAGTTTCTCACTTAGACACACACTGAGGTTTGAACTTCCTCTTGTTTCCTGAAAAGAAAAATGAAGAATAAAAAACAAAACAAAAGAGAAGCTACATTTACTATTAAATACCTTTCACAAGGTAGGTATATGAAGTATCTGCAAGTGTTTGCTTCTTGTTTTAAACACTTATTAAAAATACATGGTACCTGACTACCTATAGTCATCCTTAATAAACAAAGAACATTATCTCAAGTATTCTGTACTAGTAAGTGTTAGAAAACAATAGCTTACAGAGAACTTTTACCCTTCTACATTATAATTTCCAGGTGGTATTTTTAATTAAATAATCAAACTCATTCTATAGTCTCCCTGTCATTGTTATTAGAAAACATGCCATGCTAACCAAAGAAGGTATTCATTTACTTTTAAATATATTTTACCATCAAGTGAAATCAGACATTTAATGCTCTTCAAATGTTATCCTGTTAGAATATGGCCAGAGAATATATACTGAATGCATGTTGATGGGAACACGATTCATATTTCAATGAGTCTCAACATTCAGTCAAACAGATATAAAGGTTAGACTAGTTAAAATTCAACATTAAAGAGGCTCCAGCACCAAAATATCAGGCATCCTACTTTGAAAGATTATGGATAATATCAGCATATCAGCATCAACAATTAAAAAAAAAATGCTAAAGAAGAGATTCTATATTCCCTTAATCAAACTTTAGAAAAGCCAATGCCGTATTTCTCTTCTGCTCTTTACTAATGCACTATACAGCTGTGAAAATAACAATAATTTCATCAGGTCATAAAACATGCAAAAACATTGCAAATTGTAATTACGGGGCAAAAATGTTAACATCCTGAATGACTGTTATGGTATATTTGAGGTTTAAAACACTCTCGCTTCAGCATTTAAGGAAGAGTATACATGCATCTATACACACACACAGAATCAGAAACACATTTATACATAGATTCCAATCCACATATTCATAGATATCCAGAGAGAGGCTGAAGGGTGTGTGTACATATTTCAATACATATTTCAATAAATCCAGTCTCAATCATACGTATAAAAACACATTCATGAGAGATTCCTCATTCCTCTGTTATAATTGCTGGAGAAAAATCAATTGTTGCCACTAACATCTACTTCAACAGTTCCCTTAGATATGGACTCTTTTGACTTCCTGATTCACCACAAGCTATATTGCAGCTACTGTAAACAACTAGACCATAATTAAGAACTATACAGTAGCAAATTTAGATGACTGTTTCAAGTAGTTAGTTAAAATGAGGTCGTGCCTTGGATTTTTCTACATTACAGAGGTGATGAGAATGAGATAATCAGCAGGACAAGCAAGCAAGACCTGTAAGATCTAGCTTTTCAGTCCTTCTGGGTTTGACTCTATGCAGAGTGAGAACCACTAAAAATCCAAAGCACAAATGATATTTACTGCTTTTTTACCAGTGGAGGTGAAATGAGATCTCTGTGAAGGCTATTATGCCAATTAACAGTCTGTTATGTGTACACTTTAATCAAATGACCACATGGAAAAAATTATCTCTAAAATAAAAACCATTCATTAAAAAAAAAATATTACAATATTAAAATATGCAAATAACTTGTGATGTTCTAAAAACATTTCTGCATGTAAAAAAAAATGAAATCAGTAAGATATAAGTGAAACAGGTTTCATTCTGGATAACAAATATTGAAGACAAATTTAAACATACTGGTTTGTACTGCTTTCAACACCTCAATTAAACAGCATACCACAAAGAGTAAAAAATCATATGTTATGATTAGACTCTCATATTAGTCTTTTGCAAGCTGTTGTGAGAGGTTTTTCTTGACGAATACGGCATCAAAATCCCAGTAAAGAGATAAGAAATCAGATTTCCTTTGAGAGTTGCAAAAAAAATGTATGAAACTTACTGATTGGCAGCAAGTCAATAGACTATGTTACAGTAAAAGCTTCACTGTTGGGGAAAAAAAAAAAAGCTCTGGTTTAGTTATCCAGATGCTACACTGTACTTCTTACAAAGAACAGAATACTAGTCATTTAATAGAAGAGAAATCAGATCTAATAGTAAAAAAAAAAAAAAAATCCTGGCTCGTTCTTTTAAGAACTGTTTTGATCCAATCTCACTATATACAATAGGATTCTATAGGTTAGAAGAAAAAATACTCATAACTGTTATAACACTCATTGTTTGAACACATATCTTCACACAAATTTTAAAGGCAGTTATAAATTCCCCAACAGACCTCTTTCAACATTATTGTATTTAGACACCTCTTTAAAACATGTATTAAACTGACAAACACAAATGACTATGCCAGCACTCTGATGATAATCCATCATATAAATATGCATTTAGGTAATTTTTGAAAGACGAATTATGTATCTTAAATAAAGTGTCCGTTCAGGTAAATCTTTAGCACAGCACTTTTGTTTACCCCATGAGCTGTACATGATTTCATCTGAACTGTAACACTTCACCAGGTAAAGATATAGATATTTAAAATAGATATTTAGGACATATATATGTAGCAAAAATAAGCTTTCAAAATATTTATGTAATATATGAATTAGCAATGTCCTATGTGCATTTTTCAAAGATTGATAGCCTAACTTTATAAAACACGATTTTCCAAAGAGCAAAACATGAAAAGTTAGTCTACATTATGGAATAATTGCTTTCTAAACCACAGTTAGCTCAAGCAATTTTTTATTATTACATGTGGAAAAGATATCTACAACCATTCTTCTGTGCAGTTTCTCTGTGATCAACCTACAATCACATTTAGTATCTAGCTTAAAGGTTGTCTCACAATACCTGAGCTGTTTTACCATATTTAAAGCTTATTTATAGCGGGTTGTTTTATTGTGATGATATTGTGAGGAAATACTTCAATACCACCATTTATTATATCCTTATATGTGTGTTTATTGCAATGTCAACTACCCAAAAGCATCATGTTGTGATGAAAGACGTTCATTTTGCTTTTGTATATCCACACTTGTGGAATAATATGCAGTTGGACACTTAAAATTAAGAAGACTATGCACTTGTTATGACAGTGGTGCAAACGGACAATTACATAAAGAAATATACTGTTAAAAGCATATTCTTCAACTGTAGTAGAACTGTAGTCAGAGCTCAAGGTACAAATCAGTCAGAACAGTTTCAGCCTTCAGAATCTACATGACATTACTGGACAATTTGCACTACAATACTACACTACAACTTTTCAAATGCCCTCAACTTTTTGTATGTTTCAAACTTCTTTCAAATATTCAATTTCAAAACACAGTAGCATAAACTTGTCTTCTGCTTTCTTGTGACATGTAACATGCTATACTATTAATGAATCATAATAATAAACAGTGATAAGATTTTTGTGCTCTAAGGCTTTTGGATTATGGAAGCAATAACAATTGGCTTCAACTGAGGTAAGAAAGCTATGAAACTGCTTAGAATCAGAACAGAAAATGACTAAATAAAAGACAAAATAAAAGGGTATAAAGAATAATACTGAATATAAGTTATGGGCATTCCCTGTATGATGATGTAGATGCAGTAACAAAATCACTGTTTTATCTGCAGGCAAATTAAAGAATTTTTGAACTGTAAGGCCAAAACATGATCTGGAAATCATCAGATGACAGGACACTTAGGTTTGTAAGAATGTCTGATAGCAAGACAAGTGCAGAGGGAGGAGCAAGCTCTTCAGAATTCTAGCAACCCCTAAAATCTCTGGAAAGGCTGTAATACAATGCCTCAAAAGTAGGAAGAAGCGTAAGTTAAGCATAGACACAGAGAATGGCGGGGCGGGGGGTGGGGGGGGGAAGTGAGAAACAGTGTATTTCTCCACAATTGATTTCTGATACCCAGTTCTCCCACCCTAACTCTGGAATACATAAATACACAGTATATCGGTAGATAGCAAATCACATGGCCAATAATACTCTTTTCAGCTTCTCCCACCTGGGCTATCCTTGCAGCTTGCATCATTTTACTGCAGCAATTCCCGTAAATGCTGAAGAAAGAACCACTGCCTTCAATAACCATTTTGCAGCACTTATGTGGAAAGCCTATTTCTCTACAGAGGAAGATGCACATTTGTCAGATCATTCAAAACCTCCTACTCAGACTGCTGTTTTCAAAACTAAGTTGCCTTTTGCCAGACAATGCCAACGGACTTTCAGTATGTTGCACTTTTGTTCTGCTGTTAAAAGTAACTCCATGAGTCATTTCTTACTCTCAATGAAGTAAATCAATAAAATGCTCGAAACTGGTGCTTAAAATGGAAAATACTACTTGTGGATATCAGTGAAATACAGTGCTACTTACAAATCTTTTTCAAAGCGGGAATGTATGCTGGCTGAAACTGGAAAGTTTGCTTCCGAAGTCAGTGATTTTACAATTCTGTATGCTGAGGCAGTAGGATTAAATTGGTGCTCTGACACAATGTAGGAAAACAGTAACATTCAGTATAAATTTTAATTGCCAGCATTCCTGCCTGGATTCTGCAAACAATTTGCTATCACAGAATAATTCAATGGGCTGCCAACTCATTACATATTAAGTCAGAAAGGTAGACGTGCAACACACTTTGGGTGCTGCTAGCCAACAATACTATTGTCTTTTTTCATTATCAAGAATTCCCTCTTCCACTTTCAGGAGTTCTTAAACAGACATGAGTCTGAAGTATCTGGAAATTACAATTATTATAATTTTTTTCCTTACTTTTCTAACGCTATAGCATTTAATACGTTCAGTGAAATCACTGTGCAGAAGCTCAATTAAGAGAAAGGTTTCATTATATTCTGCATTTGTTTTTCTAAAAGAAAATCCTGTTTTATTCACACAGTTAAACATAGTATCTTTGAGGAACACTCAGGATTGGATGGATTATCACATCAGGTGAACATCTTAGCTTCAAAGTTTTGTGGGCTTAAAGAAAAGTAACTTGGTTTTGCATTGCTAATTTTGATGTTTTCTAAATAAATGGGCCAAAATCCATACACAGCCTATACAGTAAGACTTTGTTCCAGATACTTCATTGGAATGTACAAGGAAGTCTCCCATTTTCAGCTCGAATTCTCTGCTCTGCACTAATAATACCGAAATATTAGACTACCAACGTACTGCTTTTTTTTTTTTTTTTTTTTACGGTGAAATGATTAGTCTGTTTTGATTTCGCTTCAAATTTCTAAAAAATTTGTACTTTTTGCCTGTGCTGCCTAACAATTATTTTCTCCTTCTCAAGAATGGAAGCAACTTTTATTTATTTTAAATTTGAGTAGCTAACCCAAATGATTATTGGTTTACTTTGTGCTATACGCTGCAAACAACACTGAAAGGTACACTGTACACTTACTATTGTGACAACACACCATGTTTTGCAGCAGTGTGTAAGACTGTTGCTATCTTTAACTGATGCCTCTCTTGCTTCCAAGACAGGCTTTCCTACTATGTTAGCTTTCCCACAGCTTCTCACTGTCTCAGATCAGCATCTCTCTCTCTCATGGTTCCCTTTCAGCTCTTCGCTTCTTTCTAGAAAGAAGGGGGAGAATGAGACTACAACCAGAGACTAGAAGACTCACAACATCATGCTAAGGCACCTGCCCATGAAGGAGTCCCCCCATTGCCTTTCTTCTGCCAGTGCTAGTGAGAAAACAGTCCCTATCCAATGAGTTAAAAGTGTCAAACTTCATATTCTCTTGAGAAATGTATTCAGCTAGCAGCCGAATTCCTAAATGGTGTAACTGTCTGACGTAAGCCTTCAAAGTTCCATCTGAGTTGCAAGTATACTGCCACTCTAGCAGAAAAAGGAAAAAGGTATATTTACATTCATTTTGCCAAACATTAGCATCTTCTGTCCAATCATTTGAATGCAGAAGTGTTAGGAGAAAACAGCTTAGAGAACAAGGGTTGACACATACAGTGTGAAATCTTAAGGTGCTTGAATGCAATGAGGGAGAAAGTGAGACAGAACCACATTTCATCTCCCTAACTGTGCTACAGTCCACATGAACTTTGTGACAGGTCTCTGTCTCTCAGCCACACTTCACTAGCTTCTGCTGACATTCAGCTGTCAGACAGCAACCCTTTACCATGCCCCTAACATGCTCTACAGCTTCACCCAATTAACTCGCTTTCACTTGACATTGCAGCAAAAAGCTTCATAATAGGTGGTCAAGGTGCACAGTGTTGGCTTGCCCTCTAACTGCTCACACACAGCAAAATGCTAAGCTACCTTCCTTTTTGTCTGTTTGCGATGAATTGGCACAACCACAATTTAGGCATTCTGCTGCTAAATGGGACAAGGACCGCAGACCTTTGCCAGCAGCACATTTATATATCTTTTACCAAGTCTACTTTTAATGTAGAATCCTACTTCTAATAATCATAAACATTTTGGAAAAAAAAAGAAATTATACTGATTCAGTAAAATACTTCAATCACTGTATAATTAACAAAAGTATACTGTATCAGCAATTTGGGTTCAAGGAGAAAGAGGGGGAAAAGTAATTATTTCCAATAGTAACACTTAACAACATAAAGGACGTAGGTCTACAAACAACAAAAGTGTCTTTATGATTCAGCTTTCTTGCATTCAGAAGATTAATTTTTGCTATGCATTTCTGCCAAATATGCAATATTTTTGAGGAATAATATTCAGAAATATGAATGTGTAGCTAATATAACAAATGAACTATTAAAAACTGGAAATCAACATCTTAGGAGTCTAGTGATAGTTTATGTAAAAACAAGAACAAACATGAAACTCACAGTTACTTTGCAGACAGATGCCTTGAGACTATGCCAGTTTGTTCACTACTTCTCTCAAGTATATTTATATTAAATATACGGAGTTCAGTATGTATGTAATAAGTACTGACGAAGCTCAAACAATCTCTGCTGAAGAGGCTGGAACAGTCTGGATTTAGCACTAGTGTCTGGACAGTTAAATCAGGAGAGCTACTATAGCAAATGTCTTTTGGTGGCCTTATGGGTTTCAACTACCACAATTCCAACAAGGCAGGACACAAAAGACTATCCACGAAGCTCTTTCAAATTCTGGTTTGCTAAACTACAGCAAGTATATAGGTTATGTAATCTATTTGCTTTCCCAGCATATTTATCTACAGGGACAAGTTCCCTTGCAGTTCTCTTTAAAAATCTTTGAAAGGACACAAGAAATCTGATTTTCATAAAGAGAAGATGTCCAGGATATAAAAAGTGGAAGCTCAAGAGAAGCTCAAAGCATGAAGGAAGGAAAACAAAAAGGACTGCAGTGTAAAGCAGACAGGAATTTATGGCAAGGACATAGAACCAACTTATCTTTATGAAAGGTGGTGAAAAGCAGCAAGTCATAAAGAATTGGAACTGGCACAACTGTGGAAGAGGCTGCTGATGAAAAAATTATAGTTTTGCAGCAACAAAATAAATGTAGTGAACACCTCACTCATATTCCATGTAGAAAAATAGTATTTCTCAGAATTAAAATGAAGCCTCAGGGACACACATGGTCTCTTAGCAGAGAATATTATTGCAGATCTCTCCAAAAATTTGTAGGTGAGCAAAAAGCTATTTTGGTTCACTTGGTTGTGAGAATATAATCTCGTGCTGTCTGTAATCTTGAAGTGTCAAGGGAAATGCTGATTTCAAGAACTGACAGCCTTTACCAGCCTCTAATAAAGAGCAGATTAATGTTAGCTCTTCAGAGACAATGGATTTAGGAGCATAAACTGGATACAGGCATGGTTTATGCAAGCTATCTGCACCTATTTGAAAAATAGACCAATTGGAATCTGTTATCCAAAATACAAACACTTGCATTTTGAGTAAGAACACCTGCATTTGCATTATTCTACAGGCCAATCTAAATTTCAGTTAATCTGAATAACTGTATTAAACCAAGCAGTAGTAGCAGTAGTAGTAAAATGATCCTCTAATGATAGAGCAAAAAATAACTAATGCATTACACGTTTGGAAGTCAACTATTACTAATGTCAATTTAATTTTTCAAAATGAAGGTTTATTAGTAAAATCATCATGGTATTAGGAGAACAAATGGTTCCACCCTTTCAGCACTGCCAATGCACGTACATTTTCTGGACAGTCCAGAACTGTAGATGTGTAGGCTGTTACCTCCCAGCCAAAATCCTGATAAGGGCTCCACACCACTCCCCCACAAATCAAATGAGAGAAAGATTCAGCAGGAAGAGATATATTTGTCTCCCTGTAGTTTAGGATAGTTTTCTAACTTTTGTTTGCTTATTGAAGGAAAGCACTTTAATGTTCATTCATCCTCAGTAAAACTTAGTGGTAGTAACTTCAGGAGGGAATTAATCCTTCTCTCACAGAACACATGCAATATCAGAATTCTAAAGGGTAGTTTTATAACAGTAATGGTCAGGGCAAACAGTTGGCTTTCCAGCAGTATTGCTTCTAAAATATCAGTTGATATCTGAATAGCTTAGAAAAAATATTTTAGGCCCAGTTTCAATTGATGGCTAACATGTAGGTCTTTCATAAATGCAAGATCCAAATTACAATAACTGGGCAAGGAATCAAGCTTATCAGTTATAAACAATTTGAGTGTGGGTGAGCTAGGTTTACTGTCTCTATTAGTTTTGGCCGAATTTATGTACACAAATATATTTCAGACTAAAGTTAAGTTAAAAAATCTAATAATTACTTCAACAGAACTTTTTATCCTTATTAGATTTCTGAGCACAGCCTCTAAGAACTACTCTTAGCTCAGACCTAGATCATCACTTTCTGTGAGGCTGAACGTAGAGCTCGAGTAAGTCCACTAAGCAAATGGAACTCCTACTTTCTGCATACCAATCATATTTTATGTGAATCAACAGTAAAAAAATGTTGATGGAATTTCTTCCTTTCATATATACGCCAAATGTGTCTGAAAGCAGAGAGTTAAAAACAACACAAAACCCCAACTAAACAAAAAAATCCACCATCACCACCCACGTATAAAACGATTAATAAACAAATAAAAAAATGGCTTAAAACCCAGAAACCACCAACACATACGACACTCCAAACTTTCACCAGGCATGTAAAATTTTTATTAGAAGAATCATGAAGAACATAGGGGAAGACTTGGAGAGAGGTGTTTTGAGCTTTTTCATTTGCAAAACAAGAAAGGTGTAACACAACTTTAAAAAATTGAGTTTTCAAAAAAAAACCAAACAAAAATCCCCAAACAAACAAACAAACAAACAAACAAACAAAGATGTTTCAATAATTTTGTGTGTCTTGTACATTCCAGAATTATTAACTGAATTCCTTTACTCAGTTCCAGACCATATTACACTTTTCTAAAAAATCTCATATTTAAAGTGTAGTAAACTTCAGTAAGTTATAAAATTAAACTACAAATACCTAGAGCAATAGGATATTTTGACATACACAAATTAAAATTAAACTTGAGGACTTCAAGTGTCAAAACTCTTTGCAAAGTTCTGGTTAAGTTAGAATATATGTACAGACTCCCAAAAGAATGCAATGGATTTAATAGACCCTGTGAAAGGAAAATTGCTGTCACACAAGCTTTGAAAGACTAACAGGTCCCTGACCATAAGGATATAACCACCATACAAGCTGATCCCAAAAAAAGCTGAAAAATAAGTGAATTATTTCATTATTGTGGTTCCAGTCTTCAGAGGCTGCATGTGTCAAATCACCTGCCACACCTAAATAGGACAAAAGGCTTTCAAAGTACAGGTGAACATACAAATTTAAGAGTGGCAAGTCTTGCAATGTCAGCTCTACGGTGACATTTACTCAGAACTACAGGTTTATGGGCCAATTTCAATTGAGACCCAGATCCAAAAGTGTGGTGTCTTAAAGAAATGTGACTTTAAAAGTTCTATAACTGACTCTCAAAAAATAAGAACTCCGTTAGGAATTGAAGAAGTTACACCATCTGAAAAAGATGACACAGAATCACTGCACAATTATAATGTTACTGCTTTCCTAATATCATCACATGTAGCAGGGAAACTCTGCTGGTGATTAACCACATTATTCTTGCCCATATTTTTAGTAAATGTTATTACTCACTGTGCATTGTAAAGGTACCTTCCCTTACATTACAATTATTTTTTAAAAAGGGTTAATTGATTGCTTAACAAAAAAAGGATCCTTCCTTTCCAAAAGGTGGCATTCCTGAAAAAAGTCAACAGAAACCCCAAATTTTTGTAAAATGGGGAAAGAAAATTATAGTTTAAGAAGCACTTTCTAAACCCCTTTCTTTAACTGAACTATTACACAAACGGAAGAAAATAAGTGTTATTTCAATAATCAAGATTATTATCATAATTTCATCCTTTTAGCTGACAATGAAGCTCTTTACCTTAATGAATATTCATTTCCCATTTTTAACATTTATTCAATGACTAATTTATTCAACAGGCCAAACTGCTTCACAGAGCCCAGTCACTGCAGAAAATAGGTCATTTACTATGATGAACTAGAAAAACTGTGCCTTCACTACATAATGTTGGTTTCACAGAATTCCATGAAAAGTTTTTATACTTCGTTTTGACACAACAACAAATAAATAAATAAATAGATGTTGGATAAGACTGCCCAACAAAAAGACACAGTAAGATGCAACTTGCTGACTATATACCAACCAACTATATACCAACTATACATACCAACCTTAAACGATGTCAACATTACAGGAATAATATCATGAGTTAAGAACAATATTATACTTTATGCACTAACTCTGAATTTCCTGTCTTTATCTCCACAAGTCATATTCTCTAACATATTTTAAAGGTTTGGTGCTTTTTCATCTCTGAGTTTTACACTTAAAATACAAAATGCAAGCAAAAGGAAGCAGGTAAACACATGTAATTCTACAAAAAACACATTACTGCAAAAATGTCACAGAAAGGAATGCAAAGATTTTTGCACAGCTGAAAACCATGGAAATACACACAATTATAGAAGAAGGCAGGGGAACAGAGCATGAGCAAACCAACAGAAAAACAATCTGATTTCATAAATTCCAGAAAAGCACAAAATAAAGTAGACCGCTGTCATCTGCAGCTACCCTTCCTTAACACCCTCATTATCTCCTTTTGGCCTCTGCATGGACTAGTGAGGTTAGTTCTAACAGTAGAGGAGTCTGTTGTGGGACCCAGGATGGAGACAATACCCAGCCTTGTGCTGCCATGACCTTCCCCCTGTCTCTGGACCAGAAGCAGAGACTAAGAGCAGAGAGCACCAGAGATGGTCACCTCCGGCGGAGGGAAGTCTGTCTGCTAGCTGGCACCAAAGGTTCTGGTGCTATGGTGCTATGCTGTATCTGGGGCTATGACTGTCTCTCTGCTGTCCAGAGGGAAACACAGACTTTTGAATGTGAGATTTTGCTTTAGAAAACTTAAAGTGTGTACTTTTTTCTTTTATTTTTTAATGGGTGCATGTACCATCATGCATGCTACATTGTAAGTGGGGGCATGCTGCAAATAAATGCAGACTAGCTGAGAAAGAGGCAGACTCCTGGCAACACTGCCCTAGGTCAAACTCGTCTGTATTTTTGCTGTGATCAAGGCAGCAGTATAAAGTAAACAAGAAACTGCACAAAAGACAACAAAAATCCTTCCATCTATCATCCTGAATCCACAGGTTATACCTACACATCTAGCACTATTTATCAAAGTTAATGCCTAAAGATCAGCACTGAATTTTCTCCTTAAAAAAAGTGCTTTACATACTTAGCTTGAAACAAAACCAAACAGGTGTCAAAACAAGACAATAATTATTCACAACAGTATACCTTGTAAGATCTAAATTTAAAATGCCAAGAAAATATCAGGAAGATGACAGGCTGGATTGCATGGATTCATTGGCCATTTAAGTATCTGAGCTAGATTCATTCAGGCACAGCTATGCTTTAATCCCCTCCAAAAATTTCTCAGTGGATTCAGAGTCTCAGAACAAACAGATATTCCCTTTATGTCTAACCCACAGTTTAGCAGGGAATAATAGAAGCTTCCCGGCTCTCTTTCTTGAAATAACTTCTTCAAAAGGGAGGAGGAAGCACCTCCTGGCCTGAGTAAAAGTCCTTGAGTCTGGAAAGAAGTGAATTTGTCTGCCTTTGTAGAG
Source organism: Xenops minutus (assembly GCA_035221455.1). Lineage (NCBI taxonomy): Eukaryota > Metazoa > Chordata > Aves > Passeriformes > Furnariidae > Xenops > Xenops minutus. The sequence goes on from JAWWEE010000085.1 coordinate 41,165,155, forward strand.
AATATTCCTTTTCTTCTATAAAGCCAGTAAAATTGTGTCCTTGGCTCTGTTCTTTTGTAAAAACTTTTTCCCAGGGTTAAATGTCCTGGTCTATAATATCCAGTTCTCAAAATAACAGCCTGTCTAGCACTCCGAATACTTTTATTTCTACTGCAACATTAACAATATATATAATAATATATGCAAGTTTCTTTTAATTTCATGTGCTGGAAATGTCCCTTTGACAGGTGTGGGAAGAAGGCAATAGAAACAGGGATATGTGTCAAACAAAGCAAATGTACGCAGATGGTGAAAAAAACTTATTCCATCTTACCAGTGAAACACATTTCAAAAGACCACTGCAAAGGTGTCTTAATAAGGCAAATGGCATTACGTGCCTGTCTCCCAACCCACAGTAACCAGGACCTTTCTCAAACATTCACTTTCTGTAAACCCCACATACCATTTTGCAAAGAAAATAGAAGACTAGCTCGTTCCAGTATTTCTCCTTCAAAAACCCATCAAAATAAAGTGTAGGCATTCACTGCCTTGCTCTCTGCTAATCTTCTGCAGGCAGAGAGTGAATGCATGATGATTAGTTACACGACAAACTTGAATCTATAATTTAGACTTGCCTCCTTAACCAAATCATTAGTTTCTCTAAATCCATTTCCAATTAGTTGCTTCTGGAGGTACAATAGTTGCACTGGCCTGAATTTAGGATAAGAGATGAATACAGCTTTAGCTTCCAAGTGTCTTGTTTTCAGTCCTGAGAACTGAGGACCCTTGTTTGTGAGCTGGTAGTTCCAATACCTCACTAGAAACACATTTCTAATGCCATAGAAATGCAAACCATGAAGGAAAAAAAAAAAAAAGAAAAAGGAAAGGAGATTACCTTCTTGAAAACATGACTGTCCTTTTTTGGACTCAGCCAATGACTTGAAAGATTTGTTTTGTGCTTAACATCGGAACAAACCTGCGGTTATTAGGAATTTCATGGTTTCCATTAAACTGCACAGCATGGACATAAGGAATTTCATGGCAACTGTGAAGTGAGAATGTAGATCTTGCTTTTCCAAAGTACAGACCACTGTCGAGAATTAACACCCACACACATTCACTGGCATTCCTTAGCCAATTCGTGTCATTAAAGAGACTTGAAAAACAGAACAAACAAAGAAAAAAAAAGGCAAACCAAAACAAAATCCAACAAAAAACAAACCCATCCCACCTAACCCTCTTAAGTACTCAAAAGTAAAATAGGAAAGCTGGAAATGTAATGTTTAAATGTAGGAAACTCATCGTGTCCATCTTTAGTGTTTACAGCATTAACCTTGCAACTGAAAAACTGCATTATTGGAAACCACCTAATTACCCAAACATTTACCTCTCTACAGGTGTAAATACATGGGCCTAATAAGCCTTCCCACTGTGAAAACAGTTACTTAAATTATATTAAAATATTAAAAACTATTTAATGAGCTTTTTTCCCCCTAAAGTAAATTGAGTGTGTGCCTTAACCTGCTTCAGGCAAAGGAAGTTTCAAACATATTGGTTTTGAAACTACCCATTATTTCCCATGTTGCAAAAATGGCAATTTTATTTCCCAACAGCAAATGAAACTGTCAGGAAAATTTAGATGCAATAAAATTGGGTGGTTAAACCAACATGCTGGATTTGAAATAAAACTGAATTAAAGGAATTAAAATTAAGCATTATGTCAGTCAAACTTTATAAAAACTATTTGAAATGGTGGGGGAGGGATATTGGGGTTGGGGGTTTTAGCAAAAGTTAGGTTTTCAACATGGTGAGGTCCACCCATAACTACCCATTTTATGTCCATCAACAGTGTCACATTTGAAATTTGCGCAGTGAAAAATATTTTGCATAAAATGTGTTGCTTCTGGCAACATTTCTGCCTAAATAAAAAGTTGTCAGGCAGTGTGTGACTTTAGTGGTACAGAGTTTTAAAATGGTGGCTTCAGTCCAAGGCCAGCTAATAACGGCTGACATGCACTGGAATCTTGAGGCCTAAATCAACATTGTTTTCACAGCTGTAATTAAGCCACCTAATCAGAAGCACATTTTGACGGGACAGTTTCTGGAAGCCAGACATTACAATTTCTTATGCCTGGAGCGCAGTGGCTCATGAGAGGTCCTCATTTAATTTCAGTTTGGGTTTGGTTTTTTTTTTTTTTTTTTTAAAAAAAAGGCTGTAAAATGAAAAGAGTATTAAAAAAAGTAGTGTATGGCTGTTGAAATGAAGCAGGTCTATGTGTTCATGCCTTGACCAACCCTGCATCCCACCCTCCTTCGGCGCTCTGCCGAGTCCCCAGCTCTCAAGTGGCAGCTGCACACAGTGAGATTAAGGGCTTCTGCCAAAGTCAACAGATGAGCTGGTCTGAACCGGCTCTCTGTGTGTTCTGATTGTAAATTGTGCTGGTGATGATTAGAGAACTCTAACACAGGATGTCGAGTCTTAAAACTGTCCAGAGAAAATATTTTATTTTTTTTTTAAGTTCAGGAAATTTTTTTAAACTTCTTTTGTGGCTTGGTACAGAGTGTTTTGTCTATAACTTTCAGATTATTCAAACACGAATTCACACAAATCAAGTAACTACATTATTAAAAAAATACACCATTACTTGCTCACAGCAAGGTCCCCCATTTGGGAATGTTTACATAGCAGTGCTGCTGCAGAATGCAATTCTCTGACTAGTACACACCAGCAGTCTTGTGCTTCTTCCACCTGCCAAGTGGAAGACACCCCTAAAATTCAGACTATCAACTACTTTTGTTCTGTGACTATCACTTTGGGAAATTGTCATATCTGTTTCAACAGCTAAACTGTCTTGCTCTTTTTGTGGAGCACAGCTACATTACTAACTTTAACATAAACTTTCAACCTCAGAGGCCACTGTAAAACTACCAATATGAAGGCACCCGCCACTGGGGTCTGATTACATTTGGTTCTGCACTTTAATTACATACGGATTCCATTAACTGAACTTTTTGCCTTATAGGCAACATTTTAATCAAATTACTATAATTTTCAAATATGTTACAACAGTCTGACAAGTTTAAAGTTCACATACCTAGAATATTGAGTATCAAGAAATTTTTGCATAGAGAAGGAAGTATTCTTTACAAAATAGCAAATGTGTTGTTGGATTACTAGAACTGGTTTTGAACACCTTGCCCTAAGTTACATAATGTGATTTATAATATTGGGGATTTAATTTTATTTCTATTATTATTATTATTTATTATCATTTATTATTGTTGTTGTTATTATTATTAATATTTTGTACTACATTATTTATACTGTTCAGTTACAACTATTACTTTTGTGAGCAACAACACATGACCAGGTGAGCATTTTCATTAAGATATCTGCATTCCTTGGTATGCAGTAATGCTCGCAAGTGATGCCCAATTGCTTAGAATCAGGTAAGAAATGCAAATATTTCAGTAAAAACATAGTTTCTGGGAGATACTACTGCTTGGTGGATTCTGTCTTATAGAGACTTCAAGCTTATTAATTCTTTGAATAGAGTTTTCAATTTTTGCTCATCTGATATCTCCACACTTTCATGTCTATGACCATCACCATACTCAGGAAATTTTCCTCGCAGGCCTGTCAGATTTTTCTTTACTTACCATCACTTTAGGAACATTCATGTGTTTCACAGCAATTAAACGACACACTGATAATTAACAGTAATGAGCAGAAGTTACAACTATTTGAGGTCCATATTTACCGAATTCTGTCCTAGACTATTTCCAGGAAAACCCATCAAGACAGATGGTAACAATAATAACAAGTCTAGCTACTTTTTGCAAAGCAAGTTAAGAATAAGTATCTCCAAATCTTTCACAAAACAAGTTCAATTGTGCATCAGGCTAGCATGAGGTAGTGAAAAAGCCAAGGAGAGTTTTCATTCAGGACCTATGCGCTTCTTGAAACGTCTGGGAAGAATTCTTCCAGCTATATCAGAGGTATGGCTCTGGCCCATGAAAGCAATTCTCTGACATTTAACATGACAGCAACAGAGTGAGTGCCTTTCTCCTCTGCAGAAAGTGGAAAAGCAAATGTTTTCTTTCTCTCCAGTTTCATCCTCATCATTCTAAATTTAGGATAATGTATCCCTGTTAGACGCAGGTCTTAGCCTTAAAACACAGATGAACTGGTGACAAGGAAACAAATTGCATGGGGGAAAGATAATGTCACTGCAACCAGGCCCTGCAACGCTGTGCTTGCACCAACAAATCCCTGGACACAATGGAGTCACATGCTTGCCATGTGGTATGATGACACATGTTGCCCCACAGCATGCACAAAGTAATTGCTTATGAGTAAACTACTGCACAATACTACAGACAATACAGAACTACTCTCCATTCAGGGTCTAGTTATTACTGCACCTCTGAATGAATGTGCAAGTATAGTAATAAACCAAGGTATCTGAGGAAGAATTAAAATGAATAAAAGCAGCAGAATTCAGTGCTAGGAAGAATTCAGAAATGTCAAGTGTTCATTTAACAGGGAACCTTGAAGCACAGTCCATTTATGGTGTTTGTATTATTAGATGCTGCTGAATAAGAAGTAGGCAGGAAAGACCATTACAAAATGTTAATAGTTTTGTAACAGAAAAAAAATGGACATTTTAGAATTGTAAGGAAGATTTCAGAAGCATTTGGTAAATTAAAAAAACCAACCCAGAAGTTAAAAAAAAGGCAACCAGGAAGCCCTCCCCCAGCAACAGAATAAAGATAGGGGAATAGGGAAAAATGGAAAGCGGAAGGAAAGCAAAAGGGCAGGGAAAGAGAGCAAAAGGGAAGGGAAGGTTTGGGAAGGGAAGGTTTGGGAAAGGAAAGGTTTGGGAAGGTTTGGGAAGGAAAGGTTTGGGAAAGGAAAGGTTTGGGAAGGTTTGGGAAGGGAAGGTTTGGGAAGAGCAGGTTTGGGAAAGGAAGGTTTGGGATGGTTTGGGAAAGGAAGGTTTGGGAAGGTTTGGGAAGGGAAGGTTTGCGAAGGGAAGGTTTGGGAAGGCAAGGTTTGGG
>JAWWEE010000085.1:41171924-41218482 GCA_035221455.1 Xenops minutus
AAAAGAAAAAGAAAAAGAAAAAGAAAAAGAAAAAGAAAAAGAAAAAGAAAAAGAAAAAGAAAAAGAAAAAGAAAGAACAAAAGAAAAGAAGATAGGTAGAAAACCTGTCAGCCATACTGAATTTTAAGAGTTACAAGAACTAAAAATGCATAGGGTCTTTCTCTGCATAGAGGAAGAGTCACCAGAGATGAGTACGACAGACAGATAGATGGATACTAATGAAGAGTACAGAAGCATTCTACTACTGACTTAACTTCTCCCCATGTAATAATTCTCTTCTCTGTAAGCAGTGTTCCCAGTGTTAATCTCACCTCTGTCCATCATAATCATATCCCCTCCTGTTCTTCTCCGTTGGCATTAGCATGACCACACAGAGCAATCTCATAATCTAAACACTGTTGACTAGAAGGAAAATGCTTGGACTAGAAGCAGACTGGAGGATGGAGATGTCAATTCAAAGTCTTAGATAAAAGATGAGGACTTAGAATCACCAATGTTGCCTTATGGCATCAGTTTTGTTTTTATAACTATCAGCGAAACTCAAACAACTCAAAGCAACGGAAGAGGGAAGAAATGGTGTGAATAGAAAGAAAGGTGACATAGTTATGAAGTTTCACTAGAAAAAGGTCAATTAGGAAAGCAATACCTTCTGAACACAGAAAAGATTAATACTGAGGAATGGCCCAAACTTGCATACAATGGCCAGTCATGAGGGTAAGATCTTTAAGCAACTAGCATAAAAGACATCAAGAATCAGCCACAACATAGTGAGATAAAACCCAATTTTACAAGGTAAGGTAAGAGTCCACAGATGATGCATAACTGGAAGAATTCAAAAATATATTTCAGCACAGAGCAATAAGTTACTGTTCTGGGAACACAAACATATGTCATAAAAAGGTCTGTAATTAATACAGACCAAATGCTGTGTTCGTCTGCAATGGATATGTGATTGAACACAGTGAATTAAAACCAAGGAGTGTCTAATTTTAAAATCAAATGCATACTCAAGAAGTCAATACTCCCTTTCATTTAAAATAAGCAAAAAAAATAAAAATCTGTTGAATTAATTTAATAGAGAATTTTAGGGCAGAGAAATTTAGGGCAGAACTTCTTCTTCAAACTCAGAATAGAATCACCTGAAACATTAAAATGCATGTCACCCCACAAACCTGTGATGGTTATTAAAAGCCATGCTTAATGTAACTTTTTTAAATATAAAGGACAAACTATATAGAAACCCCAAATACAAAAAATATACCATAATCACTTATACCTTTCTCGTGGCAACTTGAGACTCTCATTGTGATTTATTTTGCATTTACATTAAAATTTTAAAATGCTTCCCACTAATGCTTATGTGTACATTTAATTAAACTGCATCTAAAGGAAGAACTATTGTTCTCCCCAGAGGGCCAATTCAACACAAATAGTATCATCTTTACATGGACACTGCAGGCAAACACAAATGACTTAAAAGGCACTGTGTTTAATCACAAGCTTTGGAGAACTGGGGAAGGCAAGGTGTTTGTTTTCATTGTGACCTAACAAGCCACTGCACAGCCCTTCGTAGACAGGACTAGCAACATTTTTGCTAAAAGCTCTCTCAATCCAAATGAAAGCAAATCCTGCTGCAAGTTTGGCAGACTTCCCAATCCTTAGTACACAAGTGGTCATCTTGACTTAAACAACAAAAACAACCATAACAGGCAAAGGAGCAGCCCAAAATTACACTGGGCAGAGGCTCAGTAGGACATGAATAAAACTAGCAAAAAACATCAAAAGTGTCTCACTGGAGGAGGAAAAAAGCAATTTCAGTGAAGTAATTTCATTTCGTAGAGAGGTTGTGAAGTCACAAATAAAAAAAAGTTTTCATTCAATAATTATCACCTCAATATGTTAAAGCTGAAATTCAGCACTGATTAATGTAGTTTCTATTTGCAATAATTTCCCAGCTGTTAGAAGCAGGATGAGAAATTAATGTAATCCTGTAGGAGACAACCAAAGCCAAAGCTTCAGTCACAGCCTTTGAATATACATTTACCAATGTGTTTATTTCACTTGCATTAGTGACAGCTCTCTTACAGATCTCCTGTTTCAAAAAGACAAACAATCCTCATTTTCTTTATGGTCCTTTGCTACACAAGACTAAAGAAGAGAAAAGGAAAACAACAACCAAAAAAACAACAAACTCCAATGCTTTCTCCATTGTCCTTTGTGAAAAAGTAAGGAAACATGGAGGACAAATACATCAAGTGTATGCAAGTTGCACATCCTATACAGTCTCATTCTAGAGATACTTGGCTACATATTTATGACAGTTTATGTATCTGGCCTCCTGCCCGTGTGACAAAAATAAATCTGCATTTAATAATTCCCTTAGAGAGAGATTTCAAATCTGAAGAATCATCTTATTTGCCTTACACAGATCCAAGTACCTTTGTGGGCAACAATATTTATAGACCAGAAATTTCTAAAACTGAATTTTAACCTTGTAGCTTTTGTGAGAAGCATTATTCATAACCACAACTGTCTAAAAAATCCAGATCTCCTAATAAACGTTTTGTTTACATACACAGTTAACAATTTTTAACATGCTAAATCTCTAGAGGGTTAAATTCTACAGGTCCAGAGTTCAACTACTTACTGTACTGCAAAAACTAAAGAAATCACAATGTATACTTTTCCAGAGACAGCAGCAACAAACAGGTCCTTGCAGAAGATAAAGTAGTAAAATTAATCCCTGTGTTAACTAGTATCATCCCTTTCTCTTCTGAAAAAAGTTTCTGTTGACACTGCTTTTATTGGTCTAGTTTGCTTATAGATAAATATTCCTGTATCACCCTACAGAAACTGTATAGCATGAAGGGGGATGCTGGCTAAGAAACCACATCCAAATGAAAAAATTACTTGAAAAGCAGACTTACCATTTGTAAGATCACTTTCATGAAGACAAGTTGTTTGGAGCCTGGACTTTAGAGCTGTGATGTGAAGCCGTAGAGATTCTGTTTCTCTCACTAATGTTTCAACTCTGGAAACTGGAAGTTGGTAGACTTCCATGAAACTTTGAATCACAGCCTTTAGAAAGTAAAATAAATCATCAGTGCCAGGCAAGCCATACTTAAATGTCAAATAGCATACATCCAATTTCATTACAGAAGACCTAATTTTTATTAACTGGAGAAATCAAACAAAAGTTGTGATCCAGGCAAAATTTCAGTCTCCAAACTTAAACAAAGGTCTAAGATGATATTCCTTCTAAAATCTGAAATGTTAATAGCACTGAGGAAAAGCAAATGACTATGCACCCCAATTACAAGGTGTTTTGATGAGCTGTTCTCAAGCATGCAGTCCTACATTCAGTAGTTGACACTATTTTTCATTTTATTTAACTACACGACTAAGTGCATGTTCAATTTCTGTTTACAAAGAATCACTACACAATTTCAGGTAAATTTTCACTCTTTCAAAATGAGTCCTCGCACTACACGTTAAGAAAATTAATTTGGCAGAAACAAAAGAAACACAGTAAACCTACAACCTCTGAAGGTAAATAATCTCATTACAATATAGCTGGGAAAATATAATTGTTTTCATGTACATAGTGGAAGAATGTCCCAATCCTGTAATATCGATCAGACTGATAATAAAGTTAGCAGCACAAGAGAGTACAAATGATTTGACATTAGTGGTAATTTTATATCTACTCTAAATAGTCTAACACTTTTGAGATTAGTGGTCTTCTTTACAACTCTTTAATCAGATTTTATAAGCTACAGTTTTCCCCTTTGAAATGATCTGTAGGAAGTTCTACTGTAAGAACATATTACAGGTAATATGAAATTGGCCATTTGAATACAAGATTGTGGTATAGACAAAAATAAACTTAGTACCACAAAAAGACATTCACAAAGACTTTTATTGTCTTCCTTTCTTTATTCTTAAACACAATACTGCGTTGCAGAATAAAAGTTAGCATTGCTCAAATCAATCAAGTTATTTCATTGTGAAGTGGAGAAAACAGCAGTGGCAAATTAATACCACCATAACTTGTCTCATCAGAAAGAATGTCCAAAATGTTTCAAATATTTTGGTGCTAGTCCTGAAAGCGTATTCAAATAGCTCTGTAATTCTGCCATGGTCAGCTCTGATCCTGCTTTTAAATTTTTTATTTAACATGACTAAGATTCTGTAGCCCTTCAGAAACCATACCAAGCAAGAATGTGGATATATCTCACTCTATGTAAAACTGCCTGAGAGTCTGCATATGGCAACTGCTCACATGTTAAAAATTAGACACATGTTGAAATAGGTCAATGGACTGGGCCTGTGACCCATAAACAAGGGTTGTACCAATGCGTCATGACAACATGTGTCTGAAATCTCACAGAAAAAAATCTTATGTGTTCTTTGATTGCTTCCCACATGGTATTTAAAGGTATCACTGAATTATAATGTATAGAGATGTTTCCTTACCTTCTTCCTTTTGTCTCTGCTACTACAAAGCTAGTGAAGCCACTAATCTATACAGCTTCCTCCTATATCTCCACAGCCACTCTAAGTCCATGCAGTTATTTGAAATAGCAGTTCCTAATTCCTTGCTGATCTATTCAGCTATTTAATTTGTTTTCTTTTTAAGTGAGTTTCAAAATGTTCAGTCTAGGAAAAATGTATTCATGAGCTTTTCAGATACAGCAATTTTATTTTTCTAAGAGTTCTAGATTTCTTTTAAGTCCAGAAAGAAGCAATTTTGCAGCAACTAATAATTCACTACCAATATGGAAGGTAGCATTTATGCAACCATAGGTCCATGCTCTTTCCAGTATATCCCAACGTCCTAGCAAAGAGTCAGGGTCAGTTTAGATTTCTCTTGCTCAGGGCCAAGTTGGAGCAAACAATATTTTTGGGTCTTCCAGTGGGTGGCATGGAATCCGTGATAATGGGTGTGCAAAACATCTGCTCTAAATGACATCTGGAGAAAGGGGTTTTCAGATGTGCCGTTGGAAGGCACAATTGATTTTACATAATTCGGTCACAAACTGAGTGACATATCTGCTTTATGTCATACAAAAGTTCCACTTATTAGTAAGCTTGATACACAGGGAATGGGCAGGGAATCTAGCCACTTGCAAATTTTAAGATCTGTCACCTAATGATTAAATGCATCTCTAAAGGAGTTCAGAACTTTAATACAGATTCCTACTTGAATATTACAGACACAAATATATCTGTACTTCTGAAAACTGTTCCATGATCAAGAAAGTCAGTTGACAGAATTTCCTGAAAGACAAATCTAGCTGTGCAGAAGTTTTTTTCTCTCCTGCTATGGAGTGTACTCTTTTGGTTTTAAGTATATATAGAAATAAGGCGTTTGTATAGTTTTTAAGTATACATAATAGTAAGATCCTTCAGCAACCTCCTGATTAATTTTTATAACATAAAATTTAGCATTAATACACATCTGCAGGATCTGCATTTTAGCGAGCACTTCTGATTTTGAATGTGTTGGTAAGACTATAACATGCAAATGGGAAACAGAACATAAAACAATAAAAAATTGTCTTCAATTACAAATGAAAATGTTCAAAAATACACACCAGAAAATTATTTTGGTTTGGAAAGGCAAGACATAGTGATCCCCAAACATTAGAGAAACCAGTATTATTGCAACTTAGACTACTTCAAAAGTTAAAGATTTTCAGATAGACAAGTATTAAAGGAAAGCTAGTGGGGAGAAGACTTAACCCAGGAGGCCACAAAAACAGTGGAGTTGCAGAATACTAGTTTTAAACATTATTGGCTCTAGGTGTCCCTGCGTGTCCAAGGGGCTTGGACCAGATGACCTCCAGAGGTCCCTTCCAACTTCAGCCTTATTCAGTGATTAAAAGTCATCCTAAGCATTGAATATGATGCAAGTTAATGGTTGAAATTCACATAGGACTGTCAATTTTAACAGCACAAATTGTAAACAATTACTCCACATAAAGACAAGAAAGAGAAAATAATCAGATGCTGAATGCTTTTTTTCTGTGACATCTTTCCATTTCTTTTCTTCCACACAATGTGTTATTTTATAGAGGATATCACTATTATTTAACATTCTACATCATGTGCTACTGACATGGCAGAAGCAAACGGTAGGAGAGTTTTCAACATCAAGTGTCTTTAATGTGAGAGGAGATCCACGCTCCAAGACCAAGACAGGTAGTTCAGGAAAACAGATTCATGACTTTACAAATAACCAGTTGCAAAAATATATTTGTAACATTGGCATGGGAAAAGGATGCTTTTATAACGAAGATGCAGGACTAGGCACAGAATTTGCAAGAATGCCCAAGTTCCGTTTTCAAATGTAACTGTCAATGGTAAATTATTTTAAGCCTAAGTATTTCAAAGTATGTCTTTTTTTTACAGCTATTTAAACATGTAAAACGGTATCTTAATCTAGAAAATTCCTGAAAGCACTTTAACCATCTTTAAGTAAAAAGTAAATCAGAAAACTGTGAAAAAATCATCTAGGTGCTATTCCTAACACAAAGGAACAAAGTATTTTAAATTTTAGTTCTTTATTCAATTAGAAAAAAGGCCTCTGAAGATTTTAGTGGAAAAAGGGCCTTACAACCTGTTCAAAGATGTCTCATCTGTAATACAAGAGCTGCATAAAAATTTTCAGCTTAGGTTACATGTTGGTAAAACAGAGAAACCAAACTGGGAGTAAAAATAAAACAAACTAAATTGATGCTGTTTATAAACTAAAGACCAACGAAGTAGTGATATTTAAGCTATGCTTTCTTTCTCCAGATTAAACTTTAAAGGGACTGAGAGCACTTAGGCTTAGAATAGTTCTCCAGAGGACATGTAAAACTAATTTTTTCTTACATTCCCTCAGTGTACTTTGAATAACCAATCATTGTCTAGTTCTGTATACCATTTCTAGAACTAGTAATTTTCAGGTGCACTGTGCTATAGATGCTGTAGAACAGTTTTTGTGTGTAATACTGGCTTTAAATTTACAAGACTGAAAGTCTCCAAATTTTAGGAGTACTTTATTTGAAGGGAAAAATGCCTACTATTGACAAATTACATATCAATCCTCAAGAAATTGGAAACACAAAAAGAAAATCAATCTTTTTAAAAATTAATTTATGAAATTCAAAGGTTTTTCAAACATCAATTATTTTCAATTATGTTATAGTAGAAACATATGACAATATATAGATCAGCATATGCAAATTAGCAAAATATCTCATCAAAATTTTAATGTATTTGTTATACATTACAAAAATAGCCTTTGAAATACAATTAAAACTATGTACATGTTATCTCTGTTGTCCTCAGTGTCTCACTATTGAGAATACAGTTTAAAAAAAATTATTTGGATTATGAGTTACAAATAGTAGTGAACGAAAATTTCCATTTAGAGTTTTATACTGCTCCAAAGTTACAAATAAAATACCAAACTATTAAGGACCAGTCTCTTTATTTTTATATCCATGTTATGACTGTAACTCAGGATCTTATTGAGCCTTCTGTTATCATAGAACCACATCTCCTGTTTGGAAGGAACAAAACTAAAGGACGGAGAATGTTGAAATGATGCCTATTAAAAGGTGTCAAAAAGACAATATAAACATTGATGTTGCTAAAAAAAAAAAAAGGACAAAACCCCTCAAAATTCACATTTAACTGTTTGGTTCTCCCTCTAGCAACTTCTTCAACTAAAAAAAGTGCTAGCAGGTAGTAAAATACCCAAGGCCTACACATACAAAAGATAAAAAAGAACAAGGAAAGGAATAATGAATGGACTTCAGAAGAACGAAAGATTAAGTCTAGTACAACAAACTGCTTACATGAGAATCTGAAAAGACTGAAGGGAAGTTCAAGCAAAAAAACAACTAGTGTGAAAGCAAAACTCCATAGAGTTCTGCATGCTTGTTATTAATGCCTTGCTTCAATCTGACATATATAAGATTCGTTAAAAAGAGTCCAGAAAACAAAACATACAATAATGACTTTTTGTTTTCAGAAACAAGATTCCAGGATACTTTTTATAGATTTAAGAGAGCTATGTTTGGAAAAGAAAGGATTAAAATTAATTTCCCCCATACATATTAGTATTTGAAAACTCATCCTAGATGCCTTGACCCATAGTCCAAAATGCCTAGTGGCATCAGTGGAGGATACAAATACATCAGCTTCTCAGGCATCAGGAAGAAACCTCAAGGGAAACAGCATTCAGCAAAATTGCACTTTTGCAGCTGTTTGGCACTTCTTTAATGATCTATTCTCCTTGTATCTCATTTCAACACTAAACTTTTTGTTCAGTTCCATTCAAGCGTGGCATGCACAATTTAAATGTGCCAAAAAGCAGGTCAGTTTCCTTACAACTTTTTTTTTCCCAAACGAAAGCTGACTCAGTGCCACACACGGGGCCTAACTCTATCCCCTTCACTTCAATAACAATTACTTTACCCTGTAGGTCTCAGAGGATAGCCCAAGGGAATGAAACTCTAAATAAAAGGCTAGATTCTCTGCAAGAGGTAATGACATGACTTCCTACAAGAAAATTGAAAAGGGAGCATTGAAGTTGACAGTGACGGAAGGGAAAGTGCTTCTACTGGAAACCACAGCAGATGGACATAACAACAATTGCCATGAAGATTATTACAAAGTGTAAGATTTTCAAAAATTACATCAATCTTTTAGAAACTGATAAATTAAGACCAATGTATATGTTGGTATAATCAGGTAGAAAGCACCCTGAGAATTTTACAGCAAAGGAGCTACCTGCAGCCTTGACTACTCAGAAAAATCTCTGGACCATGAAAGAAAATTACCACTTAACAAAACTAAGGAAATGCAAGTTTTTATAGGCCAGTAATATTTACACACAAAGACCATTCTCCTGTCTGTTGCACAAAGGCAAGCACAGTTGCATAAAAAATGTAAAGGAGAAACAATCACTGCCCTGAAGAACCTTAGTTTAAGCTACAGCTATGGGGAAAACGTTACCACTACATTGCACTTCTTCCATCTTCTTACACAGTCTTGATTAAAAAAGAACATTTCCGTCTGTCAGGGAGGGAATTTCTCAAGCAAATTATTTAGTGAGAAAGAAATGGAAACTGAGAGAAGTTTCAGGCTGGTACCCTGCCTACAATTTCTTTTACAGTGTATATTCTAGATAGGAGTGAAAGAGAGATGGGTAGTCACTGAAAATACTACAAAGTCCACATTAAAGTGCCTCAACTGTGAGCATGAAGATCTGCTTAGTGTGAGCATACATTACCACTGATCAGAGGAACCAAACAGCATCAGTCACTACAGAAAAGTCAAGATACAGTTTTATTATAAAACATGACAGTGTCCCATCACATGTTCAGTCTCAAAAAGAAAGAAGAGAGTAAAACTCATCAAACTTAGGTGAAATGTCAAGTGAAAGTACAGGTTGTCTGAATCTTGATGATGTTGCTTTTGGCCTACTAAAGTGACATTTTGGAATCAGAAAAGATGTACAAAAGCTGAAGTACAGAATACTGTTTTCCACAACCAAATTCATGGAAGCAAAAGAAATTTTAAAAAGCATATTCTTTCTTATTTTAAGAAACTCCTACATACGAATAAGATATCCTATATACACAAAACAATTTTTATAAATAAATGCTAGGTAAACACTTAGTCTAAAACCTATTGACTAGTTATAGGTACATGTGTAGGAGAACAATATAAGTAGACATTAATCTATCAAGATACTAAGTAGAAAAATCCAAAGTGACTTCACGTGGGAGGTAAATGTGAAATCTGAAAAACTCTTCTGCTCCTTGAAATGCTGTCTACTACCCAACATAAGTAACTAACTCAACTATTTGCCAACATGGTAGCTTACTGAAAATTAAAGGTGTTTTTTCATTTGTTTTAAACTAAGACCAATTTCAATTACTCTTAGCAAAGAAATATGCTTTACTTGTGAAAAAATACTTAGTTTTAAGCACTGTAGAAAAAGTCTGTTGCTGACTCCAAGAGAAGAAAATTATCACCCAACAAAATCTGGGCTCAGTGTAGACATTTCGTTAAATATTTTGACTAGAGCTATGAAGGGATATAGATTATTCAATTCTGGCCACAAGAAGCAGCTTTTCAATCGTAAACTACAACGTTTTCAAACTGAAGTAGATAAAAGGTTTTACGTAAGGTTAGAAGGGGGAAATGTGTCCACTTTGTATTTTCCATGCAAAAACTGAGGATAGCCTATGCTAGTCGCCATGTACTAGGAGAGACGATGGTCCCTTCTGGCAGATTTAGTCAACACTACAACTGCGATTATGTGGCTTATACATAAACAGTCATTACTGAGTCCTAATCTTCGTATCAGATTTTAGGTGAATGCTTAAGTCTAATGAACCTAGGGGCTAGAAAACTGTGCAAAGTTTTGTGAAACAGCTACTTCATTTTCTTTGCTTTTCTTATATATGCTCACAGTAGCACCGCATTTGAATTCAGCATTTCATCCTACATAAAGCAACATTTTGTAGTTTTGCAAGTAAATTCCAAAGTATACTTAATAGGCTGGATAGTAAATTAATTTTTTCACTTTGGCTTCTCACCCAAACTCCAATTATATGCACAAATTCATTATGCCAGCAGACAAAAAAGCACTAGTCTCTATCTCTGTAGTGAACATAATGATCAAGAAAACTTGAATTGCATTTCTCACATCTTTAGTCTAACGTCCACTGCCACACACAGGATGAACAGGTGTCCTCCCTTCATTCTGCCTAAACTTTCTTTATTAAACATTCTTTAACAAAATTTTTATTACAAAAAGCCCCAAACAATGCACAAACGTTTAGATTTTCAACCAGACTTGCTTTCAAGACCAAATTTATGGTATGAAAATATTTTATTAGAAATTTCAGCGACAACGGTTCTTGTTCCAAAATCTAAGGAGTCAAAGGAAATTTAAAGAACACAGTACACCTACTACTGACCCCCACAATGAGCATACACATTAGCATCCCTCTTTACAAAGCAAAAGCTGGAGAATGTTGGCAAGGTCTGACAAATTGACACTAGCATTGAGCTTGATAATTTGCTATCCTTAAAGCTTAGTATTACATAAATATTTTCTTCTCGAAGTTTGCTTTTAACCATCATAATTTGAGGAAGAAGATCAAATAAAATAATCCCTATCATCTCTGATGGCAGACATAATACTAACAATGCATGTACAGCTGAAAAAAATTCTTGTTGGGAAAACTTGATTCTGATTGTCTGTCTTTTTGGCATTTGTCATACAAAAATGACAGATTAGCTCAGCTCAGAAAGGTATAAATCCCAATCAACACATGCTAAAAATCAGTGGATGAGTGAGACTCCACTGCACTGCAGTCTGGCCTTTTCAGTGCAAGAAGTCAACAAGCTAAGTGAGAAAGGTGTTCATTTGGAACAGCTTGAAAGTGTTGAGGAATAGCTCTGGTCCAGGTAGCTGGACTAGCAAACTTCAGACTGAGATGCAGATTGAGCTCTGGATGGGAGCCTGAGACAGGAAGTTGTGAACTGTCAAACTCTGGGATAAAAAAAGGGCATGAACATGGGTGACACTAGCCAGGTGAATGGGCACGAGAGACACAGCAGGAGCTGGGAATTGCTGACCTGAATAACAAAGGACACGAAGACCAGTGACTGCCAGGCAGGTGGATGGACAGGGAGAGGGGGGCAGGAGCTGAAAGCTCAGAAGGATAAAGCGAGACTTATGTGCAGGAAGACTGTGAGGGTATAAAATCCCAGAGGTTCCTTTGTTGGGAGTCCTCCTTGGAGGTACCCAGCTCCACCTGCTTCTGTGCTTCTGTGCTGGGACTAAATGACTTTATGGAATGAGACATCTGAGACCCTGCTAAAGGAAACCTGGGGTGGAATCTGTAAAAACACCTGGTCTGACTGTGTGAGTGTTGGGAGCCAAGTGGGGCACCTGTGGGCTCACTGGAGCTGCTTGCCGCAAAGGGGCTTGAGTCCCAACAGTGAAAGTCTCTGATGTTGGGAGTGTGACTGCCAGAGAGTCTCATGAATGGTCAGACTGGGAAGTGTCCTTAACTAAAGAGAAGAAGAACTAACTTTTCTGATGTCAGAACTCTGGTTGTCCTCATTCAGACCAAGAATTCAAAGATGTGTTCCTACCAGATGAGCCTTTTTAGGTAGTATTTTGAAAGACATTGATCTTCTGCTTTGTGTTCAGCAAATGCACCAATTGTCTTTCCATTAAATGGAAACTTATAATGAGATTGCAGAATATTATTTGAATTATTAGGTTGGGAGGCTGGCAAGTAAGGAACAGGCTGTTATGGTCTGGCCAACAATTAGACACAGTTCTGTAGAAACATAAGATATAAAGTGACTTTCTGAATTCTGTTAATGAAATTGGTTGTGTATAGCAACAGTGAAAGGAGGAAACTAAGGAGGATAGGCATTGGTGACATAAGTTTGCCCAGAAAGCATTAAGTATTTCTCATCAAAAAGATCAGAAAACATCCCATATCATAGGCTATCGTAATGAGATTGAGAAAGCCCTTCCTAGTCTTTACATTTTTACCAAATTCGTTTAGGACTGCAAACATAGCACTATCATGTATTTGAAGGGTGTTCTTAATGGTGGATCAACAAAAGCAGCTGGTGCTTATCCAAGAACCCCAGGCTATCCTAACTTACACCCATGAGGAAAGCATTTTTTAAACTATCTCTGATGTTAATTGGTTACTACTTCCTAAGCAATTTTTCGGAGCTGGACCACTACTTGCAGTTGCGTCACTTGTGAGTAATTGTGCCTATGAATGTTGGTAACAGAGAAATCACTTCCACAGCTTAAGAACTCTAGAAACTATAGGTGATTTCCACTGTTTTCACTTTCTTGTCTCTTCTGAAAGTAATGTGAACGCTTACCTTCACGTGGGTTCAAGGAGCAATCGGGCAATAAATGGGTGTTGAACAAAAAATATGAATTTTGTTTCAGAAGGTCCATGAGCAAAAATGGTAGGGGCTAGGCGAAATTCTGAAGTCATTTTAGCCCTGGTTTTTATACTATTTTCTTTTTTTCTTTTTTAATTTCCCCTGTCCAACCTGTTTTTAAGCAGAGGCAACCAGATTTACTGCTATTCTACATACCCTCCAGGCACTAAGTGTTTACTCTGTCCCACAGTCTATTTCCCAAAGGAGTAAAATTTGCAGGAAGTCTCATGTGGAATAAATGCAGAACAAATCAAGCATCTAAGATAGTGACCTTTGCCAAGGTACAGACAAACATCACATTATACATGTAGGAGACTGTTCAAAACCCAGTTCTATGGTCTTTGCAAGCATGTGTAAAAACTGAAGAATTTAAACTTCAACTTGTAATCTCTAGTTTGACAATATTAATCTAAAAAAATTCATTTGAGTTTGGGAAACTGCATGAAGGGAAAGTCTATCACTGTACACTGTGGTAATGACATGATGTCTTGCTCACTAATCTCTCCCTGTAGTATTTGTCAATTACGATACCGTTAGGAAGAGGGGACCCACCACTAGTGGGGGCTGGTACTGGAAAAGAACACACAATCTGCCTCTGAACAGAGAGAAATCAGAACTAAAATATAGTCTTCAGGTATTAAATGGACATTTCAAGTTTGCCCCACAGGTGGAATGGGTGACTGTTCCCTCCAGACATTTACTTTAGAACTGTACTTCTATCAAAAAAAATCATTATGTTGAAGTAATCCAAAGTAATCTGAGTTCTAGCACCATTCCTGGAGGATAAACAAATTTTGGCCCTTCCATGGATATTATCTTTTTAAAAGCCATGAAATATCCAATCTTTTGCAGGTAAATGCCAACATGCAAGTTGTGTATCTCTGTTATTCAGGTTTACAAAACAGTTCCACACTCATGAAATTTCCATTAGTCAGAGCACCCTCCAGCCCCCTCCATTTTTTCTTCATCCCCTGATGTCTTAACACCTTTTTTGCTTCTAAGACGAAGAGATCAAAATGAGGGAAGAGATCATAATGAAGGCAGACCTTTAAAACACTATTATGAAATGGTGTACTGCAATGGGCAAGTATTAATTTGAGTGCCCTACTTAAAGCATATTAGTCCTGGAATACCTATAGCAATAGACCATAAGAATCCTAAGAATTTGTGCTTTTCACAATGCAATATAGTATTGCTGTTTGTGATCTCATGATACTACCAATACTAGACCAATCAATCAATTCAGTAACTTAAAAATCAAAACAACAGCTTCAAAATAGGTTGATTCCTGCAAAGTAACAACGTAAAAAACAAAATTTGCAGGTAATAACATATGTGAATTTATGAGCCTCAATTAACACAACCCTTTTTGCCACCCATAACCCCTTAAAAAAAACCAGACCAAACCAAACTAAACAAACACTCCCAAAACCAAACAAAACCAAAACACAACAACAACAACCAAACCAACAAACCAACAAAAAAAAAAAAAAAGCCAAAACAAATTAGGGCCAAATTAGTAGATATTTTAAAAAAACAAGTTAACTTTTAATCTTTTCACAACTTGTCCTCTTCAAATTTCACTTCAGCAGTATACCACTTGGGATGCTGTCCCCGTCTATTTCTTCAATACAGGACAACTGTAGAAATAACAGAACAAAGAGGGGGTTTTACACCTAGTTTTATATTCTGAAAGGTTTACTGTGTTTTTCTTAATCCTTACGTTGCATATTCATTGCTGTATTTTCTTCCAACCGCTGTCACTTATATTGTCATGCAGAAGGGGAAATCAGGGTCAGTTTATGTAAGCAGCATCAATCTGAAAAATCTTCATCAGTCTTTATTTCAAGGCATTATGCAAAGAAAGCTGACATTAAGGGAGCCTTAACTGACAGCAAATGAAATCAATCAGCAAATCACTAAGCCATGATAAACTCTCAAGTTGTAGATAACCCTTCCTTTTCCAGGTCTTTAACTGCAAGACCCACGAAATGCTGTATCTGGGCAGAAATGTCTCTCTTGATTCCATGACAAAATTCTTGTATTAATATAGCACAACATTTGATAATTTTTGTCTTACTCTGTAGGCTATTGATAAGAATACCAAAGATATAAACATGTTTTATAATAATGGACTACTAAGCAATTAAGCGAAGAAGACTTAACAAAAGCTTCAGCATTTGAAGCTTTTCTTCTTTCAAATACAATTAAGAATAGAAGGTAGTGTGATTCTATTTCTGCTACCTAAATATTTGTGTAATTAAGTCTACTGCCTTCTTAACTTCTTTTGCTCAGTTTTCTTCTTAGTTTTTGAAATTAAAAGATCCAGTACAAAAAAAGAAAAAGCGACTCCAGACAATTCCTAATCTTTCCCAGTATTCACTTCATGAATTCATTCAACTTTTAACCCACATGACTATCAACAGTTAAACATCTATGATTCTGAATGGACTTGTCTGCAGTACAATAGCACAAATGGTGTACTGGGTAAAAAAAACCAGTCACATCAAAGTAATGCAGTTTTATCTGGCAAAATTACTCATTTTCTGTAGGTACTGTGCACAGATAAACCTGTGCAGTTCTGAAAGATAGGATTTCTAAAGCAAGAAAATATGCCTTACAAACAAAGTGCTGTGAAAACTATATTTGGTATCTTCTGTGACTGAATGATGCTTTATTTTTGTAATTAGAGCATTTAGGATTCTGCCCTTATTCACTGAGGCAGCTTTGGGTACATATCGGTATCACCATGACTCTAGAGTAATTTTTCTCATGAAAGAATAGTGAGCAGAAAACAAGAAAGATGCTTCCTGCTATAAGATGCAACAACCTGGTAACCAGCTGGGAAAAAAATCCCATGATTACAAGCAGAAGCAAAACTAAACAAATAAACTTAGTGAATTAAGATCGTATTTTACACAGTTCTTACAGAGCTTTCTTGAATATCAGCACAGATAATTCCTAAGAGATCACCCACACACCACAGATGTAAATGTATGAAAAAGTCTAAGTGGACAAAGGTGGATAGCTACATGATTGCTTGACAGGGTCAAGAAAGAAAATTTTCCATTAAGAAAGGTTACTGAAAGGTTAAATGATTATATACTAACGTTGGCATTCAAGATAATCATCAGCACATCTTAACTGAAAAGTTTTTACAAAACTAATAGTGCTTATGAAAGGGGCTGGACAAGAGTTAGTAGTGTCACAGGCACGAGCAGACAGCTTTCAGTAATTGATTAGTTGCTGATTACAGATACTGACTTCGGTATTTATGGCCCTATAGGGCCAAGACTTAATTAGCATGGTTGGGGTGCAAACAGTGTACCAGCTAACTACAATGGCCTCTGAGAAGGCTTTTCATATTATCTGTACTAATTTATTAGAATGAAGAGAGGCAAGGGAAGAAACAAAAAAATGCAAGGGTGGCGGAGAAAGTACAGAAAAGAGGCTGGAAATGAGGAAAGGAGAGAGAACAATAAGAAGCCCATAGACGAGAGGGAGGAAAAGTCTGCTAACACAAATGCTGTGAAGAGGAAAGGAAGTTAAGAACACAGTTAAGTTGCAGAAGAGTGTGAAAATCAAAGAAGGTAAATTTCCAACATCACTTGCATTTAGAAGATGTCTCACTTTTTAATGTTTTAAATAGTATTTTGCATTAATATTATGTTTTAAAGTCATTATAGTTTACTTATGCTAAAATGCTTTCTAAATATTTAGCAGCATGATACAGCAGATATTTGGGGACAAAACTCCAGATACCAGCTGAACACATTCAAGGAGATCAAATTAGAATCCTTAATGTTACACCTCTTCAATCTGGTTATTCAGCTTTTACTTAGTTGTTAATTACTTTTTCTTAAGTCCCGTACCAACTTTATTTTTGACAAACTGAAATTTGAGAAAGGTCAGGGTTGTAAGAGGTGTCACCCCACACTAACGAGTTTAAAACGTTTACTTATTTATGAGTATTTCAACTCAAAGTACAAGTGTAAAGTAGCATTAGAGTAATAAATAATCACTTTTCTCTTTAAGTAGTACATTGAAAGGCAGGCTCACAGCCAGTTTAGAAGCAGCACATTTTGACACTACGTAAGAAATCAGTTCTTTTGGAGAGGAGAAAAAAAAGACTGGGAGGGCAGCCCAGCTGCTCTTGAAATCAGCTGTTGAACTCCTGGAGATTGAAAACCCAGTTTTACCTGACAAGAAATAGCAGTTGATTCCAAAGGAGGCAGCATTCTGGCCTCTATAATACAATAGATAGTTCCTTCTCTGGTGAAATGGTTTAAGTAAAAAGAAAACACTAGAAGTGTGTGCATGTTGCACTATCTTCAAGACTCTCTAAAAAAGGCTTCTTCATTCTGAAGTATTACGAGAAAAAAAAAATTTACTTTAACAGCCATGTCATAGAAAAAATAAAAGAGGCTCTAAAACAGAAGTACAAGATTTAAAATACTGGTAATTCAGTAATTTTTAAGCAGCTACTCCATGATTAATTAATCTCATTAAGTTCTCATACAAGAACTGATGTATGTTTGAAAGACATACCCTATGTAGAGGATAAAATCTGATGACAGAATTATTATTTACCTTTGAATTCACTTACTTCCTCAATTTGGTAAGAACTTTTTTATTGACAAGGAAACACAGGAATGAGAAAGTGTTTATTATTTTGAGGAAAATTATCATCAGAATTATGCATACCTTTTGTCTTCTAATCTATCAAACATCTAAAATTAATGAACAAGTTAAATAAAAATTAGGAAGCTCCTAAAACTACATTTATGTTTGCCCAATTAATTAGAAAAAGTGGACCTACAACACAATTAGATAATGCATGACTAAATCATGTAAGAATTCATAAATGGCAAGAACCCACTTGTTTGTAATTATTATATGCTAACACTGAAGATAAGTCAGTACTTGACTATATTACTACTACCATTATAAGCCTTTATGTTATGAGTGCACTTTTCATTCCAAATTATCTCAAAACACTTAAGAAAAGCAAAGAAGTACATATAAACCTGCATGAACAAATGGATATATGCTGAAGACAGTGACAGAGGGAGCAAGATGAGGCAGGTGGGAGGGAGATGCAGAGGGACAACAGAGACCAAAAAGGTTGATGCAGAGCAAGCAAGATAGAGAGGTGAAGACATGCAAAGCGAGCAGAAGAGAGGGGCAGAGACTGACTGAAAGAAAGCACAAGATTATGTAGGGCAGAGAGAGCAAACACACAGGGAAAGGGAGAGCAAGAGCACCAGAGCATGTGCAGGTGCATCACTGTAAGCACAGCAACAAGCAACCATACAGCTAGGATAGCATGTAATGGAAAATTTGCAGGAAGAACACAAGGACAGGCAGCAGAGCATGAGAGCATGTGGCAGAGACAAAAACGCAAAGAGACAGAGACAGACACACAAGACCGAATGAAAACTTACCCATCTCAAACACACCTGGAGGAGAGACTCATAGAATCACAGAATCATTACAGTTGAAAAATACCTACAGGATCATCAGATCCAACCTTTGACCCAACACCAACACGCAAACTAAACCATAGCACTAAGTGCCATGTCCAGTTGTTTCTTGAATGCTTTCGGGGATGGTGAATCCAACACCTCCCTGGACTGTCCATTCCAATGCTTAACCACCTTTTCTGATGTCTAGCCTGAAACTCCACTGATGCAGCTTGAGGCTATGTCCTCTTGCCCTGTTGCTAGTTGCCTGGGAGGAAAGACCAAGCACTGTCTTGCTGAAACCTCCTTTCAGGTAGTTGCAGAGTAATAAAGAGAGTAATGAGCCTCCTTTTCTCCAGGCTAAACACCCCCAGCTTTCTCAGTCACCTCACAGAACTTGTGTTCCAAACGCTACACCAGCTTTGTTGCCTTTCTCTGGACACACTCCAGCACCTTAGTGTCTTTCTTGTCATACAGGGCCTGAAACTGAACAGAGGATTCAAAGTGCAGCTTCACCAAGAACAGCAGGACAATCACTGCCCTGGTCCTGCTGGCCACACAATTTCTGATACAAGCCAGGATGCCATTGACCTTCTTGGCCAATGGGGCACATTGCTGCCTCTTGTCTAGTTGGCTGTCAACAGCACCCTGAAGTCCCTTTCTGATTCCCTTTGTATGTTGAACTAGTTATTTGGAGTCATGTCTTCGGATAGGTTGTATCATGCTCATAAATATTTAGAAGCTATTTTTGCATAATTCAACTACAATTCCTTTAAAACATAACATTAACATATATGTCTGAGGTACCTAAATTTGCTTCAAGAAGTTTCCGTCATAGTAGTTCTTACCCTTCTGTGTCTACATCTCCAAACAGAAGAAACCCACTGTGAGAACATATTGATTCTTAATTATTTATACATGAACACTTAAATCTTAAATGATTTTTTTGGGGGCCTTTATGCATTGTTTTTAGGTAAAAATACTTGGCATTATACCAATTACATATGTGATGTAGAAGTATTTGAGATGATTCAGAGATAATCTTCTGAACAACTTCTTCTCTGAGCCAATAAAGCCTTTCAGAAGTGAGACTTAAGATTAGTAAGTAACCTTATCCTCTTCTCAAAGATGTAACACAACTGAATTTTGTATTTTACAAAGAGCTGATAACATTTATCGGTTAACTTAAATAGTCATCTGTCAAGCAAGACTACTAGAATTAGCAATGCCTTGTCATTTTAGTTGCGTTTTTTAATCCTGTATCCTGTATTCACATGGAAGCTTCACATACAGTTCCACTTTCTGTCTCCAGTAGGAAAATTCAGGCATGGCCAGAATAGCTCACCTTAAATCCTGTGTTCATGTGTTTCAGGTGCTTGAAAACAATGCTATAATCTCCTACTTTCAAACTTAACTAAATTACAAATAGTACAATTTTGTGACATTATATTTTTCACAGCAATTAAATACCAGGTGAGAGTGTTTCGAAACTATCATATTTTACTGTTCAAGATAGTCCAATTTTTTCTTTATTTATCCACTTCAAGTTATATTTTCAAACTATTTTAGTAATTCTGTTATGGTTCTCAAGAATTTAACGAATGCCTACAAATTAAGTCATACCTTCACTACTCGCATGGGGCTTTATAAGATACTCAGTGCAAGGATATTCCTGTTGAATAACAACCTATAATTGCATAATTTTGAAATTTAAGAGCCATTACAAAACGTGCATGCTTTGGAAAAGATACACAGAACTTTATGTACAAAATATGCCATTTCATTACCTAAAGGTCTAAACTAGAGTGTAAAACAAACTGTTTAAAAGATGCACACAGCTTACATGGTTATTCCATTTGGGAATGACAGGGATTTTACTTGTGTGTTTGTTTGATCAACCCTGTAAGCCTCCATGGTATTTGGAATGTTGGATCCATATGCTAGAAAACAAGGTATTTAATTAAGCATGCCACAAAATAACCCCAAGTCTCTGATAGTTTAGTTCACAGTCAGGCAACTTAGGTTCATTATGTCAATCTTCTTTGCATTTGTCTAGTATAAAGAGAGTACATTTTTCACAAGAAACATTTCCATGAAGACAACAGCAATTTAAAAATTCCAAGACTTTCTATATTCCCAATGACAAGGAAAATAGATCTCCAATGCTGCTGAGCTCATGAGGTAAATTAAGGATAGTGGATTTCATTCAAAACACCTTTGAAAGCCACTTCCTTTCTGAAAAATTTGGAAAAAGGATAGCCTATGAAGATGTATATGCGCATACAAATGTACTAGCATTTTCTTCTTTCTCTCATATGACGAAGCAATACACTCAGATCAACGGATTAAAAACTGTTTTCAGCCACCTACTACAAACCAGATGCATAAGTATTAAAAATAAAACAATCCCATCTTCTGTGAGTACTCAACAGTTCTGATAGCCAGTGCATCATCTCTATTATATTGTCTAATTGAAGATCTTAATTTTCTAGGCAATTCTTTTAAAATCAAATATCAATTAATTTAGACTTGGGAAAAAACTCTCTATGTCTAACACTTGCAGATAATTGATGCCTAAAATACCTACAAAAGGCTTTCAAAACAACATTAGTGGAGATGATAGATAGATAGATAGATAGATAGATAGATAGATAGATAGATAGATAGATAGATAGATAGATAGAGTAGTTCCTTTATTAGAAACTTCCAGGTGCACAACAGAAGTATGCACACGCGCACCAGCCAGATGTTACGGTTTTTATAACTTTCAGTAATTAACATACTTGATATCTATAGCCAACCTGTGGTACCATTTTCCCCTGGTGATCAGAACTCCTCAGAACTGCTCCTTGGGCCCCTTCAAAAGCTCTGAGCTGACTCTCCTGTTTTGACTACAGCCTATCTTATTGTCTCAGTTGGAGTTCTTTCAGGTGTTCTTCAAAACAGCATGTCCTTGGTAATGTGTGTCTAACAGAATTTCAGGAATGTGTGACAAAGTATTCAGCAACTTCTAAATAGCACCTAAAATGTGAGAGAGTTAGGAAAACCTTCTCCACTTATATAACTATGAAAATGTACAAAATACACATTAAAATCCTTAGGCATCATAACAGTGCCCTTAACTGAGCTGTATTTGTCACAGACTAAATATAGCAGTTATAGAGAACATGCATGCAGACATTGCCACTGGTTTTAATAAGAAGTGTCCATAAAGTGATAATTAACTGTTTACCTCATTCAGAATTACAGGATTGGCTGTAATATAGTTTTGCATACAGTGAAATTAAAATCAATTAGCTGACTCCCAGCTACAAAAGGCAAATTTTAAAATAAAATCTCTATAATGTGTAAAGTTATCAAACAGGCACTATGCAACTAGAGACAGGGAAAGGAAGAGGGAAAGAAGGAGAGAAGGGAGAAGAAGAGAAGGAGGGAGAAGAAGAGGAAGAGGAAGGGAACAAAGCGAAATGGAAAAATAGAAAGGGAAAAGGGAGGAGAAAAGGAACTTCACAGTGACACAGACTGAACCTTTGGTGTTGTTTGCGTAGGCACAGAGTAACCAAGTGTAACTGAAGCTATCAGGTGAACCAAAAGTAGGTTTACAACTCTGCACCACCGCTGAGCACTTCAGCACATACATTACTATGTGTTAGCTATATACCACAAGCACTCTATACAAGTGTGAAATGTAACTTTTTATACGTCTGTTTCTTTTCATCTTCTTAGAAATAAACAAGGAATAGGCTGTCTTGCAAATGCTTCTGTAATCGTTTTAAGGTCAAAAAAGAATGGAAATTGGGATGGGACAAAAAAAAAAAAAGGCAGCAGCTATCACTAAATAGGCCACTGGATTAGAAAAGTAGTATTTTAAAAGCTGGTGATTTCAATGACAGCTTCTTTGAAAAGATGCCACCTGTAGAATCTTTTGTGCAGCTTTAAAAGCGATCATCACTGTACTGTGGAAGTATTTGCAACCCACCCTCTGTAAGAGACATACGGCTGTGCTGAGGTTCATGGGACCCTCCAAGTGTTACATATTACTGCTTTAGCAGAGAAACATGATAAAAAACACTCAATTTAAATCTTTATCGTATTGAAATGCAAGTATGAAAGAGGGCAACAGTGAGAAATTTCCAGATTAGACTCTGGCTTTCTTGAATGTTTTCGTGTCTATATTCCTGCAATTACATACTACATCTAGAATAAAATTTAAAAGGGTTCCTACAGAAAAGTACACACACAATGTACTTGCATACTTGCAATGTACTTGTAGACTTGCATTGTCTAATGTCCTAGTGCTTTACTTGACTACCTTTCCTCTGATTCAGATAGGAGAGTACAATGAAAGAAATATGTACTCACTCTGTCTTTTGTTCTCTCATTGGGAAAACAAAATATTCTACCTTTAAAAACAATGTATTCTGAGCAGCTATAATGACTAAGGCAGAGTTTGTATAGAAGATATAACAAACTTAAAAACAATAGGGAGGCATTGCACAGGATCAATTTTCAGAGCTGAAAATCTGTACATTTTCATCTGATTTCTCTTTTTTCCCCCAATGTTTCCTGCTAATGAAAATAGTATTTTGAAGCATGTAAGTCTGCATGAACCTACATGAACAGTTTCTATATTATAGTGCTTCAAATAACAGTTTCTCTTAAATTAGGAATGCTAGAAATCACTGTTAATTCTAAAACTGTAATATGAAAAAATCTGATACTGACCAAGTAGCAGCATAAAAATCTTGGGCTTTTTTTATTTGTCTTGTTTAAATTAAAGGGAGGAGGGGAGGTTATAAAGTGACATTACTTTTCAAATGGAACATCTGCATTTTTCCATGGTTATATTCCTGTCAATTATTTTACACTATTACAGTAAAATTAAAATTTATCATCATCTCTCAAATACTGTATCCAACAGTACATAAGGAAATTATTTCTCTTTCAACTGTTGACAGTAATAGTTTGAAGCTTTTTGTTCTCCACACATTCAGAGCAGCCTAGCTTCTTGTTCTATCTCAGTTGCCAAAAATGAAAACAAGAATCAGGATTATTTTAGACTCTAACCTGAAATGCTGCAGCCTCTGGCCTGCCCTTCAGCCCTTCCTCTGAAAAGGTCTCTAGGTGCAGTTTGGGTAGCTCCAGGGTGAAGTCATTCGTGGCTGCCGCAGCACATGGCAGCAAGGCCTGATCTCTGACCTAAAGGGAAAAAAACAGCATCAATGGTAATTCCCCTTCAGACACATTAACTGGGATGAACTGGGTCCCCTTGAGCCCACTGAGTGGACTTGCATTGATCGCTGGACCTGAAATCCATGAATAAATTTAGAACTAATTGATTTTTCGTTGCAAATAAATCTCTAATTCAGAGTGCTGGGAGAGAATGTTAAGAAGAAAAAGCATCTTCCCCTGATCTGAAATGAGAAGAGACACTAAGGGCTCACTAGTCCAGCTGGCATATACGTTTCACAGATCTGTCCCCTGTAAAAACCTTGTAAGAAAAAACAGTAATTGTACTTCTAACCAAAACAAACATTAGCCATGAAATGAAAAAGTTCATGTGATCACACCAAAGAGAAGCTGCCATGTGAGTTCTATCTACTCTAGTGAGGTTGTTACCCGTCCTCCACAATATGGTTCATTTAGTAGCAATCCAGTTAAAAGCCAGAATAAAAAGAATGATCCACAAACAAAGCAAAACGAACTAACCTGTGCCTTTCCAATTAACAAGATAAAAACATAAAAAAGAAAAAAAAAAGTGCTACTAGACGTCCCGTTGCAGCCTCACTGTAAGAAATATGTAAGAAACACTAAGCAGTATCAGCCACCGTTTCCGCCGTCTGTCCCCGTGCCGGGCTGGAGCAGGTGATGCTCCCACCGCACCCCGCACCGCGGGATGCTCCCACCGCGCACAGCGATGCTTCCCCCGCACTCCGGGATGCTCCCCCCGCACCCCGGCATGCTCTCCCCGCACCCCGGGATGTTCCCCCCGCACCGCGGGATGTTTCCGGGGATGCTCCCCCCGCACCCCGGCATGCTCCCCCCGCAGCCCGGGATGCTCCCCCCGCACCGCGGGGTGTTCCCGGGATGCTCCCCCCGCACCGCGGGGTGTTCCCGGGATGCTCCCCCCGCAGCCCGGGATGCTCCCCCGCCCCGGTGTCGCACTGCCACCTGCCGGCCACACGCCGCAGCGCCGCCGTGGCCGCTTTGTCCGCGGGCAGGGCCCGGCGCGGCGCGGCCGCCAACACCGCCCGCTGCCCAAAACTGCGCGGCATCCTGCACAGGGCAGCGCGCCCGGAGCCCATCGCCACGGCCGTGGAATCACGCGTATTTAACTCTTGACTTCCACACGCGCGTCACTTTTGTTAATACATCGTATGATGCCACACACACATTTTTCGTTCTATTTAATACAAAAATTACTGTGTCCGCCTCCAGGAGATCCCAATAGTCATATTAGATTCTAATACAGATGGATAAACACACATACAAATACATATTAGTACAAATGAATAGATGAATTCCATTCATTTGGCATAAACTGCATCTGCTGAGTAGCAATAGCGAGTACTGCAAAAATAATTTACAGTCTTTAACTAAACAATACACAATCTGATACTAAAACATATACTAAATATATACTAAATGCATGTAATTCAGTAGACACACAATTTGCTAAATACTATTTAAATAAATTTCATTTTTTCTTAAAGGCTCCCTTGCCCACAAGAACACACCAAACGAATTAAAACCTAGGTCTATTAATTTCAAATCCCAGATTACTTTTCTGTAACCACTTACAAAATTAGATTTTTGTAAAATGTTGATTATGACTGAACATGTTTCAAAAAAATAGCAGAGCCTTTGAAATCTGCTCTGATTGAAAGAAGCATGTGTAAATCTACTGATACAAAGAAGAAAAGATTTTCTGTTATTCGTTCTTCTATTCTGTGGGAATAGGGAGCCCTACATTTCCCAAGCTGACCTAAAGAATTCCTGTCAATACCTGTGGCTGCCAAACATATGCACTATGATGCAATTTTTATAACAGGAAAGGTCCTCTACACATTTTTTGTACACACAGTGCACTAGGTTCAGGATATACAGTCCTATGGAACAAATATACTCTCTAGAGTGTTCTGTCAGCATGTGTAATTCTGGTCAGATGTTAACCTTGCTGAATATAACAAAATGCATTGCTTTAAATACACACACACACACACACACACACACACGATTTACATTTTTATAGCTTATATATACCAACTTTTCAGTGTCTTTGCTGACAGTATGCACACAGATAAAAGAAAACATTAATGTGGATTAAGGTACTAAGAATTTATCAACATCAAACCACCAGTGTTTTGCCGTCTACCCTTCTGAACCATAGTCAATAGATCTAAATATTTTACTGCACCCTGGCCAATTCATTGTTTGATGTTTAAAAACTCAAACAGAATCAAAGAAAATTTATTAAATTTCAGCCCCCAAATGAGATACTATTAGCTTTGAAAGTCAAGTTTAACTGCGATATTGATGATTCTCTTTTTTCTGTGACAAAATTCACAAGGGAAATCCCTATGTCAAAGTAGAAAAGCAGACTGCTAATACTAGGGGGAAAAAAACAATGTATAAGCAATGTAGGTATAATGCATACACAATACATACAGTAGAAGTCCTTTTAACCCTATTAGTTTCAAACTCTCAATTTCAGTATTGGGGCCTGACACTCACTGAACATTAAAATATAAAAACTATTTTTTTAAAATGGCTGCATTTTGGTGAACATATGCCTTTTGTACCATTGCATTAGAAAAGTACCTACTAGCTTCTTAAATAGTATGATATTTGATATGAAGATCACAACTATAAAAAATCAAACCAAAGTTTTTTTGAGTTTGTAGATACTTAGATGTAAAGAGTAAATCTTATTATCAATATGCATCCTGAGAAACACAAAATTAAGGCAGACTTTTCCTTTGAAAAATACTCACAAGGGTTAGGAAAAATTGTAAGAACAAAAGACTGGGTGTATACTGTACAAATACCATTACATTGTTTCACTAGAAATGAAAATGGCCTTCAGGCTGGCTACTTTTTCCATCCTATTCAAGATCTGGAAAGCCATAATGGCCATGCCTGCATGGAATCATCCTGAATAGACCACATCTGTATTGAATCTTAGTTAAAAACTAATTTAATAACTTCTGCCTATTGGCTCTTTGAGATCCAGGAACATAATGACAGGAGGTGGGAAACTGTTTATTTCCTCATATTCTGATGAAGCACAATATTCACATACACACTTATATTAGAGAACCATGAGACAAATATCAAACCGCTATTTTTTTTTTTTTTAAAGGGTGATTTTTTTTTTTTTTCTTTTTGGAAGCTTGATGGCCAGGAAAACCATTCTATGTAGTTGAGCTTTAAAATGCAACTTTCAGACCTTTTTTGTTTTTAACACATTGGGGTTTTTTCCTCCATATAAAATCTAAATAAAGCAAGACTGTTTTGTCTGAGAGGTCTTCGTAGGCTAGGGCCCTAATGTTATAATCTAAAAAACCCAATCAACTAACCAGGCTTATTGCAATGATTAAAAATGTCTAAAACCAGTTCCACTTCCCTGTACTCTAAAATTAATAGAGAAAAAAATTATATAAACGTATATTTACCCAATGCCAGGGAAGATTTTGGCTACTTCTGATTTTGGTAAATATAATTTTAGCTGAGACTGTGAAAAGTTGCAAGAGTGATTTTATACAGAGCATATTTAAGTACTGTGACAGTGTGCCACTAAGTTTGATCATTAGACTTTTCAGTTTAGCCATATATAAATACTGTCTGGAAACAGCCAAAATCACAAATGGATCCAACACAACTCTACTACAATACTCATAACAGTTTAAAACAAAGGAGCATAGTGACTTATGACAGTATTTAACTTTTTAATTAATTAAGAGAGCAACACGGAAGACAAGACTTTAGCCACTCAATTTAAAATCAATAAAGTATTCATTAATTCAGATCAAAGCTGAAGCTGAATAATAAACTGAAGTTACATTATTGACCAAACCAAAGCGTAGAATTTGATGGGCTAATTCTGCACATCCAAAAACAAACTTAAAAATTTTTTGCTGATCCAGTACAACAACAGGTTTGTCCACAGTCCACTTCTGTGCTCACTTTGTTTTTCCACTGCACAGTTTGAGCTGGTCTGTCCAGTTACGCCAGCAGAGACATGGTACTAAATGCTAGCAAGCTGCAAATAGTATTAGAATGTGCCTAAGCCTTCCTAATGTCTTTGCCTGGTTACTATCTGACTGGTACAACAAACTTTTTTTATGTACTTTTTTAATAGTATATCGTTTGCAATTTAAGCAGCAGAACAAGAACTAAAGTGATGCAGTGATGTGGTGATAAGTGAATGGCAAACCTTGATTTAATCTATTTGACTTGAGATGACCACACTGCTGATATAAGAGAAGCTACAAATACACAAATCATTCTAAAAGGGTGCAAACAAAATGTTTTCTATCACACTGCTATGTGTTCTGCATATAATTGATAAATTGACAAAAATGATTTTAGAGCTTCTTAAAACAGAAGAAAGCAGTTTGAATGCAAACCACATCTTAGTCTTAACCACAGTCTTGTAAGTATGTAGCTGATTTAGCCACATAATGTCCATACCTCCAGGGCAGCATGTACAATGGAGGCCATACTACACAAGTCAAGGATATGGACATCTACTGAACATGGTCCTTCGCCTTCTTCAGTGAAAAGCATTTTAACGAAAGTAGGTTATATAGTAACTAATTTGAATGGGCAAGTCTCTTGTAATGGTACAAATAACCATGGAACTAAGGAGAAAAATAAAAAATTATATACATAGGTGGACAAAATTAAACCTTCATGAACATTTCCTACTCTTCATGTTTAGTTATGAATTGTTGATGTTTTCTTAATCTATACCAGAAAATACAAGTGAATATACAGGTATGAAGTTGCAACAACAATAGTACTAAATAGTGTCAATAACAGGAGTTCTTCAAGTTGCCAATTCAGGTTATTTTCCTAATGATACATCTACATCTATATACTATGTGATCTCTGGAAAGCAGTGATCACACCTGAAGCGTTAGCCCTTCAAGGGAATACAAAAGACAAAAGATTTGCTGAGAGATTTGGCACACATGATATCCAAAGAAGTACAAACCATGGCACCCTGTCAGATCAGAGAGTCAGCCTGTTATTATCAATTGCTCATAAACACCAGAGTCTGAGTCTGCTCTGAAAATAAGAAAACCACTGCAAAAAGTGTATATTCCTTTACTGAATGAGGGCCTATATAATCCTGGACACAATATTTTCCACCAGGGTGTTTCAGCAATCAAGAATCACTCCAGAAGTAGAGAGACTGCCTGTGACAAGTTTGCGTAGCTTAAACTGAAGGCACTTTAAATCAAACACCTGAAAACTGGAAAATTATAGCCACAATTAGAGAGCAAATGAAGTGAGGAATGATGGTGGGAATCAAATTAGTCAACTGAACTGCAGGTACACCCCCTCAAACTTTTTTTTTCCCCCCAAGAAGGATAAAAAACAGACTACACCCAATCACAACATACTTTGCTTAGACAAAATGCTGTCTCACAGGAGGGAAACTGAAAAAGAGCTACATGGTGCAGTTGAATGGATACTTGTTATATGGCCATCAGAGTTAGGTTTGAGTACTCACTAAAGGCCCACAAATCATTGCACAGTTTTTCATCAAAAAAAGGAATATATCCTCAAATCCAAGAGCCTGATTTCTGTTGATAGTAGAAGTTTGACATAGTATTTTAACATACCTTGCTCTAGGTAGCCATACATTAATGTAATTAGGTACACCAAATATTTTACTCAATTTAAAAACTACTGAAAATTGCTGTATTAGTATACAGATTTTGTTACTATCCTTTCTGATTACTGTCATTCATATCTGTATTTAATTACAAAACAAGCCATTTCACAGGTGGTTTCTAAAAGAACATTCATTATTGCATAACAGCATTTGTGTAAGACGACATATAAAACTAATGTTTTGGGTGTGCTTTACTTTTTTTTTTTTCCTTCTAGGCTCGTCAAGATCGGAAATTAATTTTCAGAGCGGAGTACCGTCCCAGACTTACTTATAAGATTAATTCAAGCTTTCTCATATTACTACACACACACACTACATGCTCTATTGAATAAGATGTTAATCTGATCCAGTGTTTTTTTTCACAAACGTTGACCGCTGCACCTAAGCTTTGCTGTAGTTGCAGGATGTGTGCTATAATACATCCCCTATGAATGGATTTCAGTGACCTTGGACTGAAAATGAACCTACGTCTGGAGAAAATAAGTTAATGTATTCAGTAATTCCACAGTTCTCCAAACAAGGATTTTTCCTTACTGAAGGAAAACTATACTAAAGTATTCAGCTTTCAAAAAACCCCACAAAAAAAAAAACCAAAAACAAAAAACACACAACTCAATGCAACCCAACCAAAGAAAAACAAAAAAACCCCAACCAACAAAACAAACAAACCCCATTAAAAAAAAAAAAAAAGGGAAGAAAAATGCACCCTGAAATTACTTATTTAGATATGTCTAAACTGAAAACAGTTAAGCACATGGATATGACATTCAGCAATGTCTTATCTTTACTTTGTCAAGGTTTTTAAATCCCTCTTGAGCTGGAGTACCATTTTTAGCTTGGCTAGGTCAGAATGACACTGAACAATATGAGTGATGACACACTAGACAGCTATATGGACAGAGTTGTCATCAGCAAGCCAGCTGTGCTAACACCTGTATGCCCTGCACAACTGATCTTTAGGTACACAGATCAAGAAAGTCAGATTACTAGGAGGGGAAACAAAAGTCATTCATCAAACATTGAAATTAAGAGGTGCTAATTTGAGATGGAGATGGGGAAAAAGTATTATTTTTACTGCATTTTTTCTAATCCCAGAGAAATAATAGCTTGCTTCCTACTATAAACTTCTTACAGGAGTTATTTAGAATTTGAACATTCTAACTCAGTTTTCTTTGGGATTTTTTGCACATACACATACACACTGTTTCAACAGGCTTGTGACAGGGCCAGTTTGGAACAACCCAGGAACACAGTGATGGATAGACCTTGAGCACACACACAAGCAGGCTTCACTCTTAATGTCAATTCGTCTAAACACACAGAAAAAACAACTCTGGGAATTTGATTAGGCTAGGGAAAAATTCTAAGTTAAGATCTCTAAAACCAGAGCTTTTAAATAATTATTGAGATAATCAAATGCTATGATGGACTACAGATCCCAGTTAACTGAGACAAATGTGGCTGTTCACCGTACCTACATGTGTCAGGTCGTATCTACTGAAATCCAACTGAGGCAGCTAACTTAAGGCTTATAATTGTTCCATTCTTCCAGGTCCTGAACAACTTGTGGTCTTCTTGATAAAACAATTATTGCCACTTACACTGAGTGTTTTTACAGATGTAGTCACCTGTATATGGACTTAAACCTATTGTAAATTAATTCCTTGTAAGCCATAAAACAGCCATCCTAAAGAAAGGCACTTGAGTGCTCTGGACTACATCAGAAATAACAATCTAATGCTACAACCTTACTAATTCTTAAGTACTCAATGGTCTCATCCCATCTCCAACTGTCCCTTCCTGCTGTATAAAAAAAAAAAAACATTATTAAATCAGATAAAGAAAGATTTTTGTCTTTGTATTTTTCACTAGTATGTAATAGGATGGATGATAACAGTGTTCACATTTTTTTCAACTGATAGAGCTGTAGGGCCCAGAACTCATACACAGACAGTCTAGGGACATTTTGGAGAAGGTAACAGGGGTAGCAGTGAGGCAATGGAACACACCAGTGGAAGGATTTCAAGGCATGACTGCTGACAGCTCTGCATGGAAGCTGTTCTGCCAGCTGGCATAGGAAACCTTCTATCAGCAGAAATGAAATGCACTACAAAAGTGGATAAGGAGTAATTTTTCTGACCGAGTGCCAAAAGGAACACTAGATAGGTGCTTTGATCCCTGACCTGTCCCAAAATGTCAGACTGAGTAGGTTGCTAACTGGTATTGGGGAAAATGGTGAGGACATGGTATTTTATTAACCTGTTAAAATGGTCACATCCTAAGCAGCCAGGGCAGACTGAAAACTCTGACAGACTATAACGCTTGTCAAGATTTTTACAGTTAGGAACACAAGGAGAAACAGAAACAATTTTTGTGTCTCTACGAAGGCTGACTCATGGAGAGGACTTCCCATGGTGGTGTGTAGCACAAGGCTGAGTGCAGAGAGCCCAGATTTAGGCATTCTGAAGAGCACTGTACCAGGTGCAGGTGCCCCAGAGTGCTGGCAGCAGGGGCTGTGGGGTAGCTTCTATGAGAAGAGATCAGGGCTGCCCCTGGCAGGAAAAACCCAGTTCCAGCCACCTCTGACAGACCACAGCAGGACACAGCTGAGCCCCACAGCCCTGCTGGTGGGTCCTCTGTGAAAACAAATTTCAGATTAAGAAAAGCACACCACACAGGGAGAGAAGGAGGAAAGAAAAATACTGAACATCAAAATCAGAGAAGAAGTGGGGAGGAAGTGCTTGAGGCACTGGCTCAGGCATTTCCCTGTAGCCTACAAGAGAGGATGTGCTGGAGCACATGTCCTCACCATATTCCATGAGAGCCCATGCTGAAGCAGGTATTCTTGAAGGGCTGCAACCTATGTGAGAGCCCACATGATGCAGGAAAACAAGGAGGAAAGAGCAGCAGAGAGAAATTGCTATAGACTGACTGCAAGCTCCTGTACCTCAGAGCATGAGCAGAAGAGTCACAAGTAAAGTTGAGCTTAAATGACAGGATAATGCTTATTTTTTAATTATGATTTCTAACTCTCCAAATCTATTTTAATAAATAAAATAATTTCCTTAAGTCAACTTTTTTACCTGTGACAGTAACTAGTATGTAATATCTCCATCTAGATCTCAACACGTGAGCTTTCTCATCCCATCTTGTCCCCCCTGTCCTAGTGAGGGGAAGTGAGAG
This sequence comes from Xenops minutus, assembly GCA_035221455.1. Taxonomy (NCBI): domain Eukaryota; kingdom Metazoa; phylum Chordata; class Aves; order Passeriformes; family Furnariidae; genus Xenops; species Xenops minutus. The sequence goes on from JAWWEE010000085.1 coordinate 41,204,475, forward strand.
AGCATCTGGTGGGCATCTCATTGCTGGCCAAGGCTAACACACCACAAGCACTGAAACTGAGGAGCAATACAAAGGGGAAGCTGAAGATTTTAGCAGAGACAGTAAAATTATTTCTTCCTCTGATGGGATAATTATTAACTACGTACATCATTAACTACGCATGTAAGAGAATATAGTCATAGAAAATTAACAGATCTAATGTCTCTTACTCTGTTTATACAAATATATTAAGAAGTAAGCAGAAATTAATAATGAGATACAGTTTATCAGCAAGTATAACAAGGGTACATTTATAACAAAAATAACCTCAACTTTCTGAGATTAAAGTATTTCAAGAAATAAGTTATTTTTCATACATAAAAACGGACTGCAGAAGGGTCCTAAAATAAGAAGCTTAAATTACTTTTATTTATTATTAGGAAAATTTTTAAGAAAAATGTTTATGTTTGAACTTCAAGTAGATAGAACTTCCTCTCAGAACTCTTTCAGTAAAAATTAATTTATGTCTGTTATGATTTTGCTATTACCTGTTGGTCATCTTCAATATTTTGAGAATAAAACTGAGCCAAACCAAAATCCTCTTGAGGTCTTTGTTTGCCCTTGGTGATGTTCTGTTTTGGTTTTTAAATTTGTTAAAACATGCACTTTGCATTTAGATATTTATCCATAATATTTAGTTGGTATAAGATGAAGAAAGATCTCTCATTTTAATGATATCAGGAACTCTTATGCAAATAATTCAGCTCCAGGAATAGAATAAATACAGTTAATGTGACAAGACCCAGGATAGACAAAAAATAACCTTCTAAAAAATACCTTGTAATTTATGAAGAAGGTGGAACTAGCTGCTAAAAGTACTTTCTCTTTTAGCATATCCAGTGCTCAAATTTTCCAAAATTCATGCTCCATAAATATTTGTGATGGCTAAAAAAGGTGGCTCTGAAGTGGTCTTGAAAGAATCATTCTGAGCACAAGCATGCCCATGCACTTTTCGACAAAGTCAAATGTATGATACTAGAATTTCCACCCAGTCATAGTGGGGGGCAGAAGGTGGTGTAAATGATCCCTTATCTAGAGCTTTATTAGAAGCAAGCAGAGAGATTGTTTCCGTCAGTTTTGATTCTTCATGCTTTCTTTGTGGTTACACCCAGGTATACCCAAAGGCGGATTGATCTATTACCTACATTGCTACCATCTGTAATTCTTGTAGAGATAGAGTAAGAAAAGAATGAGGCCACTTTAATGGATCAGAGTATACTATCTTATCCTGAGTCCAACTAAGATTACTAACGTCTGTAAAATCCCTCTGAGGTCTATAGGCAAAAATTTTGCATTGTGCATTAATAATACAGATTCTGCAGGTGATGTAGTGGAATTTTGTGGATATTTGCTCATGAATACATCAACGTAAAAATACCACAGTCTTCAATTTCAAACTCCCATAAGTATAACTGCAGCTAATAGTCATACTTGTTCAACTCCAGATGATTCTGAACTTTATCTATTTTCTTTTGTTTTCATTTTTGAAAACAAAAGCAGTTCCCAGAATTTCTAGTGAAGAAAAGATAGGCTTATAGTTCCTTTACTAGTATTTCATCCACTTTGTCAGGTTCTGATTTTGCACTGTATGAGAAACCCTTTAAGAACAACAATGTAAAGTTGACAGTTTACACATAAGCCATGTTCATTAATGCTAGGTAATTAGCAACCATTATGATGTAGGGTTTACATTTCAGATATTTCCCGAACAAAGATCAATTATTTTCCCCTTTGTTCTTCTAGGAGAAATGGTATGTCAAATTATGAATGATTTACAATCAATTTTTTTAGTTCCTGCTGAAAGGAGCATCCTGACATTTCTAATTCTTAGGTTTTTTGATTCTTTAGGTTGACAAACCAGAAAGGATAAATTATTGTGCTACTCAATAGTACGTTATTTGGGACTAGCAACTATGTAAATCAGGAATTAAGAAGCAGATGTGGTAACTAAAATTTTCACAAAAATATCGCTGTTGCTTGATCAGTTCACTGCATCAGGATAATCAGTATTAAGCATGTGACCTTATCTATAACCTTCTGCCAGAACACTTCAGTCTTTATCTATATAACGGCATGGCTCTCAAAATAAAAATATAACCTTGCAATCCAGAACAATACCTTCTTCATGCCAAGGACTGCACTTGCTACTGCAAAAACACAGCACTTTCTGCATGACATATGTTTCTAGGTTTATAAGAAGCCAGTATGAAAAAGGAGGGGGGATAAAGCAAGACAGTCTCTACCAGCACAGTTTGCTGCAGCTAAAACAGTTTTAGGTTCTGTCACCTTCTGTGAACGTTAAAGGAGAGACTTGAAAAAAGTATCTGAAAAATAAATTAGCAACAGTTTTAGTAAATACAGAAACTAAAATAAGGAACGGATTCCCACGTTGCTGAGAGTTCAAGATGTGATAAGGGAAATTAATACTCCAAGGTAATAAAAACACTTATTTTGCTGTGTTGCTCTAGATTAAAAACAGTTATAAAAAAATTAACGTTTAGAGCTACAGTTAAAAAAAGCCATTTCTCCCAAGTAATTAATATATACAGCTTTTTTGGACTTTCAAATAATACTAAACCAGGGCAGAATAGTGCAAGTCAGAGAGACTACTTATTACTGAATTCAAAAATATTTTTAAAAAGTCCTGAAAGTTTTTGACTGCAGGTTAAAACTTACTGTCTTTTCCTTATTTTTTAAGTTATGCACCAAAGATTAAACCAGCATGCACAAAGCCCATTGTTTTGTGACATCACGTATGAGACCTCAGCAAATGAACTCTGCCTTACACAGCAGAGACTTCACAGCAATTGTCAATTGCTTGGATGTTCAATACTCTTCAGTTGGTAACTAGAAATTGTGTTCTCAGCAAGTAAGGGAAGGGTAATGGATTTTGTAGTAAGCTTCGTATTAAAAATAATAAGTTTGTGTACTACAGAGTAGTATTTTATTTCATTAATTCTGAATAGTTTTTTAAGATAAAAGAAGTTGAAGGTGGAAGCAAAGTCTAAGGAAAGGAAGTTGCTTTACAACAATTTCTATTCCCCCCATTCCCTCAGAATAAACAGCTGTAAAACTTTGATGTGTTTGGAAATATAAATTAGAGGGATCACTTCAGATTCTTACCTTATGAAGAGTGGCTTCCACAGCTTTCATATGACTAATAATCAATTCTTTGTCCCTATTAAGAGAAAAAACAAAACAAGGTAGCTTTTAGAACTGAAGCTCTACTGACTTGGAATTCATCTTCTGCTACTTTTTAACTATTGCTTCTTTCCAAATAATTGCTGATAACTCAAACTATTCGTTTTTGTCTCTCCTTTTTACATCTCTAATGCAAATGCCAAAAAATAGTTCATGCACCACAACTTGGCATGTTTCCATATGAAAGGTGCTTCTGTTCTGGATTACAATTTAAGCCAGCTGTAATTAGAGGCATACAAATGAAAAGCTACCAACTTGGAGAAGAAATCTGCTATTTTAGATATAAGGGCTATGTTGGAAGGAGGTCAGGCTCTATCAAGAAGTGAATACATTCTCGTACATTTCCAAACGAAGTCCAGCAAAGGATCCAAAAGGGAAGTTTGGAGAATGAAACAATACTCTTACACCTTTTTGTAGATAAGGTAAGGAAGATGCTTTCATCAGTTATTTTGCCATAAAAATGCCTTGGCCTCAAATGGTGATTGACAGGAATGGAATTGAAGTTGCACAATACCATATGACTAAGGAGAAAGGACAGTATAACCAACAAAACACCACAAGAAGTCAAATGGGATCCATGCCAGAAAAGCTGATACACCTTAATATTCTAGGACTATCTTTTATTTTACTAGCTATGTGAATATTTTGTTTGAGCTTCTAAAGTACCTAGGCCAGAAGTCATAAAATCAGAATCATTTAGGTTGGGAAAAAACCTTCAGATCATTGAGTCCAACCATTAACCCAGATCTGCCAAGTCCACCACTAAACCATGTCCTCTGGGCCCACATCCACATGTCTCTTAAATACCTCCAGGTATGGAGACTGCACCACTTCCCTGGACACCCTGTTCCACTCTTTGAGAACCCTTTCAGGGAATCAATTTTTCCTAATATCCAAGCTAAACCACTCTTGGCACAACCTGAGGCCATTTCCTCTTGTCCTATCACTTGCTCCTTGGGAGAAGAGATTGACCCCCACCTCACTCCAACCTCCTTTCACCAAGTAGCTATAGAGAGGGATGAGGTCTTCCCCCAGCCTCCTTTTCTCCCATCAAAACCATGGCATTCTTCTCCATGGAAGGACTGCTGCTTTCTCATTTCTTGATTCATATCTTAAAAGCAAATACAGAAAACTGGCCAGAAGAGTAGGACTGGTTTTTACACTCCTAATAAAGCTGTCACAAGGTATTCCCTTCTCAGGATCCTGTCTTTCTTTGGACTAGATTGACAGGGTATTTGGTTTCCAGCTGGGGTTAAACCACGACACAGAGAAATTACCAAAAAGCTACTAAATTTCTGTCCAGTTCACTGTTATCAGACACATTTATTAATACTGCTCCCCACTAGGCAGGAAAATGGAAAGAACTGCTGGTCACCACTTTAAGAAAACCGAGATATCCATTCTCAGAATGAGCTAGGCATCTTATTGTCCCCTTTAAAGCTCTACAAAACTTCAGGAAAGAAGCTGAAAGACACCCATGCATTGCTTACAATCACTCAGGTTATGGAATAGGTACTAAAATAAGATTTTCTGCATAAAAGTCTCTTTCACCTACTTCGCTTATGTTCCAAAGGGAAAAAAGGCATTTGTTATGAAGAGTTGTAGAACAATGAATGTTGTGGAAGCTTTCTTTATCAATATTCAACTGCTATATACAGAAACAAAGTCAATTTTAAAAGCACTTCACATTAAAAAAAACATTTCTGAGTATAAGAATGACCACAGGGAATGTTCTGTACTAGAGTGCATAAAATCAGTTGGGGCAGGGTGAAAAGGGGTAAGCTTTCCAGAACAAATCCTTCTTTCAGTCATATCTGCTTTGATACACTCATATCAAATAATATTTGTCATTTTAATCAGGTTGCTACACATTTCATTGGTAACTATACTAGTTACATTATTTCACTGGTGCACAAAACCCTTAAAGTTTCTAAGCTATTGTTTTTCAGAGGTCAAATGTATCCCATATATAATGAGAAATTTTAATTTCAAATTGAACTTTTTGTAAATCTTAGCCATGGACCAACAATATTCAAAGTCCATACTACCATAAGAGTAATAGATAACAAAGGCTGAAAGTATTTATAATTTTATCTGACTATATAACTGTAAGAGGTTAGTAATAATCTCATTCAAGTCACTGGAACACCTTTTGACTACCAATCTTTTCAAGATTGGTCCCTGAACATTTTCTTCCACTCTTCAAGTTACAGTATAAAAAAAGCATGGGGTTTATTTCTAAATCAAAAACTCTCTGAAATCAGCAGAAATATCTGTCCTGTTCCACAGATTAGGCTAGATCAAAAATGGGTTTCAGCTCCTTTGGCAGCTAAGCCCTGTCACCTAGCTGATGTTTCCGCATTTATTATAAATAAATTGCATCTCTCTATAAAAAGATGATATGGAAATAGAGAGAATAAACAAAAATTTCTTAAATAAACAGAATATTAAGGATCTGTCCAACACATGTTGTGAAATCAGTAAGATAATTGGCATACAAGATGCTTATGGTATTTCAAGACCAAGAATTTGGAGCACTGTTATGGGATAACTACAGAAAACTTTACATCTAGTATCCTGAACTAACAGTTTTCTTTTTCAAAGACTATCCCTGAATTTCAAAGAGAGACAGATGTACTTTTGTTTTCTAGCATTACATTAGCCAAGGCTAAAACCCTGTGCATGAAAGTAAGAATTGATCTTTTGTCCGTTTTAAGTGATCTCCCCAAGGTCCCAGTGCTCACTTCGCTGCCGTGCAGAGGGCACTCTCTGCATCACGGATGCTCTCACTCAGCCGACGCTTGTCCTGCTCCAGCTGGGTAAGAAGTCTATTTTGCTGACGCAGAAATCGATCTCTTCTTCTCAGCTCCATTGTTGCCTCGGAGAGGCTCTGCAAGCAGACAGAAAGCAGAGTTACTTGTCAGCCCAAATAATTAACTTCAGTTTATGCCATAGGCTATTATACAAAGTGGAAAACAGACTGACTGTGAAGTAGGTTTGGACCATTGCATACTAAGGTTTTATGAATTCTCTAGCAAAAATATTATTGGCTCAGAACCCCTCAGTTTTTAGTACACTGCCTATGTACTAAAATATTTATAAAATTAAGTGATTTTTTGATCTAGCAGGTACATATACTATGCTACAGGTACCATATTTACAAATAACAGATCTAAACACAATAGAAATAATCAAGAGCATAGCTTTAAAGAGCACAGAATATTCTCAAAATTTAATTTAAAATTAATATTCAAGAAAAGAATTCACAAAGAAAGGAAAGAAACAAAGAAGCATTTATTTAAATATTCAGCACTATTCAGAAATTTCAGGATAGAAAAGACTTCTAGTATTCTCTCTTAGTGCATCAAGTAAAATTTGGCGCAATTCCTGCTAATCAGTATTTTGTGGGGCTTTCACTATTTTAATATTGTATGCAAAGCAGTATGTGTATTTTTTTAACATTTTTCTCTGACTTAGAATTAATAGAACATGCTTTAATCAATTCAGATTAATCCAATAAATGAAAAATAGCACACAGGACTAATTATTACAGAAACTGACTAGTTGCTACTCCCTTCTGCTGGGATAAATCAATATATTATAGATGGGAGTATTAATAATTTGATTTTATAATTTGCTAAATGTTACATTTTATTTAAAGCTGTTAATTTCCTTTTTAAAAAGTAATTATAATAGGTAGTTATAACCATTCTTTTATGAAAGGCATATTTCCTGACATATTTTAAACCAGTACAGAAGAATAGAGAATGGTGCATAGTTGCAAGACTAAGCTCTCGTACCTTGTTTTCAAAATTTATGCATATGTCTTCTGCTTGAGTTCTAAGAATGCTCTGCATAATTTGTACTCAAGAGTATTTGTCTTGGACTGTGGAACATGGAGAAGATGTACTAAACCACGGACATGTATCAAGAACAGTATATACAAAAGGCTGGTAAAAATTTGGAGGGCACTGAAAACTTAACCAATCTGAAAATGTCACAGACCTCTCTAAGAGACAAAGGCACTTCAAAAAACTAAATGTTCCATAAAATTTCTATACAATAACAAAGTACAGCATGAGACTGAATAATCCAGCAAAATAAACTGAAATCTGTGGATTGTTGTAAGTTTTCTTCAAACATTTCTAAAGATAAGAAAGCATCCAGTTGTTTCAACACTGCATTTTGATGGTACAGCACCACTTCCTAAACTGTCTGTTCAGCAATTTACAAAATCTGGGCTGAAATTAATCACAGCTGTAATAGGAAAAAAAAAATAATCAGAAGTTTATTTAAGAAACTCTAACCCCAGAAATACTAATATTTGTCTTGCTCAAATGACTGCAGGTTGAATAACTCTATTTTGAATTTCAGGTCATTATTTTCAATGAACAATTGATATTTTTAACCCTAGAAAAGACAAACACACAGATATCATTCATCAACTACACAAAGATACCCAAAACCAGAAAGTGTTGCTTTTATAAATTCCACCCTAATGCCACTGTCACCTATCAAAGCCCTGTCTGCATAGCTGAATTTGTGAATTATCAGACTTTCAGAAATTTTACTTCTAAAAAACCACATGTGGATTAGCATTGATAAAGGGAGCCATCTTTATTTTAAAAACAAAGAACATTGTGTTCTTTAATTTATTTTGTTTACTGTTTGCTTGGTTAAGTGAGCACTGAGTAAAGAGCTGTGAAAACCAAGTCAAGTCAAGACTTCGCCCTCTCCCCGCCCCACCTTTTGACAAACAGAATTTACTGAACAGTGAACAAGATTTCTGGTGCCAATGCTTTGCCCAACCCACTTTCCCACCTGACTGAAAAAACTGTTTTTAAAATGCAGCCAAAGACTGAGCTTTGAACGATGTAGAATAAACAATTCTGCTAATATTTTGATGCAAGAAATATTTAATGTAGAGGCTACTGGAACAGATTTTGGCTCCGAGATCCTAGTGGTCTAAAAGAGTGGAGAAAGACAGGATAATAGGAACATTATGCACATTGATTTCATTTTTATTAGATAGCTGTTCTTCTACAGGAGTTGAAGAGCTCTCACATAAAGCTTTCATCACTGACCACTAATGGTGAAAAGACCCACTAGATGTCAAAATCTTCTGGGAGCTGCTAACTCATCTAGGTGACCCATTGCAAGCACTGGCCTATTAATGAGGCAATAGCAGCGATGGAAGCAGGAAGCCTAACTCTGTTAGGGGGCACAGCACTACCTGGTGATGAAGCAATGTAGTAATAGTTAAGTATCTCGCTGAGCAGTGACTTTATTATATTCAAAAAGAACACCATTATTTACAGAAACCTCCAAAGGATTAGGACTTTACCTATCAAAATACTGCTGTATCTAAGCAAAATGAAAACTGATTTTAGCACTCCAAAACCAGTTTCAGCAATTACTTGGAGCTTCTTGCTACTGTGGTTTAAAGTCAAGCCTTGGAAATGCTCAAATACAGTGTGGAGTATTATAAAATAATAGCTGGTAAGCCTCTTTTTTCCTTCTTCAGATTGATCTAATTAAAACCCTTGATAAACTTTATGGACTCTAATATTTCCAGCTGAGTGACTGAAACCAAGAGGGTGTGCCTCAAGGCAGCAAGGCAACAATGATAAGCAGCAGGTTAGCCACTAATTTCTCAGCCAGGGTAGATTGTGAAAATGTGATGTTCTGATATCCAAGAAAGTGTTCAGGAGAGAATAGGATAAATCAAGTTTAATAACTCTGCTCCTAATTGTTCCCTCAATGCTCCACTCTAATTACTTGGAGAACTCTCCTGACTGTCACCTGATATTAAGTTGTTGGAGGCTGAGTGTGGAGCAGTGAGATAATCAATAAACATTTAGTGGGGAGAAGAATGAAGATCCCGTTAAGCAGTGGGAACTTGCAGCACCCAAAGCCCTTCTGCTCATGAGAAAACCTATGGGAGAGCCATAGTGATTGCAAAGCAATAATCCAAAGCACTGGTTTTAGGCCTTGAGGCCTTTAGGCAACAGTACATTTGAGAAAAAAAGGTTAACACGGTCACCCTAATTACAGCCCATTTTCACATTCTTCATATATAAGCAAAGACAAGCCAATTAGGTAGAAAGGAAGATAAGGGAAGTTTTATTTGTATACTAATTAAACCCCTGATGAAATTAAAGGAAAAACATACAGCTCTGTAATTGTGTCTGAGAAAGGTCACTTCAGGTTCAGTTATCAGAAAAGCACAGCCTTGAGATATTTCACTTAATCCACAATATAGCCCTTATTTTGCCCCCCAGGTCTTAGTATTTACAAAAATAAGAAAATTTCAAAACCTGATAATGCATTTATCTTGAAATGTTTTCTGTGGACAATTACAACTGTTAGAAAGTTGAGGCTAAATATGATAAGAAGAATGAAGGTTTTAAAAACCTACTATGTCTGCACATAGTTCCATGAAGATGCTGAGCTTTCACTTTCAAGCACAAGTGATTCAGAACCAACTTAGAAGCCAAACTCCAATTTATTAACATTCTGTAAAACGCCAGTTATCTGCTTAATTCAGAAGTTTATGCATTCAGGTGCTAATTCAGACATCACCGTGCTCCTTCCTCTATCATCCACCAAAATGTCATAGATCAGTTCAGCTTTCATCAGAATTCTTAAAAGGAGTTTCCTTTAGAGACATTTTAGATTTAGGCTCTTTTTCCCCCCACAAATTAAGCATGAAAAAACATTTGACAGAAAGAACATTAAGCAACTGATAGCACTGAAGAAAAATCTCACTGGATGTCTGTTGGTTTGGTCCTTCCACATGATTCCTTTAACAAGTTTAGGTTTTGCAGTGAGCAATCTTTTTATTCAAAATCACTTACAAAAATAAATCAAAGTTTAACACTTATTCTTTACACACAAGAAAGCACTCTATTCAAAAGAAAACAGATGGACAATCACTCTAGATGAATGATGACAGCCATACAGTTTAAATTCGTGCAAACCATGTGTGACATATTTATACTGAGAGTGTATTGTCCAAGATTACCTAAAGCTAGAAAAAAGGTACAGAAAATTTAGTCAGCATCTCTTCCTTCACCAGTTTAAATAGACTTCCCATTATCCTTGTTGGCAAATACAATTTTCAGGATGGTCTCTGAGTGCCCCTCAAAAGACAATCTACAGGTAAACCTAGAGAAGTCTGCACTTTCAAAAGATTTGAATCAAAATGGCACAACAAGCTACAATATTATTTAACGTTTAACCATAGTTTTAGCTTGCATGACTGCAATGCAAACCAAATATATTAGCTCAAACTATACAGCTGAATTTCCAAATGACATTTTCTGAAAAGAATTCTTATTTGACAAGAACTAAGAAATAAAGCTTCTTCTATCAAAAGAGGGGATTAAAAATTTCAGGGAAAAAATTCTCTTGGGGGAAAAAGAAAACAAAAAAAAACATATCCAAGACATATATTTAGACCTATGTGAGGAAAAAGATTAATTTATACTTCTCAAATGGAAATTAAACTGCAATATCAACACACTGTATCTGGATTCACTGTGTGCTTCACAGTGGCTGCAGTAGTGTCTTAAAACAGTTTGAAATGAACTCCATGTGGCTGATCCACTCATACAAGTACAGCTAACCTGAGGCTGACCACCCATGACATCCTTCAATAACAAATGCTTTCATATGCCCTCTAAACTTCTCTAGGAAAAGAAATATGAGTGCTCAAAAGGACACTTGAATGCGCTGTATCTGCTTTGCAGAAAAAAGCAGTGATTTTTTAAACCTCTTTGTTACTGAACTCCCTACCTGACAGCAGCAATCTTTTCATATGCTGTCATTGAGAGAAAGTACATACCTGATGACTCTTCTCTGAACCATGTGATGCAGCATGGAAGCAGTTAAAAATAGCTTACAGTGTATCTAACAAGGTGCAAAACGGCTCTTCATGTCTTTGAAAGTGCCTTGTGTTATGAGGTCACACAGCACAAGTGGGTCTACTAAGCAAAACAAATACCAACCAGCACAATCATTTTAATAAATAACCAACAAAATACTGGTAAATGAAGGGATCCTTGCAGACATATTTTCACATTTCTAAAACAATGTCAAATATAATCGCTTGTCACTGTTTCTTATAAGAAACCCTCATAATATTGGAGCACAAAGTACAGTTCAGGCAAATCAGTATCATAAAAATGTCAAGCAATCATCCAAAGACAATTATTAATTAAATGACAGTACAGGTAGCTTTAAAAGCAGTTGTGATATGCAGCTACTGTACAAGGTTTAGAGTCTAAGTATTATGAAACATTTAAATAAAAATTTATTTGAGAGTGACTGAATGGATGGGATGAAGAAAATGCACACATTTTCATTTTTCTTACAAAAGGCACTTGAAATTTGAAGGACTCATATTGTGAAAGCAAATAGCATTACCTATGTATGTCTAGACAATAGTTCATTTATTGACTGAAAGATAGCTCTCGGACATCCAAGCAACTGCAAGCATTTTGCCTGCAGTGGTTCAGGCTGGATTACAGTGCCTCAAAGACTTATAGCTAGGTTTAATATCTTTTTCTCCAATGCAAACATTTCTCAAGAGAAAATCTATTCTGATCAACAAGAAAGGAATATATCTTTCAACAGTGCTAGTTCAAGATATTTAGCAAAGTATGCCCAAAAATGCTTTTACTAAGTCATTAAGCTATGTTTTAAAGTCATTGTAAATTAAACAAGCTTATTAATTTAACTGCAGTAGTTGTTCCTGAAAAATTCCACATAATAACAGCTCTTCCAGAAGAGACATCCTACGTTCACTCAGCTTCAAAGTAAAATTAAACACAACTTTTAAAGTTTTTATGTGAAATAATCACAAAATATAAACTGCCCACATAGGCTAGACCCTCATGGACTGTTGAAAGACAGTTCAATATATATATACACCAAGAGGCACTGGGCCTTTTAGAATACAGTAATCCAAACAGGGATAATAATTAAGACCTACTTTTAAACTCTGCTTTGGAAAATGATAAAGTACATGATAAAAGTAATGGACATGATAATTTAGAAATTTTTATAATCTTCTAAGCTAAGTGAATTATGTTAGCATTACTTGAAAGCTGCAGAGAGGGATTATACCACCTTAATAGAACAAAAACAATTCTAGAAAAACTCAGGGTTTATCACTGTAAGTTTTAAGAATAACCCTTGAAGGTAAATGAGAATAAATTTTTGGAATCATATGAATGTTGGCATGAGTATACGATCATTCAGTCTTTATTCAGCTCTGACATGCTACTTCAGGATTGATGTTTCTTGTTTCTCCCTAGAAATGTAAATTCGTCTCCCAACACAATACTTAATTCTCTGCAACCACAAAAAGACCTTGCAGAAGCAGCACATTTTCTGTACTTTGGCTGTGTCATGCCTTTAACTCAAGATACTTAAGTGCCACAGAAAAGGAATAAACTTATTTTTTTTCATTGTTACACATTTTTTTACACCCTGGTAGATCACCATCCGTGTAATTGTTACAGTTCCAAGATTTCAAAAAAATGGTTTACACTTGGTACAGCAAAAAACGACTTTTTGTAACAGTCATGTACCTGGAAGTGAGGCACTAACTTTACAAGTAAACTCTGATGCTGCTCTGTAACACTGCTCTCTGCAGCAGGATTGCTTAATTTTGCTATACATTACCTAATTGTGCACATCAGCATACAACATACAAGACAAAAGTATAAACACCACTTAGACTGTATCTTCACTTTACAATTGCTACTACATCAGATGTACATACACAGAAGTATTTAGCTGGATATCTATCAGAACACAATATATTGCACCCATTTTTTGCATTTCATTATAGCCTCTGTTGTCTGTCATATCTTCAAACCGTCTCTCTCCCATCATGTCCTACTGGTCTTAATGATCTTGCATTACCAGGGACATTTCTAAGCCCTGGAAGAGACTATTTTAAGTTTTCCATTAGATCTGTATCATTCAATTTGTTTGGAATATTTGTAAATGGTAACAGTCAGTTTAAATAATTCAGGAAGAAGGAAAAAAAAAACCAGAAAAAGAATATTAACAATAACAACAAAATGCTACCTACAAATTAAATAACCACAATTTCATTTTCACTGTTTATTTAAAAAGCATACAATCTGAAGTTAGAGGGCATCTGGACATAGAGAAAAATTCATCAGGATCAGCCTAAATCACACAACATTGTGCTTCAGAACTATATTTAAGAAACAAATATTATGGTACCCTGGCTATATATCTTCTCTTCAGACATTGGTTCAAAAAATGGGACTTCTAGGAGTCTTCAGAACAGTTTCAAGTAAATTTCTAAATGGAACTTAAGGTTCAGTTAGTTCTGAATAAGAAAAATATACTGTCTGTGACCTCAACATACTGGTGGTCCCAGTTACGTTTTTTTAATACTGTTGCAGGTTAAATTGCAGCCATTCCTTGAAAAAGGCTGCTGCACAATTCCACTTGACAGCAGTGCATTAATGTGAGCCATCACATTAAGGAGTTAGGGACAGTGCCAAGAATGTCAATTTGTGCCACACAAAGTATTAAGCATGCTTTATCAAGAGGGGTTTTGTTTTATTTTCTTTCAATTATGAGTAAGACAAATCTTTATGTAATATGGCATTACCATTAATGTCTTCTCTATGGGCACCCCCTTTTCGTGGGGGAGAAGCTTGCGTGCCCTTATGAGGTTGTGAGCTGTGCTGGCGGTGGTTCATGCCTCCGGTAGGGTCTC
>JAWWEE010000085.1:41225530-41243825 GCA_035221455.1 Xenops minutus
CTACCGGAGGCATGAACCACCGCCAGCACAGCTCGCAACCTCATGAGGGCACGCAAGCTTCTCCCCCACGACAAGGGCATGTCCGTGGAGAAGGAAGCCTTTTAACCTTTCTGTAAATTAGCATATTGTAGCATTTTCAGAAATAGTTAACTATAAAACTGACTTAAAAAGTGTGTGTAACAGTATTAATACAGGAAATTGTATAAATATTTGAAATGGTTTTTCAGGGAAAACATGTGGCTATAAATGTATGAAGAGGAAACAATGAAAAGCAGAAAATTCTGTATCACCTTCAGCTGAAATCCACCATAGAACTGAGAGTCTGCTCCGGGAAAACATCCACTTTAGACAAACATAGAAATAACAATCTTCATCTGAATCTACTGAATTTGGATATGCCTGTTTAGTGAAGTATACTACACTTTCTGAAGAGAGAATATGCATATAATGATTTGAATGACATAGCTACTGAAAATAAACACTCCCAACCTTCCCATCAGAAAACATTTTTCTGTGAGTGTTATCAATGCTCTTGGATGAGATTTTTTTTCTCACTTACACTGTCATAAATAAATGGCAGCTTCACTAAATTCAGAAAATTAAACAAACAAAATATTTAGGGCACCTTCTTCTAAAACATGTATTGAAGGCTATTTTGAGGCATATCAGTAGCAAGTTACATGATTTAACACATATTGCACTTGAGCTGTTAATTAACAATTCGTGGGACTTAATCCATAAATAGAATTTAAAAAATATATTAATTTTATTACAGGTACTAACATACCTAAGAGGATATAAATGTACACACAGTGCCTGTCAACAGGAAGAAAAAGTACCTCTCTTGGATTAAGACTGGCTTGTACCAGGATTAAAAATTGTTACTGATACCATTTGCAAAAGTTTCGCTTCAAAGACTGAGGAATCAGACCTACTGATTCACTTCACAGTTTAATAAAAAAAAAAAAAGTATAAAAGAGTTGCTTAGTTCCAACTGACCTTGAATGTAATTGGCTTCTTTGGATGTCTCTATGGTATATGCCATTAAGAAGATAAAAATATACAGGATTAAAATCTGAACTGATAACGCTAAGAAATTAAGTATTACTCCTTTAATAAGCCTATTTTACGAAAGTACATGAATACCAAAATATCTCCTTACTGATTGCTGTTGAAGTGTCAGTAAGTTTAAAAATAAACTATCAAAAGTTAAAGTATCTAATATTTTAATTTTCCCCATCTTACCTGTTGAAGAACTATGAATAAAGAATTCAAAGCAAATTATTTTTACTCCATGACAGTCTACTCCACCTGAACTCACTTATATACCACCAGAGTCACCAAATTTTTATATACATTTAGTCCAAACCAATAGATTATTTTGTATTATAAGATAAAAATGGAGGCATAATTTTTCTATTTTACTTTTTCAGTGCAACAGTTCTTTTTTTTCATACTTCTCTATCATGTAAGAGCTTAAAACCTACACAGTTGTAAAAACACCGTTTTACAAGGTCAAAGTTGATTATTACAAAGATGAGACTGTTTCATCGTACTGCAAAACGAGAGCTACAAAAACCTCCATAGAAAACTAAAACATTTTAAGTCACAGAAACCAACTAGCTAAGAGAAAGGAGGCTGTCAGTTAAAATGCCAGGGCAAAGACAGAGACCATTTCTGCCTGTCATAAATAAAGATATGAATTAAGTTGGATTGTGATAAACTGTAGGAGAGAAAAGAAAGACTTTTTGTTAAATTTTTAAAACCAAAACATATAGATCTCAAAACTAAAACAAACAAAAAAAATGGTCCTTTTACTCCTTGCTATCAAAGTAGTTTATGTTAGACTGCTACTTGAATTTCAAAAGTACTTATTCAGCACAGATTTGGAACTGCAGAAAACAACTATAAAAATTGAAGGTGAGATGAAGATTTAGGATGTAAACATTATAAAATCATATGCATGATTGCCATGTTGCCATAACTGATACTGTATCCCTTGTTGATACAGTCACAGATACAGGCTGCTACAACTACAGTGTAATTTTGTACTAACTATTGTAATAAACATGATGAAGAAATTAAGAGACATCCATCAACCTTCTAAGTTGAGGGACAGTAAAGGAGTTTACAGCTGGAATTTGGTTTAAAACTTCTCCTTGGAAAGGATGGAGAATTATAAAGTAATAAACCAAATCAGTGTACCTGTAAGCAGTAAATTTCAGATGTAAGGTTTATTTTGCGAACTTTCTTAGCCCCCATCCTATCACAACAGCTATTTTATTACATTGCATTGCATATAAAGCTCTCAGCAATATCAAGCATTTTACAGTAAATCAAGTTTTACCAGTAGTGAACAACTCCTATAGTATTGCAGAATTAGGATGCATTTTAGGATCATGACTGCTTCAAAAGTTTGTATCTAGACTTTAATTAATCAATAACAGAATCTGTGAAATCTAATTCAATCTACAGTAATCTATGTAACATATTTGTTTAAAATTTCATACTGTATTTTAATTGCCTATAACTGACTTTTTGTTTCATTTACTCTGAACAAATGAAAAGGTGTATTTTAGATAAAGTAAAATATGGTGAAATACCATGTATTAATGTATAAAAAGTAGACCGCAATGAAGATTTCAAATAATATCTGTCTTCTGTTCCTTTCCTTCTTTATGATCCTAGTATCCACTTAAAAATCTTGTGTTAAGTATGTCTCGAAGAAATCAAACACAAGACTAATGGCTTATATACACTGCAGTTATATCAGAAACAAATAGAAATAGTATTAAAAAGCAAGCTGACAAGAAACATTAGACAAGTTCATTCTTCCCTTGAAGTGAAACACCTAAAGTTAGAGGATCACGAGGAAGAAAAAAAAAACATAAAATCCAACAGTTAAATAGAAAATGTACAGTCTTTCATTAGTGAAGTAAGACATTTTTAATAAATAACACCTCAATAATGAAAACCCTCCTTAATACATTTAACATGCTACAGCATCCTCCGCTGTACATCACTTCAGATCTCAACTCTGTTGAAAGTTATCCTTCTTGACATCCATTTTTGTTGTTATACTTTCAATGTTTTCTGGTATTTCTACTAGTTTCATAGCTTGAATCTTTTTTTGTTCTCCTATTTCCTGACATTTCTTATCACTTCCTCCCTAAATCCTCTTCAGAATCACAAGTGCTTCTATTTCTCAAAATATGGGTGAAGCAGGCTCTTTTGCCCAACTGTCAATTCGCAGAAGAATAGTGGGAGATGAAAAGTAGTAACGCTGAAGAGCAGCCACAGGCAGCAAAGCTTGTTTTAAATAAAAAATAAATAAAAGCTGCAGAGCTCAGGTCATCAGATATTACTGGCCTGCCACAAAGATTCTTCTCTTCCCATGTTAGATATTCACCTGATCTCAAACCCTTAATACTCTTTCTGTTCTTTCATTTGCTATCAAAGATTCTGATAACATCTTTTCCCTCATTACTCATTATGTCTGCAGAAAATTCTAAATCCTGATGAAAAATTATTTCTCTCTATTGTTATCTAGCATATTCGAAACTGACAAATGCATTCTCTACCTTAAGATTATATTGAGGAAACAGTTAATTCAGTTTTTAAAATATTATTATTATCTTTACCAAAAATCAAAGTATCCCTGTATTTGTTCATCAATTTTTCCTATAAATTGCAAATACCTCATGATAGCTAGAACTGCGTTCTTTTATACCTCCTATAAACTTCAGACACTTCACAGATTACACCACCCAGTTCCAAAAGCAGAAAAGTGATGCAATACCTTGAAGTATCATTTTGAAAGTGTATTCTGAGTACCCTGAAATTCCAATGGACTAAGTAGTATTTGAGTACTTACTCTTATAATTTTATTTGCACAAGAACTGCAACATTTGGCATATTTACCAAAGAGTAAATTTCAGGTGCCTAATTCAGATGAATAATTGTCTTACCTTTACAGATTCACTTAACACTTGGGTTTTATCTGCTTCTTCACTGGAGTGCAATTCTAGTTTATTATTTAACTCCTGTAGCTGTTGCGCTTGTTCATTCAAAAGCAATTGTGCCTGATGCTCCCGATGCAATGCATTATTTAATTCTTCACATACACTTTCAAACCTCTCATGGGTGATCAATTTCTGTTAAGAGAAATAAATTGTGTTTGATTGTATAACTATATTCACTTATTTACACACTTTCCAAGTTCCACCTGCAAACATATCAAATTCTAAAACAAAAGCATACTAAAGATTATTATTCAGGTAAGATTTTTTAACTCAAAGACAGACCACTGAGCAATAAAAGGGCAGACAACTTTATTCACTATATTTTTTCAAAACAGCATTCAGGCTACTGTAAACATTATGCACTTATTATTCTATTCAAATCAGCACTCTAGGTTGTAAAGAAACAATATTTAGCAGGAAATATGCAGATCAACATCCCACATTCTAGTGCAGATCTTGTTAGGTCTTGTAAATATCTTCTTGGACTCCTTCTGCCCTCCAAAAAATGTTCCAGAAAGTCAAAATAGTTCTTCAAAGAAAATTGTTGTCTAAATTTCAATGACAATCTAAACTGTGACAATTTTCTCTAACTGCCCAGAACTAAGCAAATAAAACCCATTTTAAGCAAAACTGTATAACCTTGTTTGTGTGAGTGGGAAAAAAACCCTTTTACTAGCTCAGAAAAGGAAAAAGAATGGATGTGACATCATCTGTTAAATACTCTCTGCTTGGAAATGTTTTGATTGGGACACACTTCAGGTCTACTAACTAGGCTTCAGTATCAATGCTGGGCACAGCTACCGAGAACACTGCTCATTCTGGGACACAACTATTTCAGTTATACTATGCACCTGTAGAGCATATGTAAGAATCCTTATCCATTCACTTTCTCAGATAGTTCCAGTGTGAGCTCAATTCTGAGCACAACATATAGGAAATAAATATAGCAAGAAAAGCACTTAGTGAACCTCCAGCATGCTAAAGCAAGCCAAATTTCTTTCCCTCCAAGGACTAAAGGCACAGTTCCAGAAGTATGACAAGGATCAAACTGACAAGCCACCAAATAGCATCAATCCCTCAACCATTGCATCCGTTACTCACTGTACTGTGGTTTCAAGTCATTAAGGCAGCTTTTTGTCATGTCTTCTCTTTCCTGTCAGTCAGTGAACCCATCATGGTTAAGTAAAGTGATCAGTGACAGCAAAGAGTCAAAGGAACTCAGTGCACATGTGCTACCAGGAATGTAGAAGAGGGCCTTTTTTTTCCCCTGCCATAAACTTAATCCTTCAGGAAAACAGACACACCAAAATTTGTATTGACTAGCTTGGGATGTAACTGAGAGTCAAAGACACAGTAAAATGTCTATCATAACATTCAGCAATATCGATGCAGAGTTTATACTTCATGAACTTCTCATGAATGTACTTATTGAATACCCACATTTCAGCTGACTTACTTTGTTGAAGTGAAATCTATAAATCCTTTTTTGGGCAAATAAATCCGATCAACATTTTCAACATACGGAAGAAAATCTGGGCTGCTGACAACCAGACATGTAATTTACACAGAATACCACATTAAACAAATCAAAAAGAAACTCTTGTGGAAGGCAGATATTTCTAAATACATCTGACTTCTAGTTTAGTGACCTTATTCTGGAAGTCTCCTGGAAAATTCTTTTAATAGAGAATGATTTTACACTTGTTTTTCAAAAGAACCCATACCCCCCAAAAAAAAGTGTAAAAAGAAGGATTTCTCCTCTAAATCGAACACACTTACTTGCTTAAGCATATTTAATTGCTCTTGCAGGCTCTGGGTTTTGTCAGTTTCTTTTTTCATCTCATTGAAATTCCATTTGAATTCTTCAAGCTGTAGACGCAGTGAGCGGCGTTCTACCTCTGCTGTATGAAGTCTTTGTGTAAATTCAACTATTTGCTTCTGCAAGGACTCTATGTTTTTCTGTGAGTAACGGAAACAAAGTCACGTGCTTCAACGTGTTATGTACTTTAGCCAGAAGTCAGATATAATACCCAAGCAAAGTAGACAAAGTTCTCATTTTGTCCTCTATCTCTAAAAGACAAGCCTGAATAGAAAAATGTGAATCTGTTTCACTTACTCTTGGGGTTTACTGAAAATTGTGTTTTTAAGGGAGTACCATTTTCATGTATGGCCCACAATAAAAACCTGATTATTTGAGAAAGTTCATCCTTTCATTTTGATCAAAGGGAAGAAGGTTATCTTTACTGAAAGACACAACACTAGGCAGGAGAGCACAAAAAAACAAACAAACAAAGAAAATTCTAACATTTACTTAAAATCAAAAGCAATTTTGTTCTTATAAAGCAAATACAATTTTGATAGAACTTTTAAAAAAACCTTTTTCTTGGATATATCAAATATTTTCTTAAAATTTTTTGACAATAAAAGATTCATGCCATGTTTCTGGGTGTTAAGAATTGGCTTCTGATGCCTACACAGTTGACTTCAAAGTAACAGACTCATAAACAATCTGAAACAAAATTAATGGTACTACCAAAAGAGCTTCACCATAAGACTTTTCCTGAACCTACTGCTTACATGAAGTAGCACTAGAACTATGCATACCATACTGGATAGTCTGTTGCACAATCCAGCTTCCAGGGCCTGAGTATTTATTTTATGAAGTCCATGAGCCAGGCTGTGTATCAAAGAGTCTTTCTCCTGATAAGTAATGCACTTGCTGTCGTCTAATGGAACCATCTCCATTATTACATTGAGTTTGTCCATAAGGTTTGAAAAGGAGTTTCTGGCTGCACTTAGAAGTAACTTTCCAGAAAGCCCGGACTTTGTATCTTTAAGAAAAAAACAACAGAAAAGAAACATCAAGTTTTCAGATCTTTCAGTGAAAAAAAAAAAAAAGGCAACTACGAATAGGATCATTAAAATACTCAGTAGGAAGTTTTCATTAAAGATTGGAAGACTGAGAAATGTCTCAGAGAGCTTTAGGACAAATTGTGTATTTAGCAATGAAAATTTTACTCATATCAATTTTTGAATGAAAGGGTAGAATAGGATTCTAAAGAATAGGATTTGTTGCCAAAGACTATTTTTTTTCAGTTGTTACCATGGTCTTCCCCAGTACTGTATTTTCTTAAGACTTTCTTTGGCATTCTAATTTTGTAATTCAGAAAACACACAAGACAGAAGCAAGCAAACACAACTCAGGTCAAGTAAGTCAGATGTGATAGCACATGGTAAATCACTTTATTGCAATATTTACAATGCAAATTTCTGAGGGTTTCCTGACTCTTCCCTCCCCTCTGTAGATGTCTGTAGATGTCTAAATCATTTGCTGTTCAAAATTAGTGAGGCTTGGTACCTTAATGCCATACTATTTATATTCTGAGACAAGAGAATATAATTTACCTTATTCCAAGGCAATTAAAATTTTACAGCTACAATTACTTATTTCCCCACAGGAGTTTGGTAATCATCCTTCTCATATAATGGACTTAAGGCCCCAGCACACCCAACATGTCCTGCTTACTGCTAGATTCGTCAGGTCTGTAATTAATAATTGTGTTTAATGTTGATAAATAAAATTGTCAGTGCTCCTTCCACTAATTGGTATTCCAGATAACAGTTAATAGGTTTATTTATGCCTTAATAAAAGTCTTGTAATTTAGTTTTCCCTCTGCTAGGCAGGTCTTAATCTGTCATTACTTGTCTTATGATACTATCAGTGTAAGATGACAAGCATGGAAGAGCTTATTTACATTCAGTATTACAGCAGATCTCCTGTTGTTGCAGTGAACTAAAATATTTACTTAAAAGTACAAGCAGAAAAAAAATCCCATATTTTAAGTTAAACAAATTCTTTTTACTGATTTAAAGAAAAAAGCTAAAGACTCAAAGCAAACAAAACATGCTTATTAAGATTTTTATATTACAATTTTAGCATTTACACGAGACATTTACCTGTAAGCGAGTAATTTTTTTTTTTAAAAAATCACATTATAAAGTTAAATACTCTATTTTCAGAGCAATTCTCCTGCTTGGTTTTGAAATACTACCATTCCAATGATTCCAGTGCTCAAATGGAGTATCATTTTTGAACACATAGCTTTCCATAACCAGCTACTAGTAGATCTGACTTTTCTGCATAGCTAAGATTGCATTCTTTCTGTTCATCTTTAAAGTTAAAAATCCTATGTGGCATTTTTATCTTTATTTCAACTAACAATACATCCTTTGAAATAATAATAAAAAAACCCCTATTGTTTTCATACCCAGAAAAAAATGCTATTTATGGTATGTAATACTCTGTCTACTTTGTCTACCTCTTCCTTATGCTGGTTCTCTATTACTGACCAAATGAAAGAAAAAGCTACCTTTCTCTATTTAATTCTTATCACATGTTATCCTGTCCTAGCTGTTGGTCAGCTTCAAAGACCCTCTCTTTTCTCCAGTCATGATACATTCATTAGTTTGAATGTTTAACCAAATTAGCTCCAAATTAAAACTAGAACATTTATATGGCCTTTCATGTAAGGTGACACTAAAACCTTATTAAAAATATTGCTATGACTTTTGGTAAATATCAATACAAGCATACCATCAATTTGTTACCGTTCCTTCATTTTTCCTAGTATTTCCACTTGCTATCTCAGTTTATAAGTTTGTTTGCCTGTCAGAAAACGCAGTATTTCTCCATATGTGCAGTACATAGCATGGCAGCCCCTTTCCCTTTGTCTAAAATCTCACCTTTAACTGTATTAAAAATAGATTAAAAATAATAATTCTGACAATTGTGTTGTAGCATTTTGACATTATCATTCCACTTCACAGCCAGGACTCCCATTATTCATTACAGTTCAGCCTCCACAACCTAAGGTCACTTCTTGAAATAAAGACTAATAGTCATCTCCTCTATTTTTTTTATGAGGAGTAGCTTCGAGTAAATACACAGAAATATGCTGAAGTACATTACTGACTGCTTCTAAAGACAAAATGAGAATATAATTCAGTTCCACAAGGAACTGCATCTATAATAACTGTATATATACAGTTTATACATACAAAGTGTACACATTTTAAGTACTGCCATCAAGGATCAAGAAATTACAATAAAAGTGTTAAATAATACACATTATGATGTGTATTTGGAAATAATTAACACAAACACATTGCTCACAAAGAGCAATTAAGTCTTAAATAAATGAAGAAAAAGACACTGAAAAGTGTCAACTCTTACTTCATTGATGAAAAACCAATTCTTGTTTACTCTGTTTTGGTGAAATTGAAAATCAGCAAAATTAACTTAGTACTCTGCAAGACTGTTCATGTCAAGCTTCAAAAGTTTTGTACATGCTAACAGTTGATGATATTTGTATTGAAAAACCTTGGCATTTACTTTCTATGGTTTATCACAATACAGATTCTGTTCTAACAAACCTGGAAAACAAACCTTACAAAGATGCAAAAAAACCCAAAAAAACTTCAACACTGTAATGAACTTGTATTGAAACTGAACCTAAGAGATCATTCCAAGATGTGCTGGAGTAAGAACCAAATGAACAAACAGTATGAAGGGAAATGATCATCAATGTCAAACCAAACCCACTTATTTAAAAGTGTCTTTTTAGTGACTCAAATCACCAGGGTGCACAAGCCTAGATGTTCCAGTGTTATCTAAGTGATCTGAATTTGGTTTCTTTCAACTGCCTCCAGTAGTTCCTCAGAACCTAGACATCTTTAAACATAATTTTTAAGACACTGAACCTTGTTGATACAGATAGCCCCTTCTTGAACTTACTTTTTCCTGTGATGGGCAGTTTAATCTGGAACTACCATTATTTAAAGAACTGAAGAGAGCAGGTGCCTCTTCAATTGCCTATTCGCAGTTTTTTAAAAAAATTAAAATTCATTTACATCTGTTCGAAGGATTAAGTCCCACTTAAAATATTACTTACAGAACATAAAATAATTTTCTAAGTGTGGAAGCTTTTGTTCAAATATATTCCTTCAGAGCCTAATTACTTCAATACTTCTGGAAATTTCATGTCAAACTTTAAATTATTTATTACCATTTTTTGAACCAAAGGTTCTTGGGAGACTTTTCATCTCATGAGGAATAGAATTCCAAGTAATACATGAGCAATTAGACCTTGAGGTTCTGTGAAAATGACTTGAAATAGAGATAAGATACCAAAGAATCACCAAATTGACTGTGGCCATAACATTCTCATCATGGCTCTTCTTAATTCTCAAAATCAAGCCTACATTGAGTGCAGAATTATCTAGTAAATCAAGCCCACCAGAATTCTCATTTACTTCAAACTGGGAAAATATCATGACGTTTAGGGTATTCTAACTAGTCACTTCAGCACATCTCTGCTGTTGCTGAGTTTCTCTTGATTCTTTTTCAATTTGTTGTTCCTACACAACACTCTATACACAGGCACACTTACATTATGAACCTTGCAAATATTGTGAAACAGGGTTCAAACTTTGCTCTGTAAGGATGTAAATTTAAGTTACTGAGAACAGGATGATCAAAGAAGAGAGCAACTGAAACCGAATCACTTTTGATTCAGACAGTCTTCTGGTACCAGTTTACTGTCTAGGCTTCTGCGAAACACATCACCTTATCACTATCCTGTTACTTCCGTTTATTCATATAAATTACCCCTCCTTTAATATCCTTTATTCTGCAACAGAAATGTTGGTACTTTAGAACTAAAAGTTAGTTATCAAAGAGCTAAGGATGGCAGCAATGCAGATGAACCAAGCAAAATCTTACATCAGTCCTCACTGCGAACAAGTTAAGGAAGATAGTTAACAGCTGGGAATCAGTAGAATTCTATACAAGGAGAGACTGAGAAAATTAGGGAATCTAGTTACAAATCTAACTAAGGGTAAACTTAGAGAGGGAACAAAACAGACATAAAATTAGGACTGCTACACGTTGTGTAAATTGAGGCTTCTAAAAGCAGTCTCCAGCCTTCTGTTCCAATGACACTATATCATCATCGTCATCATCATGGCTAGGCTTCGCGAACGAAGATTTACAAATGACACTATATACCAAAATGATAAAGTATGATATCACCAATTAAAGAAAATTAATCTGTTCCAAAAATACAGATCTCAGGAGACTTGATCCAGAACAGTTTAGATAAAATCTTAAAGATGGCAGTGATGCTCTTTAATCTTCTACTACAATAATACACTTTTAAAATTACCTGGTTTGTTAACAATATCCCGTAACTCAGTGACAGAACTGATTATTGCAGCAAGGAGGTTAGAACTAGTAAACCAGGTAAGTGCTTCAACACAGTCAAGCTCTTCCCCTTCACAACCTGTGAAACAGAATTGTAGTTAGCAAAAATATAACTAAATAACTTAGATAGGACACACTACTATCTCCAGCTCTTTCAGAAAATTACTAACATTAAATATATAAGCAAGCCACAAACTAATTCTTCTTTCGTAACAATCTAGACCATATTAAATATGCTTCCAGAACTACTATAACAGAAAAGTAGATCAATCTTCTAGTTTGGAAAACATTTTTTATGCCATTTTCCTTGTAGGGGGAAGCATGAGCTGAATCTGGTAACAGAAAGGGATAAGAACCCTAAATAACCTCTAAAGAAAATTTAGAAATCTTATACTAATATTTTACCTGAATCAGTAAGCAACTTTTCTGCATTTTTCAGTAGGAAATAAATATTGCAAGTTATTAATAAAGAAGAGGATATACCTTTTCAAAAAATATACTGGTGATCAATAAGGTAGGAACATTTCAAAATATTTACCACATAGAGGAGATGAAGTAGTACCTAATTCTAAAATCCATATGGCAAATATTTAGGATATCAAACAGTGTGAGTTCACATCTGTAGTTGCAACTTTATTTGTAATACTTAACAGAATATGCATTTCCTTTTAGAGGAAATCACATTTGTCAAGCAATCTAAAAAGCACAAATCCAGAAATTACATTTGTCAAAATGTCATTAAATTTGTCTTTACACTCTATTAATAATAATATTACTATATGTTATTCACTAACTGTGTGATTTGACACAACATTTATCAAAGAAGAAAACAATTAGCTTACTTGACAGATTACACTTGCCTTTGGATTCTCCTACACAAACTCGAATTCCAATGCCTTCTTTTAAGCCATTTGTCCAAGTGAAGAGGGAACTAGAAGACTGGGCTAAAACTTTAAGTCTGTTAGCTGCCAAAACTGCAATCACAGCTCTTCGGAATACATAAATCAGGCCTTGGAATTTTCTTTTCTTTATTTTTACTTCATGTTGACTGTTTTCTTCATCATCAGCGAGAGCATGAACTAGGGTCCTAATCTTCTGGTTCACTAATTCATAAATATTGATCTGATTCTGGAGAAGGTCTCTTTGGGAAGACATAGAACACAACTGACCATAGAGAGGATACAGGGCACCTGCCAATAGCGCACAGGCTGCCAGGAGAGATGAATGCTCCTTCTGAAACTGTGTTAATGTATTTTTCACAGAAACACTTTCAAGAGCCAATTTCTCCTGACTTTTTTCAAGGACATACATTTTTTCCTTATTTTTCTCTGTTGTTTCTTGATATTCCTGGGAAGGGGGGGGGGGGGGGGGAAGACAAAAGAAATATTGAGGGTTTTTTTAAGCAAAAAAATAATTTTTACCTAGCTAAAAAAAAACTTCCTTTTTTTTCACATCAAATAACACACATTAAAGAACAAAAATTATCAGTAATGATGATGACAGTATCCCTTCTAGTAAAACAGTTACAGAACCAGATACATGAAAACGAATCAATAGTACTGGGAAAGTTTACAAGAGTCTTCAGTTACAAATGGATTCTTGGTTTGTGATGATAACCCACTAGTACTGCAATAGCTTACACAAGGTCCAACAGCACCTGGTTGCCCATAATACAGTTTTATAAGTTGACTTAATGGTTAGCAATTATGTGTTCCAATTTCAGAAAGAAGATTGCTCTACAAAGCAGACAGAAAGTTAGTGTAAGGGAGAGGAAAAATTAAGGAAGACTCTGGAACATAAACCTAAACAGATTGGCAGCAGCAGGAAAAGGGGAAGTAAAGGTGATCTCTTAATTACTTTGTAATCAACCCCCTACTTATATATTCACAGATTAATTAGGTCTCATACAGAACTGAGTTTTCAAAAGTACAGTGTAATACAGATATTTTTATTTTGACTATTGCCATTACAGAATTTTTTGAGTTACAGAACAGTTTTATTTCCTTCTATATGGCCTGAAAGGGAAAATGGGAGATTTAAAATAGCAAATTGGTATAGCAAAAAGAAGATGCTAACAAGTCAAGGAAAGCCAGGACTAAGGTTAGATTATGCAAACTGTAGTTCTTGTACAGGAATCAAGACACTGTTCTAGGAGTTCTAAGTCACCTCAGAGACTTAGACTGGCTTCTTGACACCTGAGAGCCCTCTGTGATTGGAATGGTGACTACATTTAAACAGGATCCACTGGTATTAGGAGATAATAAACTTTAGACACTGTTGACAAAGACCCCACAAAATCCAACTAAATGCATATGCTCCAGCTGCAACACATGGTCACAAAAAGGCAAACATGGATGGAATGACAAGTCCATACGATGAAGAAAATTGAGAATATGCTAAGTTTTAGGTACCTCTTTTAGAGCTACAAACAATTTTGTTAAAAATGAGGTGACATTATTCCTGCTAGCAGTGGTCTAAAGAGAGTAAAATGGTATCATCCAACACATCATTCTCATGTGTTCTACTTGGTACAGATCCCAAGCAAGTGGTGAGGGGAGGCATCCTAGTTTCTTTTCCCTCCTCCATCTTGCAAGTACAAGAGGATAAAAAGATATATAGCTATCCCTAGAATGAAAATAGAAGCTTCCACACTGCACCCTAGTCAAAATGTCAGTTCAAAATGTCTTTGACCAAATAAATACTTTATTATTTTTTTGGAGGGGAAAGAATTTGTAATGCTATTAAAATACTTCAAGTGATACAAAAATAGAGTAGGCCACTAAAAGATCTAATAATTTCAAAATGCAATTTACAGGCCACATATGTCACTTAATGCTAAAATTAAGTATGAACATGTACAGTACTTTCAGTGCTACTACATTATTTACAGTGTTTGATTTTTATAGATAAAAGCCCTGATAGCATGACTGGAAGGAACTGAAAAGGTATACCAAATTTAGAAAACAGCTTAGGTTTCTGGGCATCACAGGTGAAAGGCCAATATCTAAGTAAACAGACTGTGATCCCTACAGGGCTCTTTGGCAGCAATACCAACATTCAGTGCTCTGGCTAATGAAAGCCTGTTTTTGTGCTTACAGTGCTATGGTAGTATGCAAAAGTAAATCAGACAATCTCTGACTTCAGAAATGTAAAAGTTTTGTAAGAAAATATACCTTCTTGCTTTTACTGGCTAATAATTTCTTTTGTCTTACCAAATACTGTTTCTAGTGTTTCCTTTAAAGCTTAAAAGCACAGTTTTTGAAAGGCACATTAACTGTTCTTCCTAAACACTGGCAAGCTGTTTTCCTTTGGTATTTGAGCTTTGAAGGGCACCTGACTAGGTTGTAGAGCTTTGTCAGCTCCAAGAAACCTCAATAAAAAATCAGGTTCTACTAGTACAATTATTTTATCCTACTTCTTACTGTGCCCTTACCTTTAATCTGGCATAGAAATAGAAGGGGAAACTAGAAATATAATGACACAGAGACTTAAAAAGGTTTTCCTTTTGCAGCTCTCACTCAGAATGGATGGCACCAGCAGGGACAGTGCCCATCCTGCCATGTACTAAAGTTGGCCCCAGGGACAGCAAGCAACCAGGAGTGCAATGAACAGAGCAGGTAAATGGGGTGTGGGACGTCAGCCAGGGCACTGCAACGCCATTTGCACAGCAGCTCGTGTGGGCAGGGCACTGAGGGGCTGCCAACTCAAGCACTTAACCTCAGATGGCAGTCATCCCCCTCCCTGAGAGAGCCCAGGTGTGGTGTCCACTCGGACAAAAGTTGCTTCCTGGGCACACACCAGAAAGGATGGGGTGACCCAGACAGAGCACCCACGAAACCACGCAGGGGTCCAGGTCTCAGGCTGCAGGAAGTGCCAGAGTCTGGCGCTGCTCTCAGAGGGCAGCAGAGAGAACAGCTGTGAGAAGTGCAATCAGGTCAGTGATTTGCTCCACCTAATGGGGAAGCTGAGAGATGAACTAGAAAGACTAAGAAGTATGAGGTACTCTGAGGAAGAGATGGAGTACTGGAGCCACACTCCAGCATGCTTTAGACAAATGCAAATGCTTCACATGATCAATGGATCCCTCACCCTCTCAGCACCAGACAGAAGGAGGGGGCATTAGAGACAGAGGTGAGTGGAAACATGTTTCTGCTTGGGGTGGCAGGTGAACCCTCTCCCAAACTACCTCACCTTCTCAGGTGCTCTTATACAATGGGTATAAGGCCCTGGAATCTTAGAACCAGAAAAATGAGAATGCAAATGAAAGTCCATCTGGGTTGGGCAGGGCAGGGCAGCCTACCACCCCCATCATGACCTCCTGAACCAAATAAAAAAGAAAGGTAGAAGTAATTGGTGGCTCCCTTTAGAGAGGAATGGAGGGCCCAGTATGCCAACAGACCCAACCCGCTGAGAGGTACATTGCCTTCCTGTGGCCTGGGTAAGAGACATCACTAAGAAACTTCCCAGCCTGGTATGGTCCACTGATTATTCCCCACTACTGATTTTCCAGGTAGATAGCAACAAAGTCCCAATAA
Organism: Xenops minutus; assembly: GCA_035221455.1. NCBI lineage: Eukaryota > Metazoa > Chordata > Aves > Passeriformes > Furnariidae > Xenops > Xenops minutus. The sequence goes on from JAWWEE010000085.1 coordinate 41,241,349, forward strand.
AAAGGCCACAGAGGATCAAGAGGGACCTCAGGGCCTTGGGACAACTGGTCAAGGGATCTGGAGCACAAGTTGTGTTATCTTCTGTCTCACTAGTTGCAGAGAACAATGGGGCAAAAGATGGCAAAATCATACAGATGAACATGTGGCTTCAAGACTGGCATTACCAGCAGAATTTGGGGGCTTTTGGTCATGGGTCAGTTTATATGACATTGAGTCTGCTGACAACAAATGAGATCCTCCTGTCTCAAGGGGGAAAAGGATCTTAGCTTAGGAACTAGCAGGACACATTGAGAGAGTTTTAAACTAGATTTGAAGGGGGATGGGGACAGGGCCAGGCTTGACAGAGATAAGATGTGGGAAGGGGAGACCCACAGAGACCACCCAAGAAGCAAAAGGAGGTTTAAGAGGGTATTCCTCCAGTGAGTATAAGCATTCAAAGATGTAACCACGAGACAGGACTATGGGGGCATCCCTTTGCACACCCACTGGGATATTGGCACAATCAAATACTTCTATAAAGTGCCTGTACACCAGTGCACACAATAGGAGCATGAAACAGGAGGAACACGAGATCTGTGTGCAGCCACAGGGCTTTGACGTCATTGCAGTTATGGAGATGTGCTGGGATAGCTCGCATGACTGCAATGTTGTCAGGAAGGGCTACACTCTCTTTAGGAGAGGCAGACCAAGAAGATGCAGTGGTGGAGTTGCCCTCTACGTGAGGCAGCACTTGCAATGTATGGAGCTTTGTCTAGGGCTGGATGAGGAGCAAGTTGAGAGCTTATGGGTTAGGATAAACGGGCTGGCTAGTAAGGGTGACACTGTTGTGGGTGTTTGGTACAGGCCGTCTGACCAGGAGGAGGAAGTGGATGGGGCCTTCTACGGGTAGCTTGAAGCTGCCTCAAAGTCACAGGCACTGGTTCTTGTTGGGGATCTTGTAACTACCTTGAAATCGGCTGGAGAAGCAGCACAGTGAAACACAAACATTCCAGAACGTTCCTGGAAAGCAATGATGACAACTTCCTATCACAGGCAGTAGAGGATCCCACAGGGAATGCTGTGATGCTCAGCTTCATACTTCCAAACAGGGAGGGCCTTTCTGGTGATGCAAAGGTTAGGGGTGGCCTTGGCTTCAGTGACCATGACACTGCAGAGTTCTGTATTGAGTGAGGAGGAAGCAAGGCAGAAAGTAAGACTGATGGACTTCAGGAGAGCTCATTTTAGCCTCCTTAGGGATCTTTGAAGAATTCCATGGAAACAGGTCCTGCAGGAAAGAGGGGTCCAAAAGAGCTGGTGATATTCAAAGATCATTTCCTCCTCAAAAACGACGTATCCTGAAGAAAGCAGACAAAGTAGGCAAGAGACCTGTATTAATGAATGAAGAACTCCTGTTATTACTCAAGCATATGTGGCAAATACAGAGGAGATGAAAGCAGGGTCAGGGCACTTGGAATGATTATAGAGAGGATGTCAGAGTAAGTAGAAGTAAGACAAGGAAGGCCCAGGCTCATCCAGAATTAAATGTGTCCCAGCATGCCAAGGGAAGTGATCCTGCCACTCTATTCAGCCCTGCTGAGGCCACATCTGGAGTGCCTTGTCCAGTTCTGGGCTCTTCAGTAAAAGAGAGACATACAGATCCTAGAGTGAGTCCAGCAGAGGATAACAAAGGGACTAGAGCATCTCTGTTATGAGGATAGAATTAGGGAGGTGAGCCTGTTCACAGCCTCGATAAGAGATGACTGAGAGGGGACCTCATATGCTGTCACCCATAATATCCTCAAAGTACGCTTAGGAAATTTAGGTTAGATGAATGGACGGTGAGGTGGATGAAGAATCAGCTGAATGGCAAAGCTCAGCGGGGTTATGATCAGCAGAGCAGAATCCAGTTGGAGGCCTGTTGTCAGTGGTGCTCCCCAAGGATCAATACCGTATGCAGTCTTACTCAACTTGTTGATAAACAACCTGGATGAAGGGATTGAATGCACCCTCAGAAAGTTTGCTGCTAACACTAAACTGGGAGTAGTGGCTGATAAACCTGAAGGCTGTGCTGCCATTCAGTGGGACCTTGATAGGCTGGAGAGTTGGACAGAGAGAAACCTAATGTTTAACAAGGTCTTGCACCTGAGGAGGAATAACCCCAAGTACCAGCACAGGCTGGGGCTGACCTACTAGAAAGCAGCCCTGAAGAAAAGGACCTGGGAATCTTGGTGGATGACAAGTTGTCCATGAGTCAGCAGTGTGCCTTTGCAGCCAAAAAGGCCAATGGTACTCTAGAGTTCATTTGGAAGGCCATGGCCACCAGGTGTGGGAAATGATTCTGCCCCTCTATTCAGCCCTAATGAGGCCACATCTGGAGTGCTGTGTCAAGTTCTGGGCTCCTCAGTACCAGAGAGACAAGACGCTACTAGAGAAGGTCCAGTGGGGAGCCACAAAGATGATCAGGGCTTTGGAGCATCTCTCTTACGAGGACAGACTGC
>JAWWEE010000085.1:41243925-41294730 GCA_035221455.1 Xenops minutus
GCTAAGGCGTTGCCTCCAAGCTTTGGAAGGAATTCCAACTGAGTTTTGAAACTATAACAACCTCCACCCCCCAAAAAAAAAAAACCCAAACAACCAACCAAAAAAACCAAAAAAAAAACAAAACAAAAAAAAAAACAGTAAAGCAGAATTTGCAAGAATAAGAACTTCCTATGTTACAGTAAGAAGCTGTCTCAATGAATCCTGTGCCATTTGCCTAAATACCAAAAAAAGTAGCCATAAAATCCTCATAACGACTGCAAATCCTGCTCGTTCACTGTGAACAGAAACATGGTCAGAAATAGTCCACTTACAATATTCTTCTAATGATCTGAGTAAAACTAAAGCCAAAACCAAACCATAACAAAGCCAAACCAAAACCCAAACCCTGCTCTTTGTCATAAACAGAAGTAAAACAGAACTAGAGCAACTAATGTGTCAGTAGAATCTTTCAGACAGCAGAGACATCCCTGTCTCCTGCTGTTTTCTTGGGAGGCAAAACCTGTGAATATGTAGCTGTACAACTTGTACAAGTGAACAGCAAAAGATGATCCAATGTAAAATTCAGTAAAGATAAGGGAGTCCTTCTGTTGCCTTCATGGGCTGTAGATAATGGCGCAAGTGTCTTGCACTTAGCCTAATATGGGGACAGTGTACAACCATTCCTAAATATAGCAGCATCAATATCCATAGAAAAACACAAAATCAAATCTACTTAGAGAAGAATATCTCTGTCATGTTAACAGGAGTATCCAAGATATTAAATGAATGGAGGTTGTGTTTGTATATTTAGCTACATTATTAATTAAGTTTTAAAGTATTTTAGTCATATGTAGAAATTTCTTTATGCCCAAATATAGTAGGCATCTGTGAGTTATTTCCTCTGTTATCATAATAATTAATAATTGATGAAAGAAAGGAAAAGCTATAAATTACTTTTATTTTTCTTTTTTTCTGCTTCAGTGTATTAGGCTATTTGGATAATTTATATAACTGAGTTTTCAAAAACTCTATAATCATAAATGCTGTCATTTACATGACCAGAACAAAAAAATGGATGTATAAAAGTAGATATGAAAACCAGAGAAAAATAAGAGCTGAAAAATTCCTTCCTGATCTCACCCTTGGTACTATAATATTTATGAAAACACTGTAACAGAAATTATAAAAGATGTGATCTGATCAGTGTTACTTTTTGTTCTGAGAAGAAACTGATCTTCACAAGAGGTTTGTGAATTTTCAGGACTTGGACATGATATTTCACGTTTTCTAGGATGTAGGTATTTAATACTTTAAGACAGAATGATCACAACCTATTATAATTTTGAGTCTTAGCACTTCATAGTCATTGTGGTCAGGTCTAAATACTAACATAAAAGACAAGTCAGAGGAAATATCCAGCATTTGATTGGAACATCCTTCTCATCTGGAAGATGCCTGTCCTTTGAACATTAATCATCCTCCAATTAATGTTGTGATTCATGATCTACTCTAGGCAAAAGAAAAGAAACAATACGGAATAAGTTCCTGAAAAAAAACCCAAACCCAAAACAAAGAGGGAGTTGAAACAAAAAGTAAATAAAGATTTTATTGTCATCAATAATTTTCTACAGTCTTTGACTCTTCAATGTGTTTGTTAGTCACCATAACACAAAACCATACCTTTATTCCCACCCATCAGTTTCAAGGAAGTAATAATATTGATACTACTTCTAATAATAATAATGATACTACCACAGATAGTGATAAATATAGTATTAATACTAATGCTATGTTATAAACACATACTATTTAAAATTTTTAAGTCAAAACTGCATTTGGCCAATTGTGTTTGGCCTTAAATGGTAACAATTCAGCATTTGTGGTATATGCAGGGTATAACCTCTCAACCAAAATGAGTGTTTTGTCATCTTACAGGTGGTTCATATAGCCGTGCCCTGTTAGATTATCTTAATTATAAATTTCCTATTTGTGATAAATATAGCTACTTTTAGGGACAACATAATAAAGAAATTGTACAAGAATATAACTGCAGGAACATTAATGTTATTATCAGACTCTTGTGTTTTTGTAAGAAGCTTATTACTTTCACTGCTTATACTTTCTGGAAATCAGAGTATTTACAGAATCCACTACTAACACAAAAATATATCTATTAATAGCTAAACCCCCATTGTTATCTTTAAACATAGTGGCTAACAGTGGGTCAGCTTTAGTGGTGACAGTTTTATAGACATTTATGAAACAGCAATCAAAGTTTTAGTTAACTTATACTTCACAGAATCACGGAATGGGTAAGGTTGGAAGGAACCATCAGAGAGGCCATCTGGTCCAACCTCCCTGCTCAGGTCATCCTAGAGCACATTGCACAGGATTATGTCCAGATGGTTCTTGAGTGTCTCCAGTGAAGGAGACTCCACAACCCCTATGGGCAACTGAGAAGAGCCTGGCTCCATGCTCTTGACATGCTTCAGACACTTGTACACTGAGAGGTCCTCTCTCGGTTGTCTCTTCTTGAGGTTGGACAGACCCAGCTCCCACAGCCTTTCTTTGTAAGAGAGATGCTTCAGTACTCTAATCATCTTTGTCACTCTTCTCTAGACCTGCTCCATGTCTCTGTTATACTGAAGATCCCAGAGCTGGACTCAACACTCCAGATGTGGTCTCACCAGGGCTGAGCAGAGGGGCAGGATCACCTCCAGTGACCTGCTGGCAATGATCTTCCTAATGCACCCCAGGATGCCACTGGCCTTCTTGGCCACAAAGACACACTGATGGCTCATGGACAGCTTGTTGTCCAACAGGACCCCCAGGTCCTTCTGCAGAGCTGCTTCCCAGCAGGTCAACCCCCAACCTGTACTAGTGCCTGGGCTTGTTTTATCCCAGACAGATGTATTTCAGATGGTTCTTCTCTGCCCATTTCTCCAATGTGTTGAGGTCCTTCTGAAGGGCTCTGGGGTATCAGTGACTCCTCCCAGCTCTGTGTTGTCAGTGAACTTGCTGAGGAGGCATCTGCATCTTCATCCAAGTCACTGATGGAGAAATTAAACAATACTGAGTCCAGTATTGACCCTTGTGGGACATGACACAGGCCTCCAGCTAGACCCTGTGACACTGATTATGACCCTCTGGGATCTGCTGTTCAGCCAGGCCACACTTCTTGAGGTTGCCCATAGGAATGTTGTGAGGATCAGTGGCAAAAGCCTTGCTGAAGTCGAGGTAGACAATATCCACTTCTCTACCTTCACTCATCCAGGTAGTGGCTTCACTGTAGAAAGCAAGCATGTTGATCATGCATGACTTAGTGAGTTCATGCTGAATACTCCTGGTCATCTTCTTGTCATTAATGTGGATAGGGATGGTCTCCTAAATGAGGCACTCCATCACCATTCCAGGGAGTGAGGTAAGGTGGACTGGCTAGTAGTTCCCTGGGTCCTCCTTCTTGACTTTTCTGAAGACTGGGATGGCATTTTCTTTCTTCCAGTCCTCAGGAACCTCTCCTGATCACCACAACCTTTCAAAGATGACCATGAACAGCTCAGCTGTGGTGTTAGCTCTCTCAGCACTTATGGATACATCCCATCAGGGCCCATGTAGTTGTCAGGTTTGCTCAGGTGTTTTCTAACCCAGTCCTTCTTGACCAGTGGAAAAGCTTCCTCATGGTATTTCTTAAACCTGAAAGAATATCTTTAACTGAAATCTTACATCTGCTAAGTTATTATGCATCTCTTCATTTTATACTATTGGACCACTGTCTTTCAGTTATCTTTTTTGTCAGTATAATTCTTTCTGAGAAAAAATACGGTGTTTCTGTGAAAAGTTGAAATATACTAATGATGCACTGATAATGATACTGAAGAATATTTATTAATTTTTATATTTTTAGTTTAATTGGAAGGATAATCCTGTTCCATGTGAGACCACAGAAGACTTGTTGATTTATGTTATGCTATGCAGCCCATGAGCGCTGTTTAGAGACCTTGGGATACCAATTTGAGGGAGGCCCTGAGATTCACTATGTGGCCTTGATGCTTAATACTTCACATCTACTGCAGATTTAATGTTGAGGTCATATAAGCATGTTCAGAACAACTTTACAGTGCATGTAATCTTGGCTTTACTTGAAGTGGAATGTATCATGGATGGGTTTATATTTTACAACTTGGATTTGCTGTGCAAATACTAAGATCCCTTAGTAAGGTCTGGCAGGACATTTTTAGAAAACTGGACAGCAGTGAGATCATCTACACCCTAAACAAAGTGGAAAAACTTTGCAGTATCAAAAAGAATAAAGAATATATTACGAAATGTAAAGGAATAAAAAGTGTAAAATAGATTTGAGTAATAGAAAGAGTTGGCATTGCCACACTAAACACTAAGACATATGATTCAGATCCAAACAGGTTTTGTTTGTTTGTTGAAAACAGAAACAATCTTTCTTGTCAATTAATGCAAGTGTCCAGGACACACCTTAATGTTTCCTTCCAGTACTGCTAATCCATACAGGAGAACTACTTTGGAATACATTCTGAATATCTAAGATTAATCAAGACGACCTAAAATAAAGCTTCATTCCCTCACCACCCCCAAAGCCCCAAACTAATGACCAAATAAATAAAAGAAATACTTGTAATTAACCTGTTTTGATCACTGTCTATTCCCTTTTTCATCAGATTGACTATCTCACACTGGTAATTGCTGGCTCCTTTCTGTAAATCTTTTATTGTAAGTGAGGAGTGCCGAAAAGTTTTAATTTTATTGTTACTGAGGCAACATTACAGATATGCTGAGACAAGCCATGTTAACCATATTTATTTATCCAGGTTTTTTGTTGTGACTTTGCACAAGTCTTCAGCATAGGCTACTAGCCAGTATGAATTGGCTTAAAAAACATTCAGTCATACTCCTCTGTCATATGGATTTGAAGGAAAAATCCTTAGAACTCTACTGGCACCACAGTCATCTGTTGACCAGGCCATTATAGTTGGAATATGATGGATAAAAAGCTGGCCAACATGGTAGTAGTGACAGAGATGGTAAAACTGTGCTTGTTGGGCATTTTGTTTGAGGCAGATGGCACTTCTCTTATGTTTCCCATCTTCCTAAAAGACATCATCCACTTTCCTGTTGTGTTGAGGAGAAGGTGCTTAGCTTTGCGTGTTCTGCCCAGGTCTCTGTGAAACCCACAGAAAGACACCTGGGAGGGAAAGTGGCACCATACCTCCATGTGACTGCTGAAAAAGAGGAGGCACAGGGCAAGCAGCAGTAGGCAAGAAACAATAGACCTATTGCCAGGAAACAGATGATACTCCTGAGTATGGGTGGGTGAGTGCTTCTTCATGGTGTCGTGGTTTAAGCCCAGCCAGCAACCAAGCCCCACATAGCTGCTCACTTAGTCCGTCACCAGTGGGATTGGGGAAAGAATCAGGAGCATAAAAGCTAGAAAACTCATGAGTTGAGATAAAAAACAGTTTAATAGGGAAAGCAAAAGCCATGCACACAAGCAAAGCAAAACAAAGTGTTAATTCACTGCTTCACATTGACAGGCAGATGTTCAGCCATCTCCAGGACAGCAGAGCCCCATCACATATAACGGTGACTTGGGAAGACAAAAACCATCACTCCAAATGTCCTCCATCCCTCTTTCTTCCTTCCACTTTATATACTAAGCATGATGTCACATGGTATGGAATACCTCTTTGATCAGTTTGGGTCACCTGTCCTGGCTCTATCTCCTCCCAGCCTCCCATGCACCCCCAACTTCCTTGCCAGGGTGGCAGTATGGAAAGCAGAAAGGGCCTTGGCTCTATGTAAGCCCTGCTCAGCAGTAACAAAAAAAATCTCTATTTTGTCAGCCCTGTGTTCAGCACAAACCCAAAACACAGTCTCACAGAAGGCACTGGGAAGAAAATTGACTCTACCCCAGCCAAACCTAGCACATATGGGAAGGCCCTGTCTTCTCTTTACTAGTACCGTAGTACATAGTGCCATTTAGTGAAATTAAATATATGAGAAACACTGTGTTTGAAAGGCTTTGCACAGATAGCATCTGCTCCCTAAAGCCTTGGATAAATTATATGTATAGTCTATACAAGGATTGACACAGACTATGAGTAAAAGGACTTTGTGATGCAAGTAACTAGTCTTGAGAAGAAAGGACAAAATTTCAGTACTTCCCACAGTACTTCCCACTACTACTCATTAGCAGCCAACTCCTATTTTAACTTCCTTCAACAGACCAGAAGGGAACAAAAACTCTGAGAGTATATAGTTGCAGAGAGATGTGATGGCTCATCAAACTGAGCAGAAGAAACCCATTAATGTACACTGGATGGAAAAGGATTCTAATTTTTCCAAAGTAAAGAACAGTCATTAAGATGACTGGCAAGGCCCCACAGTGACTACCAAACAAAGGTGACTGTTTGCAGACACTAACAGACTTTTTGGAAGCCTGGCTGAAGAACAGAGAAGATAGAGATTAGAGTAGTCTACAGGGTAGAAGAACTGGAGGCTGGAATACAGGAAGCTGACAGCTTACCTAAGAATTTGTCAATCTTGCTCAAAAACAGAACATGGAGGGCCAACTCCTGAATGAGAGGGATGGCTCATTTAGCAACATAACCAGAGGGATAAATCAGAAGGACCTGACTGAAGTGGAAGAAAATCATCAGTTACCTGCACTGAAGATCAAGATGGAGAAATGAGCAAAAGGAAGAAGCAGGTTTAGATAGAGCATATTTCTAATGTTAGAAAAAGCATGCATTTTTCAGGAAAGAAAAGCAAATATCAGAGATAGGAATTGTCTAAAAGTATGATTGAATATGCCAGAATGAAGGAAATAAAGAACGGTGTGACATTTCTCGTCTCATTTCCCCTAGCCATCACACACATAATCACACTTTTGAGGATTTTAGAAGTAAATAGACACTTGGGTTTCATTTGCTCAGAGTAAAGGCACTGCTGAGCAAAAGAGGTATCAAGGGCAGTTATAATGTGACAATTAACAAGGACCTACATGAAATTTTACTATTTAAATGAACTAAAATACATCGCTAAAGTTTTGCTAGGCATACAAGAAAGAGTGTGAAAGGAGTGGGCTTCCTGTTCAGTAGAACTGCAACTCATTCTTAATATTGTCTAGATATAGGCCCAAGATTAGAAAAAAGTACTCTCTCCTTTCATTATGGATAAAACAGGTGCTTGGAGACAAAGGCAATATGCCTGTTGGGACTAAAGACAGTAGCAGACAACTCCTGTTCCAGTCCTAGAAACAATAAATGATATAAGGACAAAACAACGAGCAAATTAATAACATGTGTGCAAACCAATCTGCTGTAATTTTTGTTCCATAAGCCACAATTTCTATGACAATTCCTTATCAACATAACCACTTGTACTTAATGTAATTATTTTAAAATTATCACATGAATTAAGGGTATTATTTTACCTTCTGTTATATATTTCTAACTTTTTTCTACTAACCCTGTATTTTGATAAGGATTCTTTGATTCAGAATTTCCATTTGTTAAGTTAGTCAGAGGCTGCATAGTTACCTGAACCTTTGTGTGAAATTAACAGTGAAATCTATTGATTTTTATTACTTTGTTTCCTAGAAAACAACAGACCCAAGTAAGAGAACTTCTGTAAGCAGCACTCTCCTGTATATAATTCAAGATAAGTATATAATCTGTAAAGGCACATTTTCATCCAAATAAGCTTTAAAACAGTATTCATATAGAGGTATTATTCAATAGGAAAAGAAATCCATTAGCATGATGCAAAGAAAAAGCAAATCACGTTCTCTCAATAACTAGACCAGATAAGATGTCAGTTATTGATTTAGTCTGGGATACCAGAATACTAAATCTTCTGCTGTATCCAGGCACTGTTTATCTTTTGGAACTCTCATAGTCACGTGTTTTTTATGTTTGAAAAATAAGAACCCTATTTAAGAGCAAAGACCTATCTTTACAAAGCCAGGTTTTCTTTAGCTGCTGGGAGTAATTATTTTCTTTTGCTAAAATTTTCTTGTACAAATATTGTCTTGCAGATTTAGTATTTTTTTCATTGGTGTCCTCCAGGCATTGAAGCATTTTTATTTTGTGCCTCTCCAATCTGATTTGATGACTTGCCCAAATGCAGGCCATCTAATTTCTCCTACTATTTCAGAGATTGTTTCCTATGTGTATTTACTATCACGTGAAATATTTCCAAATAGAAAGGTCAAACTTCTCACTACACAGTGGTAGGATAGGGAAAAAGGACAATGACTGAGAATGTTTTCTTCCTGAAGTCAGTCAAGGGAGCTCAAGTTGACCTTGGGTCCACAAACAACATTTCATCTATAATATAAATCAATATAATAGCTATTTCCCTTATGTTGCACGTTGTAAGAATAATAGAATAGTTTTTTGTGAAGCATGCAGTCAGAACTATCCTCTAATAAATACTGCGCAATTGGGTAAGTATTTATAGCAGGTTGAACGACCCTCATTTATTAGGTTACATTTTCTCTGTTTATTCTGATACCAAGAGGTTTCAGAATGAAGTGGGTCTCCATGACTTGGCCGACTTACGTATTATTAGCACCAACAAAAATGTTTAAAGTGGTGTGTGAGCAAGCTGAGGCATTAGCACCAAGTTTCCCAAATTTGTCTTTAAAAAAAAAATCAAGGTATTTGGCAGGAATGTTGCAATGTATGGCAAAATACCAAATAATCCCATTAGCACAATATATTATAGATTCCTCAGATATACCATATGAGTATTCCCCATTTATAATAGACAAAAACAGAATTATGCACATAGATAATAAGAATTCATACAGCTCAAGTTCTATTCTTGAGTTTCCTGGAGGGTATACAACTATTATCATCTAGTCCATAAAGGTACAACATATTAAGAAGCTACTGTCTTCTGGAGCTTGCCCTGCTCCTCATATAAAAGCTTGTAAGTAAGACTTAGCCATCCAAAGGGGGGCAGAGATGACTAAAACGATATTTGAAGCTGCTGCTGGATTATTCAGAGGTTGTTTGTCAAAGTACTAACATCTAAATTAACGTGGTTGGATTCTCAGAAATGACACCTTGGAAAAGATAAAAGACTGAAAAACACAAAGGATTTTCTAGATCATGAAATAGTGCCAGAAAGCATGTGCAAAAGATCAGAGTAAATCAGGAACTGGATAATTTTGAGCATACTTTCAAAACAGATTATGTGGTCAGGATGCAGGACTGGTCAGGGGAGAGAGATGTCAACCTGACACTCACTAGAAATACAAAGACTTAGCTGAGAACAATGAAAAAGCAGTTAGCTTGCAGCATGAGGCTACATGTATTCTTGTATTTGTAGCTACTCCTCATTCTCTGAATAAAGTGAAGGGAAATCAACATATGGTATAATGCAATTGCTGTCTTAGCTACAAATTTTCTTTATATTGTTCACAGACTCAATATATCATATTGTAGTAAGAGTAGAGACAAATAAGGCAGTGAAAAATATTAATATCAATTTTTTAGTGTCTGTATCTCGTCTTCATTGGCACATTTCTACCACTGTTTGGGTTGTAAAATCAAATTAGACGTTTTTTTTCTGTGTGGGTTAGAAGAGATATCTAGTGTTACCTATAGTAAATATCCAAACCCTGCAGGTTAGAATGAAAATAAAATAGTAATTTTAACAGCTATTTATATTTGATTTTCAGTTTTTGAATTCTTGGATCACATGTGATTCATATTTTTATACTATGGAATAGAAGCGCTAAAAGCATAAGAAGAAACACCCAAGAAATTCTCATGTAATCAAAAGACTCCAGAAGGAATTTAAAGAAAATAACAAGAAGCTTGTAATAAAATTGTGAGAGCTGGCAATAATTAAATCTCATTTTCTGGAGGAAAAAAAGAGGAATGTAATAATTCTTGACTAACCACTCTAATGGAATGTTATTTATTTACTTTTATACTAGAATTGAAAATAAACTGTAGAAAGAATTCTATTCCTATGTTTTTGTAAATTTGAAACTGAACATGATCTGACAATGGCTTGTCCACTCCACAAATGAGTAAGCATGAATAGCTGTCCTCTGAACTCTCACTGTCTGACTTAGAAAATAATTAAATTTTTTACATGCTTAAGTCAATTCTTACTTTGTGCATATTACTAGGATACAGCTTGAGGAAATCAACCAAAACAAACACATTTATCAAAATTCAGTATTAAAACCCCCTTGCAAGACTTGCCATTTGATTCTGAATTTATTCCAGGTAATTTTAATTGCAGTCTGCATTATATTTACAATACTTCAATTTTTATGAAAATACAGATATTTATGTAGTACCTATTCTTAAATATTTTCTGTCTCTAGAGAAAGCAACTCTGTTGAGTAAAAATTGTATCTAAAAACTTGAATCAACAGACATGGAGTTTCACTTTGTTACTCTAAACTCAACCACAGTAGGAAAGGAAAGTTCAAACGTCCAACTTTGCATTGCTGCCAAAATACACAATCTCTATCTCAGTGAATCAAGTCAGTTGAGTCCCACTGTGATGATGGAGTTCAGGCTGCAAGAAGAGTTCATGTTGGGCTGAGTCTGCAGTACCACCCTAGAATGCAATGTGCAGTATCCGTTTTGTATTCCCTTGGGCTGGAAATTTACAGCAAAGATTGCTTTTGGGAATGGTGTTAGCAACTGAAATACTGCAGCACAAAGTGGCCTCCCAATAACTCTTAGCTACTGCCACAGTACACACAGATAATAAAAATAGAATCCTGCTTGTTCATCTGAAGCAGTTCCTGAATTTAAGTGATTGTAAGTAACTGTAACTTAAACCTAATGGTCAACTGAGACAAAGCTATTTTGCTTAGAATTTCAAGCAAAAAATCCAGCAAGATAACTGAGGCAAAAGGAATATTATAATAAGATGACAAAAACCACTTCTCTTAGAGTTGAAGCAAGTATTTTCTTTAAAAGCTAGTGTCTGTAAAATAATACATAACTGCAATTTAAGTACACTGATAAAATGAGAAAGTGTTTTAATTACTGCAAATGTTTATTGACTAAACGGCCAGTGCTGATACTTCTTTCCAATTTGTTTGTTTTCCTAAAGTCTTTTTTTCCTTAAGTTTTTTCTTTTCTTTTTAAGACAGTATGAACAGTATGAACAAAGACCTGAATATCATATGGCTTGGCTCTGCTCTGAGCAAAACCAGCTTTATCAACGCTACTGCTGTGCACTCTGCTGTGACTTAACCTGACTACAACTTAACCTCTCCATCATGTAGAACAAAGTCAACTACACTTACATGAATTTTGCAGCTTGCCTGAGATAGTCACATTAATACTTCTGTTCAAAATTCTTATTATTTCTGAATGACAAAAGTTTGAAATGTTGCAATTTTTAAATTTTTTTTGTTTAATTAATTCCACTACTTATAATCTGTCTGCAGTCAGAAAGTCAGTATGTCAATGTATTGCCCAGCAGTGTACAACACTAAAACATACAAATTGTTGAAAAACTGGTTTCTAATATTAAAAATGAATGGATTGTGAGGCACTTGCACGTATTCATGGCTCTCGTGTTGTCTACATGTGCATGAAGGCAATGGGCTGGTAAGAGAGAGGATGCGTAGGTGTATGTTCTCAGCTGCCATCCCTAGGGTTAGGGAGAGTCTCATCTGCGTCCTCTGCATATTCTGCAAAGTTTGGGTGGTCATGGATGGTGCTACCCCTTCCAACAACCACGTCTTGGGTTAAGAAGAGTATCGTGTCTTACGGAGCCTGGGTGGCCACATACTCTACACACCCTCTTTCAGGGTGATGGAACTCTGCTCCTCATTTTCTATGTAACCCTTCAGTAACAAGGTGATTCTCCCAGTTAGTCTATGATAGGCTACACAACACATGCAAGGTCAAAGCTCAGCTCCTTCCTGGTCTAATTTCAGTAAAAACAAATGAACAATGAAACGATCAACTCCCAATGCTCAGCTAAACCCATCTCATCATTTTACAGCAACATAAACCCAATCTCCCTCTTCCAGGACAGCCAAACTCTGGAATCTGCTTTCCCTTCTTAATGACTTCCAGCTGTCCATCTTTCCCTCTAGGGCTCCTGTTCCTGGCAGGTTCTATGGGGTGGGGAAAACTTCTTCCCCCCGCCCAAGACACTGATAACTACCTCCTTCCTCTGTGTTTTTTTTCCACTGACATGTCCTAATTTATACTAGTGGTTTGTGTTTTTCATTGCCTTGAAAGTTGCAGTGCCAAGGTCTGTGACCTCAACCAGAATAAAAAACTGACGCCTGCCCAATGGCAAAAGTAAGTGGAAGTATGTAACTGGAAGGCCATGTTACAGACTGCTCTGACATCATGATGTAGCTACCCTGGGGAATGTAACCTGTTGCATGATGTTTACACACTCAACCTACACATATGGCAGTATGTACTAGACAAGTTAGCAGTATACCAGAGCAAATTTCCCCTTGAAGCCATGTCCTAGTAATTTTGATAAATTTTAGGAGGCTACTTGATCTCTTGCCTGTTGACAGGCAGATCAGACCTCTGCTACATTCTTCTCTGCTTATGAGATAAAAAAAAAAGCACTTTCTTTTCACTGAGTGAAAAGTGAGTCATGCTAATGGTGGAACTCCAGGTCCATACATCAGTGAATCTGCCATGCTGACCTTTTCCAGCTCTGCTTTTTTAAACTGTGTTAAATCAATTGAATATGTTATAATGTTTGGAGTGAGGTCTGAAGTAGTATTCCTTATTACATGCAGATGGAAAAAAAAAAAGTGTAGTTTTGGTTAAATACATTTTCTGCCAATTTTTTCCATCTAAATGTTCTCTGGGTTATGACAGATGATTCAATGTCAGATCACCTTCTCCTTGCAGATCTTGCCACTCTTATATGCCCAAAGTATTCTTCCTACAACTATAATTATGTTATTATTTACAGCTGTCACAAAAGTGAAAAGAATGTCCCCTGCAGCCCTGAATGCATATATAACAAAAACTCCAAACCAAACCTGCATCTCAAAATATGGAAGCACATAGGTTTTGAATTCATTGTCTAATCAAGATCTAACATATTTCCAAGGTTGTAATATGTTCTTGAAAAACATATAAATTACTAAAATATTGAGGATATTGCCAAAACCCGATAGAAATAACTTTGACTTCTTTTAGACACTGTAGCTGACAAGCAACTTCCAGAAAGTACCTGTTGGATGATGCTGTTTCCTACCAAACCACTGGTGATGAAGATGAACAATCAATATAAAAATCCTACGAGATATGCAAATTCATTAGTATAGCATTTTAACACTTTTAATTAAAATCAGACTTGTGAGGACATCTTTTGTTTAAAGGAAAACGGGAATGCTCTATTATATACTTACATTTCTTGACTTCTAATAATGCACTATTAGGGGTTGCCACAATGGATGGCTTAACTTTTTATTTCATGTTTTGATAAGAAGAAATCCACAAACAGAAAAAAAGAAATTATGTTATCAGGAGTAACTGCAACATGTTTGGAATATGAATGTGAGTCAACAACAAATGTGGAATTTCCCAACTGCAAAAAACCTCAAACAAACAAACCGAAACAAACAAATATGAGATGACACAATATACAATGAGTATATAAGTTAGAATAAAAATCATAAGGCATGTTTAAAGGAGAGACACAGTATTGATTCAATAATTGTTGAATCTTCTTAGATTTTCATATAACTGGAAGAGAATACTTAATGCAGTCTCCAACCTTTAAGTTTACATTTGTAATTGCAGAGATAATAATTACAGTAATAGTAAAAAGTCTCATAAAAATATATATTAAAAGAATAGATATTTTGGCCTTGACTAGTACATCTACTTTCTTCTTCTAAGAAAGGACTCTAGAGATTACAATGCTGCAAAAATCAACTTTTATAGGCAAAGATATCGGCAAGTATGTAGGAATCTTTCTCCTAGAGCAATAGGTGGAAGGATTGGACATTTTAATATATGTCCTAATTCACACAATGTCTAAACCTCCTTTGCTTCTCTGCAAGCACATACAGACCAAAAATTTTATTTCTTGACACAATCAGTGGTGCATTCAGATCACCTTTTCCAAAAACTGTACAAAAATTTACAATGGAGAGGAAATGAAAACATGCTTCTTTATAAAAACAGGTATGATATTCCTGTAGCAAGATATTGACATTGGTGAAATGTAATTCAACTGGTGCTTATTTTGAGGCTAAAATATACTCCAACCTCATGTTTCAGCTTATTTTTCCATTTGTTTGTGGAAAAAGCTGCCTTTTCTGAGTATTTGGCCTCACATTTAGGCTACATGAAATGTTCAAGGATTTACTTTGGCAGTTTTGTTTAACCCTTTATTACAAAACCAGGTACTCTGCATATCTGGATCTTAAAACCAATATATTTACATAGCAGCACTAGCTCAAATATTTCACATACTCCTAATAGATCTTCCAAGCCTTAGCTTTCAGTTGTAGGCTCTGAAATCCAACTCTGGAAGTGATAAACCTAAATAACCTTCCTATCTGAGGTGTGCTTGCGCACCCTGAAGTGCTATCAAGACCAACTCTAACAACAGGTTTCTGACTCCTGTCTTGCGAAAATTGTTACTTAATTCAACGAAAAAGAAAAAAAAAAACCAAATCAATCAAGCAAAACGCCAGGATAGATCTCACTGAAGCATGCTGGAGCCTCAGCACCTCACAGCAGAACACCCAGAAACATGTCATTCCCTTATCAGTGTCCATAAGTATCTGAAGGGAGGGTATCAAGAGGGTAGAGCCAGGCTCTTCCCAGAGGTGCTCAGCAGCAGGACAAGAAACAATGGCCAGAAACTGATACACAGGAACTTCCACCTGAATATGAGGAAGAGCTTCTTTTCTGTGCGAGTGACCGTGCAGTGGAATAGACTGCACAGAGAGGTTGTGGAGTCTCCCTCACTGGAGATATTCAAGAATTATCTGGATGCAATCCTGCACCATGTGCTCTAAAATGACCCTGGTGGAGCAGGGAGGTCAGATCAGACAACCCCCTCTGGTCCCATCCAACCTGATCCATTCTGTCATTCTGCGAGTCTGTGATTTCTGTATTTCTGCTGTTTTGTTTTACCAAATATATACACCTATATGTATAAATAAAGAAGAGTCCTGTCCTCCCTTTGCTGTGGCCTAAGTATAAGGGCAAGACATGTCCACCAAAGACACGTGGTGGGTCAGAACCAGTATAGTTATGCATACTTCTCCTCCTTCTCCTCCTTTTGCAGTGATTGCACAGACTTTTGATACTATTGCAATATATCACACTCTTTACCTAATTCACCTGCCTTGTTGTAAAAACAAGGCCTTCAAACAAAGGGGGGGAAAAAGCCAGTAAAAACTTTTTTCTCCCTAGGGGACTTACTCACTTTCTTATTTAGCAAACCTTTTTATTTTTCTGTTGAAATTAACATTTTTAAAGTAGTTACAGATTTTTTCTCTTACAACATGTTTTTGCATATCAGAACAAAACCCTTCTATTTTAAGTGGTTGCCACAAAAAATGGGGACAGATTAATAAGTATATAATGAACAAACAACAACCGGTAATTAAAATTCAGAGGACATTTCCTATGAGACCATGAACAGCCTGAATAAATAATTTGTGTGAGGATAAGGAACAGGCACAATAACATTTTCAAAATGGCACACTATCAAATCAAAGTACTGGACTTCTGCTGCCAAAGGCAAGGAAAAAGGAAATGCATTTTAAGCTCCACTGACTCTCCAAACATGAAGACTACTGACAAAGAGTGGTATCTACAGAGCGTCTTGTTTGTTGATCATCTATGATAAGGGTACTCTGGGAATTTCTGCCCTACAGAAAACAGTGAAACTGCTTTCAGATTACACCACCCACCTGACCTACAGTACCAGTTGTGAAGCAGTACCTATTAACATTCATAGACCCCATCTTGGAACCAGGAACCCTGAACAGTACTGGCTGTGGACAGAAACAGTAGCAGGTGTCACTGCTACTAAAACACATAGATTTTGCAGTATTACACTTCAGTTACAAGGAGACCATTCTGGAAAGCCCTAGCTCTCTACTGGAGCTCTAATAAACCAAAACAATAATTTTCAAGATACATTATTCATAGTACTGTGCAGTTAGAGCTCTCTGTTAGCTCTTGAGAGTATGAATTAATACACTTCAGTTTGCTTTCACACATGTAGCAACAATTCAAAAAACTAAAGAATTGCAACACAGGATCTCAGAGGAGAAAACATCTAGAAGTAAACATGGAACACCGGCTGAAGACAAAATTAGAAATAAAAGGAAGCATCCTATGACGTACCATTAGCTTGGTGCAGAACAGGAAAAATCTCTCATCTTCCCTTTTCAGAAAGAAACTAAACCCTGTAAGGGGTTAGTTCACTAAAGTGCTGGTAATTAACAATCAGACCTTTGGATGGAAAATGCAGCAAATTGCAGTAGTTTCCCTGTAGTGCTAGAATAAGTATCCTAGAGTGAGGAGACCAACAGTTGTACAATCAAATACTGGAAAATTATATTTCACTTGCACTGATTATGTTTCTGATAAAATTTAATTAATAAATTTAAATATTGCATTCTCTATCTTTATGCAAACACTGACAAATCAGTAAATCTCAAAGATCCTTTGAAGACATTCTGTAACTTGTGGCACATTTTTCCTTGTTTCCTTTGGAAATAAGGCTATGACAGTCTGTCTTGCACACCTCTGATCAAACAGAACAGTGATCTTGCAGACAAATATACCTAACAGACTCAAAATGAAATAGTTAAAATACAGTTAAGTCTTCAGAAAAACAGACACAGGATTAGGACAGCGCTGACAACAGAGATCCATGGACCCTATGGATCCCAGGGAAGGAAAATCTTAATCTGGTATTTGCAAATCCAAAGTCAGTCACAAATTAGAAATCCAGATGAAATCAGATTGCCTTCTTGACAGTTTGACACTGAATGGTAAGGAAGACAAACACAGGATGGAACAGAGACTGTTCAATCATCTCTGAGTATACAGACATTGCACTACTTAGATTACACACTACGAGCTTGTACTCCACCTATGTTAGAAAACATGTCCAGACATATCTAAGAGGAAACATTTCCTTTTTAGAAACTCAGTAGTCCTGTACAGCAAGTTGACACATAAAGTTTTTTCGAAAAGACATGCCTAATGTGGGCTCCACAAAAGAGAGACACGTATCTTATTTAGTCTATTTCACAACACTTTTAATTGAAACACATGTAAAGGAATGCCATTGAAAATAGAACAGTGGTTGCAGAATAACAGTGAATGTTCTAGATTGTAAATAACCTTTCAAACAATCAGTGACAACAGTTGCACACTTCTAACACTTTTTTCAGATTCATCTATGTAACAGAGTCCTTCAATACTGTTGAAATCTACCACTGTAAATGCTAATTGGTTATTAGGGTCAGAATTTATCCCCCCTTCTGATGACACCACATTACTATTACTCTACACAGTCTTTGCAAAGTGTGACACTAAGAAAATAAATGCTGCCCTATATAATTCTTAAAACAAGCAACTTAAATCTTGCAACTTTAACATTATCAAAACAAAAAATCACTAGCAACTGCAGGCCAAATTAGGCAATTCACTTCTGAAATGTTTTAACAAAGTTATTTATTTCTTATTATAAATTAAGTTAATACTAGCACAGGGGTTTTGCTTCTCGTTTGTTTTTTGGGGGTTTTTTTAAACTTTTAACAACCTTGAACTGGTTAGAGGCTTAAACTACTGAAATAATCCATTAAATATTTACAAGAAAAAAAATCAGAAGTTTACAGCACCATACCTGTGCCCTTGCATGAACTTCCCCGAGGAGGCTTGAGTACTGCTGTTCCAGATACTTTTTCTCTTTCTGCCAACAGCTTGCTTGTGCTTTCATCTGTTCAGCCATTTTGTTAAAAGCATCTTCATGGCTCTGCTGAAGCTCCTTCATGGTACTGGATTTATTCTTACAAACATATTCTAGGTGAGATATCTGTGTCACAAGCATTTAAAAATAAATTCTTTAACCTCTCTAAACACTATTTTGCTTTCTTGCACATATTAATTTAGCCACAGATGATTCCAGCATAAAATCTAACCTACAATTTCCTCAACATAGTCATTAAAACTAAGTCTTTCATGACAGATCATTTACTTGAATTGTGCAACAAATGAACAAAAGTTTGGTTTCAGTTCTGCCATCCTTATACCACCTTGCAGGTATTTGTTGTTTTCTTTGTTGCAAACCTGAACTGGAAGCTTCATATATTTTATTTTTTTTTTAATAAGTACATTAAATCTTGTACTGCTAAAGTAATAATCTGAGTATATATGTCCTTTATCAGTTGGCAAGAATTATAAACAATAATTTAAAAAACAGCCCTTGATTTAATTTTTGTTTTAGCAGAAAGTCAAGACATTTTGAACACTATTAAGTATTAAAAGAATTTCAGGAAATTTTAGCGTACAGAATGTTTTTCTCACAAGTAGCTCATTAGATTGTGATGTGTTTTCAACAAGTGTGAATGGGTTCACTCTGCAGCTCCATGCAAACTAACTGGAGGAATGAATCAAGGTAACAATGATCTTTAAATACACACAACTATACACTTTATTACTAGGGTATATCAGAAAGATACCTTCCAAATATGTCCCACAGAAATGCAAGAGAAAATTTTTTTTCTAAGAAAGCAGGTACAACACAGATAAAAATATTGTTCGAAATCCCTGAAAAGCTGTTAAGTACATGAAAAGAGCCCTAGAGACCTCACAGTCAATATCAATAACCATACTAAATTAAAAAGCAAGAAAGAATAAGACACAACACCCCCAAACACTCCCAATGTTTACTCCCTTCCCTTCCACTCCCTTTCCTCCTTAACTTCAAAAGGAAAATAGAAATGTACATCAAAGCTGCATAATCCAGATTTTATCCTATCTCTCTTTCATAATTTCAATTGACTGCTGGGGTAGTTATTAAATGATGGGCAGAATTAAAACAATTCACCATAACCATCCCTGGACCTTACTTGGGCCAGAAAAGTGATAATTCTAAAAGATGATAATTGTCCAAAAGAGCTTTTTCTTTCCTATGACTCAAAAAACAAAATGTCAGGGCAGCCAAATTCTGGAGTCACTCTACTAGACTGGCCTGATCAGTGGAGCCAGAAAATGAATTGAAATTCTAAAGACAGTCATATGCTAGTCTGTGAAGTCAGTTTAACTCATTAAAGAGAGGTCTTTTCTTTTGTAAAAATGCAGGGATTTTTGTGGAGGAAGGCCACAAAAGCTTAGTCATATCAAAATAATTCAGAAAAGTACAGCTTCTCCCTATGACAAATACTGATATGTTTTATAAAAACCATTCTTTTCTATTTGTGTTTCAGAATACAAATTTAATAATCCATGTTATAATTAAATGAAAAAAATACACTGGCATTCTTTCACATAGTACCTCTCAATCATAAACATATAATTTAAAGATGATATTCCTAGAGTAAGTGTATTTTGTTTCTGTTTTATGGTAAAATAAAGACTTGGTTTATTAGTGTAAATGACTAAGTTCTTTGAATTGCTTCATCAGTAAGATTAATTTATTTTCTTTTAATTAGGTCCCTGTGGCTAATATTGGCTAGTACTATTAGCATGTCCTGCACTGAAAGTGGAGCTTAGAGACTTCATACAGACTTCAGTCACATTTACATGCCCACAGCAATGGCATCAAACTGAGTTGTAGACAAGCCATAATTAATGGTATTGAATTATTAACGTCCAAATTCTTTTTGAAATAAGATGAATGTCAGTCCTTTTTAATGATACTGTGATGTGGACAAATGTCACTGAATTTAATAGAGGTAGCTGGTGCCTAAGGACACTTACCTTCTCATTAGCCATGTTGAGGTCTAAGATCAGGGCATCAACATTCTCCTGCAAGACGACACAAAGCTCAGACCAAGAGAATCTATCTAGGATGCCTTCTGGTTGTTTTATAAGCACACAGCCTGCTACCAAGTGCTGGTATAAGCTGTGGAGAAAGGTTAGTTTCCCCTGAAACAAAATGAAAAATTTACTGTTGTATGTGAACAGCATTAGAACCAAAATACATACATCACATGGATAGTAGTACGAGCTGTATGAAGGTGAAAAAAAGCCCACAAAGCTCACTCTTAAACCTTTCACAAAATTCTTCAATTGATACTTTTTGCAGTCATACATATTGAAACAAGAGTAAGAAAACAGGTTTTACAAAATTTGTCTGATTAGACACAGTATATAAATAAAGGCCAGTCCTGCAGTGGCCACAACCAGGACCTGATACAGATAAAAATTTACATGCTATTAGTATGTGCAATTTATTTATTCATGTTAACACTTTCAGTTACATTCAAGCTGTACCCACTTCCAGCATCTGCACAGCATACAGAAAATTGTCTGATTGGCTTGGCAGCACAACACACCATTTATACAACTATCACTCTAAAGACTTTTTAAAATTGTTTTTGTATGGATCATATATGAGACTAAATGGCCAGATTATAAATAGACTTATGGCTTCAACAGTTGAATTCCACAAGCCATGCCTCATTCATTTACACTGATTTTAGTCAGTAGTATAATAAATTGATGCAAATTATAAATAAACTTTAGCAACAATAATATGCAATAGAAATTCCAGCCTTCAGGCTTTTAGTAAACTTAGCAACTTTAAGACAACAATACAAAGATGTACCTCAAAAGTCATAAAAACAAAGGGTGTAAATGATTGTAAATGTTCACATTGTTTTTCAAGGGCCTTCAATGAGGTTTTACATTAAGAAATTGCAGATAACAGAAAAGGGGAACTGGGTTTTTCTGAGCCCTTTCCTTTACACTTAGATGCATTTTCGCACAACTATTTCAAGGTATTTTAGGCAATTAAAAAGAAATTGTAGTTTTGTTTAGTTAAACTTTGTTTCTAACAGATCTGCAAACTCCTCAAGGAAAATCCAGTACGCCACCATCATTACATTTTGTTTGGCTGTGATAAACCTAGGATGATAATTACCCATTTGGCATGAAAATGGGGATTCCAAGACCCCAAATCAATTCACACATGTTGAATGCAACCACAGTGTTGTAGACATGCTGACTTTACAATATAGCCAGACTTCTAGTTTCCTTCACTTTAATCATTATCTGATGTATGTAACAATTCCAGCTGCTTCATGTGGACTTTATTTAAATACCAGACTGTAAGAGTGATGGGAAGAATGTTTCCTTTTCACTCAGTTGGCATCCATGTCCAAATATGTGAAAGTAATGAGCTCAATATGCACAACAACTAAAAGTATATCATTGCCATTGCTAGTACAGAACTGCTTTACTGGGCGGGGGAAAACAACAAAATTAACACCTCTCACTACATATAAGGAGATAATAGTCCTGAAATAAGATATTGTGAACTCTTTCCCACAAATAGTACACCACAATGAGCTAACAGATAACAAATAAGAATTTCTAGGTTTTGTGGCATGCACACAAAACTATCTCAATGCCATGCAAATTAATATGCAATAATGACACTATTGTATGTTCCAATTGTAAAACATTTTTGTTAACTTTCAATTCAAAAGAAAGAAGTAATTGCTCATCAGGCATAGTTCTCAAATATACTCAGTAGTTCAAAAATTCAAAATACTGGAATGGTTAAGCTACCAGTTCTGATACAGAAGAAAGGAAAACCAGTATGTCCTGACAGCTTGTAGATATTAAAGGCATATTTCAAAATAAGTATCTTAAAATCATATTTTAGGGATAAATCTGTTAAGACTAAGAGTAACCATCTGATGTATGTAAATGTATAAAGTTGAGATTAAATAAAGACTCTTTGACAGTTATCTTGTCTCTAGTAATACCTCCATATCCTTCTGGTAAGCCCTAGTAAGCTTCTGGATTTCATTTTCAGATTCTGTGGCACGTACTTTCTCCTTCTCCCAGCATTGCTGAACATCCTGTAGTTTCATTCTTAAAGTTTCTATTAAAATCTCTCTGTCTGTACACTTAGTGTGCAGATGACTTAACTCTTTATTGGCATCAGCCATGGTATCCTGAGCTTCCTGTAAAACAGAGACATGGAATAGAAAGGGTGATAAGAATTTTACTCTATGAAATGTTACCTTAGTCCAGTGGTCATCATCTGAGGAAGAAAAGTCATATAGCCACATGCAAGACTCCAGGCTAAGTGGAGTGTATCTTTCAATACCTGAATTTCAAAACTGACAATAGATCCTTTCCAAAGCTTGCAAGTAGACAGTATCAGCATCTCTGACTGGTAAAAGCTCCATGATGCAGTGACCTTTGGAATCCACTCAACCCCCATAAATGAGATGCAGAATGCAGGGATGTAACTTACTCTGTGCAGAGCCAAAAGCTCTCAGAGCTAGTGAAAAGATACATTATTTTCTTAAGTAAATCTCTCATGTATTACAGTTGAGTCCACAAGCAACATAGCTGCTGTTGCTCACTGTATTCTTTATCCGCATCATAACAAAATGTGAGGATCCTCTTTAGAGGCTTGACCGTGGGAAGTAACTAATAATCAGAAATGGTCATACACACAACCATTGTTATCAGCACCAAATCTCACCAGGTAAACAAAGATCTTAATACTCTACCCCTTTTCAGCCAAAATATTTCTGAGACAGAGTGGACAGATACACATGCTTTTTTCTCCTATAAGCACTGCATTTCCAGCACTGCTAAAGTTTGCAAAAGGTCAAACTGAAAGCATTGTTTATTTTCCATAAAATCATATCTTCTTATATAGAAAATATAATGGAAAAGATACTCCCAAATTCATCAGACAATGATCACTTTTATTCTTCTTCATGAAAATATTAAAATACTAAAGCAATGCTAAATTTCTAAAACAAACATTTTCATAATGTATCTAGATTTTGCTCCTCTATACAGTTTTATTACCAAAAATTTAAAGAGATTGGAAACTGGCATACTGCATAAAATCCAGCATCATCTGTGCATAGCAAACTCAGTGTTTTCGTGAAGAATAGAGATATCTCTTGCAGTGGGCAGAAATTTTAGGTGTCTTACAAAGGTGTTGTAATAAGCAGAAGTCTTATATCGTCTGAACATAAATTAGTAAAGTTCAGATCAGATGACATCACGTGCAAGCAGCCATTAATATGAAGATTCAATAAATGTTGCAGAAAGACACTGCATAAAAACATAAAGCAGCATATACTCAGCAAAAGAGTCTGAAAAAGATTTAGATTTAGAGACATGCCATTTTAGCAGTAATACAGTACACTGACAGCTGGGAGACTAAATTTAACCATGAAGTCAGGACTTCCTCTCTCCCTTGGTCATTGCTGTAACTAGGTACGACACTACAGAAGTGCCATCCGTCAAAAACAGAGAGAAAAAAAATTCCTGTTCAGAAACTAAAGAAAAGAGTTCTCAAGTGTTTTTATCCGTTCTCAGGTAGATTTTACCCTACGAAATTTTAGGCTGCGTATTGTACAGCCATTAAAGACAACTTGCAATACATGCATTACCTTTCTGATAAACACAAACAAACAAAAAAATTAACAAAGGAATGGATATCTTTAAGAAAATACACCTTATTATGGACAGAGGTAATTAAATTCTCTTTTTCTTGAGAAAAACACTTAAAAGAAAAATATTACTGATGCTAATTACAATACAATACCTTTGGAAATTGATAAATGTATTTCAAATTATTCAGAAGTACAATCATTGAAGCGACCAGTTGTGCAGTCTACAGTGGTAACCAGAATAAAGCTGTGAGGCTTCATACAAGGTTGCAAGGTAAACTAGTCTGCTCAACAGAATATAATGATATAGAGCCTTATTCTGATAAGAAAAAAAGATGCCTTAAATCCAGAAAGATACTTTTTCCAGAACTTTCAAACTGTATGTTAAATTCATTAAACATACCTTAAGGTCTTGTCTTAAAGAACACATTTTCTCCTCGGATATCTCAAGTTCTTTTGTCATCTTTTTACACAAAGCCTTCGTTTTCTCAAACTGTGAAAAATATGGAAGTCAAACAGGCTTTTACAGAAAGGCTGCATGATCCCTTCAATATAAGGAAGAATTTTGTATATAGAAGTAAAAAACCAAAATTTATTTCAATTCCTTTGACAGTTTTTGTACTCCATACAATCTAAATAATGTGCCATTACAAAAGCACTGAATAACATTTTTATAATGATTTAAAATAGAGTAGTGGCAGAATCCCAAACTGAGTCCACTATTAACTATGTTATTAACTCTCAAAATATCTGACAAGAACACAGACTCTGAAATACACTTGAACGTGTAATAAATTCAGATTATGACCTGAGGAGTGGTTTGAGAAAACAAGTTTTACACTCAGTGGCCATTTGCAGAAATTGTCCAACTACAAGCTGGACAATTCTTTACTAAACACTGGATAGTACTCACATACTGTAAAAAGCAGTAATGTTCCCCAGAGGCACAGTGAATGCTGAACGCTTCATAGGGTTACAAGCAACTATTTTAATGGTGGCTCATGACTATAATGTGTACTCTTCTCTTTCAAAAAAGACAACAACATATCAAAACAATATGTCTTTTTGTTTAACATGATGATGAGGTTAGTAATACAAATGTCTGAAAGAAAGTATTGATAGAAATGTATTCTAGTAAAGGTTACCGCAAGCATCTGAGATTTAAGAAGCAATTCAGAAGTAAAACACCCCACTTATAAAATTTACAAATTACTTTGGAACCGATATTTTTATTTTTATATTTTGATGTCAGCAGACATGGCAAAATCCTTAGAAATAACTACAGTAAATTACAGAATGCTACTGGAATATTTTCAGTCTTGTTGGTTTTCTAGTCTTTTTGTTCTCCCCAAATATATCCTAGTGTCTGCACTATACAAAAAAATCAGAAGCTATTTCTCTACAAAAAACAAAACACTTATACACCTTTCAGTCACACAAATTAACTAGATCATTTAACCTAAAGTTTAACACAGTAAGTTAATGACAACACATGACAAGTTTACTAGCATATTTCATGTATACATACAGGTGTACATATATGTTAACAAATTAGTCAGTATTAGGAGTCTTGTTGAAAATCTCTCTATACAGAGAACAACTAATAATTGTTAAAAACTAAACCCCTACTGTTGTGTATTAAAACATCTGTTTTTATTGCACAGTGCCCTTCATAGTCCTCTTGTCCATTATTGTCTTATTAAGAAGTTTTATTATTAAACATATCTAGATATAAAAACCCAAAAGCAGAATTCTCTGTAGGGGCGGGGGTAATCAAGAAGGACAGAGCATTGCCCTTTCAGTGCACCATGAAGGTGCTCAGTGATCTCTGGCTCTGTATGACAACTTCAGGGTCAGTCACACGCAGTCCTACTGGGAAGTCTTGTGGCAGGTCATCTGTTGGTCCTGCTCTGCTTGCGATTTATTTTCCTTGACAGTCCATTCTTCTTTCTGTCAGAACACTCTCTTTGCTTTCTTAGAAGCCACCCCCTTGGTCTCCCCACTGCTGTCTCTGGCACAGTTTCACAACAAAGCACATTACTAAGCCAAAGCCTGCTGAGTCGACTTTTCAACTGTGCTGCCTATCACGTGACATTCCTCCTCCCAAATAACAATTCGCTGTGGGTAATATGTTCCTAGTTACTCTTCAGCTTCCAGACTTGGGTCTCAGAAGAGTTTCATAATGACTACACACATCAGTTCTCTTATCTCACTGGGAGAGACTTAACAGTGCTTGCTGTTTAAAAAGTATAATTGTTTCCATGGTCACTTATTTTTTTGCCCATTGACCACACTCAGAGGTCTTGCGGGAGACCGTTCTTTTCACAATAAAAGGGGCAAAGTTGATATACCTTTTTTTACCTTTTTTTTTTTTTTTTTTTTTTTTTTAATGTGAGTGATTACCTAGACAATGCAATTGTCAGAACAAATCACAACGCCTAGAAACGAAATATAGTACTGGCATTTTTACAACCTTATCACATCTTTCCTTTATGCATATGCCGATTTTATTCAAAGATAAGCTAATTACAAGTTTGTACAAAAAGTTTTAATGGTGTAATTAACTACTCTCTACAGCCTTTAAAACCACAAATTTATAAATCATTTACACCCAGGAGGAGTCACATTAGCAATACAAACAACAAAATAAATGCAAGACTGTGACTTCTCAGACAGTGAAATAAAAGGACATTAGGACTGCATGAAAAACATCTTATCTTTTTCAAGGGTAAGAGTCCCAAAACTGAAACATTTCCCTTATTCTCTCAGGTAACTTAAAGTATTGTAATGGTCCTACTTTAATTGAAAGGACAGCAAAATAGCTCCAGATGACATTCCATTGAAAACGCACTCTTCTCAGAAAATACCACTTTTTTTAAAACGTACACGGGTATGATCATTTGCATAACTGATAGCAATGACTATTGAAACTCAAGCATTCTATATTTAGAAATATTGCAGTTTATGCTGCACTCTTAAATCATCATCTTTTAACTAAAATCCTAGATATGAATGACTTGTTATCCTAAATGTTTATTGGAAATAACCCCAAAGATGTTTAACAAGAAAACAAAGCCAAATTAAACTAGAAAGACAAAATCTCTTCTCCTGGTCCCCACAAATGTAAGTGAAACTTCACTGTAGGGTAAGCTTAGAGAAACAGTAGTGACAAGAAATTATTTCTTTGGGTATACTTGAAGCTGTCAACTCAACATACCCACTCTTCTGCCCCTTTTTTACAAGCAAAGTGTATGTACTGCTGCAGGCCAAATGCGATACATAGAGAGCCAAACATTGCAAGTGTTACCTCATTAGAGGTATCTTCCAGCTTGTTCTGGTAAGCTGTCAAGGTACACCTCAAAGTCTCAACGACAGAGCTGCTCAGAGGTTTATCTTTGTCCTTACAAGTGCCTGAAGGAAAACATAGAATGAAAATTAAACCTTAAAGCCACAGAGAAAAAACTGCTCACTCTGGATGAGAAGTATTAAAATTAGTCAGGGCTACAGTGACAATACAAAACACTGAACAGCAGCCTTGTTTGCCACAGGAGATGCAACTGAACAGCCACACTTTTACAGTAAATAGAGCTGAAAGACACTAGTAGTATAAAAGCTTTAATACAAAATACAGACCTGTAAATTCTGGATTGAATTTATACTTAATGTATTTGGTATGCAGTCTCAACATATAATTCCTACTGTGGTCAAGCCTGGGTTGTTCAGTCAGACAAGACAACTTCAAAACCACACAATTACACGCTTTGAAAAACATGTTGTCTGAAAATTAAGTATGTTACACTTTTCCTGCCATTATTTTGCTGTTGTGACTAAGCATGCATATTACAATGCAATACTTCATTTACTTTAAACCTTTACTGAGCCAAAGATCACATGATTATGTTATACTTGGAGAGGACTTAAAAACATTTTAAATTATATTGAATTTCCTTCCAAAGGAAATAATAAAAAAAAATTACTATCTGTCTGCAGATTCTGACATAGCTTTTCAATTATAAATCCGATATACCCATTACATACACACTACACTTATTTATTAAACTTTTAGACAGAGACTTCTGATCTGGTTGCCTTAATTAAAGACATATGAACAAGTCTGAGCATTCCAGAGACCATACTACAATGTGCCAGGAAAGCAAAACAACACTGTATTGATCAAGAGGTCACAACATGTTAGCTGATACTCAGCCTCCAAGAACAAACTTTTTTTTTTCTGCTGTTACACATCAATACCAGATTATTGACAGATCACTCTTCTCAGTATTTATATTATTGTGCAGCATGTATAAACTTGTTTTGTAACAAATTATAGCATCAACTTGTTCACAAGTCTTAATATGCTCTATAAGCAAAACGAACTTTACCAACTCTGACAGCAGTCTTATTTTGCAGAAGTTACATAATCTGTAGTATTTGAAATTCAAAAAGGCCAAATAACCATAAGTCCCAGCAGAACTAAAAAATGACACAGGTGTTTATCACCAGTGTCACTAAGAATTTACACAAAGTGGCTCATAAAGTCAAATCAAATAGTAGACTCTGAACCTTTTCTTTGGCTCTCCATTAAACTCCATGAGATGAATTTTCACATTGGGGGTTTTTTAGGGATCCTATAATTAATGCTATCCAATAAGCATGATATTCCTCTTAAAGCATTGTATAAAAATTACAAGATTTCATCTGTAGGCTACACATAATGTACCAATAGGAATCAGTGGAAAACTTAGATACATGCACCATTCAGAAAGTACTGCCAACAACCCTTCTGAAAATTCTTACAATTAGCCTCTTCTCTCCCAATCTTTTGATAATACCATGAAGCATAGAGTGCTATTCAGGTTGAGTGGGTGTAACTGTTAAAGTCATATCTACTGAAAGCAACACATACTTGCCAGTTAGTTTCATTAACATAAGCAAGATCTGCTCTACAGCACACATTTAAAAAGAATGCACAAACCAGTGACAGACTTCTGCTCTGTCCTATCATCCACTCCATTGGACCCCTATTTACCACAGTTTCTAAAAGTCTACAGAGTCAAGAAAAAGCAAAACCTTTTTAATGAGACTACAGAGTCCTCTGAATCCCAGAGAAGTCCCAAAAAGCAATGTTACACTTAGAATTCATAAAATCTGACCTTCTGTGAGAAGTGTAGGTCGCACATTGAAGAAAGACACATAGCTACAGCTATGCACAGGGCTCCAGTCCAGTCTCCTCAATTACAAGATCAACTTCTTGCTACTACTCATTGTAGGAACATTTTGCAGTGATCTTGTTGCACAGAAAAAATAAACTACCATTCTGCCCATACTTGTAGCTCTAGAAGTGGTAACTTGCAATTCTCATTTAGTTTAAGATAATACCTACTCAGCCAATCTAGAAGTTATCTTCCATCCCACAGTTTTTCTCAAAGTATCTAAATAATGTATTATCATTTCTTAAGTCCCAGCCTGCAATGTTGTCAAAGAAACATTAATTTACATCAAAACTAGACTTGTGCCAGTAAACTTTCTGCGCCGTCATTCCTTACCTTTGCTGCAACCCTGTTTCTAGGTAGCTCAGTCTATCAACAGAAATATCAGATTCAATCTTCCTGCAAGAGCTGAAAACAAGCCTATGGCTTTTAACACTGGCTGAATGTTGTCTGTCTTCATACAACTATGCAGGAAACATGCAATATAATCTAAATGGCACTTTGCTGCTGCAGAAGCACTATGTCAAGAATGAGCAAAAAACCCCAAAACTTGATGCATATACCCAGTATTGCCAAGGAGTTTGAGAGAAAAATTTTGAGAAAATGCCAAATTCAATAGCCATCTAGGAGGAATCATGCAAGTGAGTAAACTCTTAAACCTGCTGCTTCACACTTTTTCCTAGCAGCACTGGGCCTGACTGAGATAGAGTTAATTCTCTTCATGGCAGCTCATTTTTTACTAAAACAATATGGGTCACCAGCATTAAATCATGAGGGTAACTGCAAGCAACTAACACTTAGAATTTTAAAACCACTTCACTGTTTTTCGTATTACTATAACCACAAATGTTTTTTTCCTGAACTGAAGACAAACTTACCTAAGAACAAGCCCTGTTGCTAAATAACTGCAAAATATGAAACTGAACAGATACAAAGGGAAATCATGCAAATGGCCCAGTAAGAATAACAGTGCTGTGGAAAATTTATAAAGGTCACTTAAAAAGATGAAGACAAGGATTTATGCTTGTTATTTCAGCACACATAAAGAAAAAAAGCTTTCTAAAATTCTTTGGGTTTTAGCCCAGTAATCACAGTCCAATCAGCACTTAAATCAAGGGGCTGGATCTTTAATACTGACAGATTTTTAAATAGATTTTTCAACCCCTTGAGTTCAAAGCTAGAAACAACAAGAAGGATCGTGCAGTCAGATGAAGCTCATGTCACCCCTTACCTGCTAATTAGACTACAAAGATTTATTTAAGATTTTTACTTTTATTGCCACCTAGGAATTCCCATTTCAAATACAAGTTGTTTTTTTTTAATTTGAAGAATTATTGTTACATAATAAATTCATAAGTACACCAAAGTAATAATATAATCATGAAAAAGCATTAAAAATTAGGTTTCACACTTAGAAACATAGTAAATATGTAGAACAAATGTCTTAGTCAATATCTATTTTAATATTAGCTATAAAGACTCAATCCACTGCAGAGCTAAATTTTACTATCTGCCTCAACAGAGTAACAGGAACAGTACCAGGCCCTGAAAAAAAAATATTTTGTGAAGATACAAAAAAATGCATCTTCATTTAATAGTGTTATAAACCCATTTATGTCTATTGTTGCTAAAAAGTGCAAAAACATATAATTATGATTTACATAAAATAAACCCATTTGCTTTTTAAGTCACATTTTGCCTGTTTTATTGCAGTTTACTTTCACTGTAAGTTGGAAGCATTTTGTGTCTAGTATGTGACTTTCTAATAGGAATCACATAGAGATATCATTTATACATAGTTTTAAATTAAAATTTTTAAAAAGAGTCCAACTTCCACCTTTAAAAAATTACTAGCTTGATGTTAAAGTTCAACTTGTTTATGTTAGCCACTATTTCAAATGTCTAACCAAGCAGCAGTTTTTAAGTTTGATACAATAATTACGTACAAAGCCAAGTAGCAGAATGAAAACCACCGCCTTACAATTAATTTTAATGAAAACAGATATATATTTATTCTGTATTAGATGAAATTAATGCAATATAGCACTGGTTCACAATCATCTGTAAAAAGTATTGTGTTAAATCATGTGTCCTACACAACCTTTTTGAATATATGACCTTTAAGTTGCTGAAGGTTGCCTGAGAATTTGGCTCAGTTCAAGCAAAACATCTGTTCCCTTTGCAGGTATACTGTAAGGACTTTTTTCTCAGTTGGATTTAGAGCACAGCAAGTGAGCCCTTTTCTGACCGATCATATACAGCCCAGCATTTGTATATCAAGCTCTGGGCTGACAACAGCAGGTCCACATTCCGTCACCCTTTCTCAGCTAGCAAGGCCATTTGACTGCTGTGAGAACTGCTCTTATCATGTCATCAAATCAAAGCATGTTGAGAGAAGGGAATGCAAGAGGCATCTGCAGAATTCCCACAATGTAGTGACTTTGGAACATTGACAGATGCATCTGTCATTTTATACCTTCAACTAACCTGCTGTCCGCTGGCCTGACATAGCAAAGCTGTCCAAGAGTAACTCCAGCTCTCTCATGTTGTTTTCATACGTCTCTGTTAGAAAGACCTGGTGTTTCTTGGCCTTTATTTGACAGGAGATACACACAAGACAAGAGGGGGGCAGAGAAAGAAACACATTAAAACAATAACCAGAAGAAATACACATCACAATGGTATATTTGTTCCCCTTTAAATTTAAATTCCTGATTTACTTCTTAGTACACCTTTTCTTGAGCCAAGGGACCTAACATGACATAACAAATAAGTAATACAGAACCCTGAAACACATTTAAAATAAAATTAAAGGTACTCAAAAGAAAAAGAAACTATGGTTTTATGAAAACTTATTCTTTATCATCTTCTGCTTCAAAAATATCTTAATGAACATTAAATTCCACCCATCTATGCAAGTAATGAAAACTATTGTTACACCCTACAAGGGCATCCAGAAAGACACCAAACTACTGGCAGACAGACTAGAAATCCATGATTTGGCACTCAGTCAAATCCCACACCTATCCTCATTGCAAACCTCCCTACTTCAATTGCTAATACCTTCCATGCTAAACAGTGATTTCTTCAATACAAAAAACTCATCCTTTTGCATGGAATATAAAGCAGCAGAGTTCTTCAGCTCCTTCCACTGAATTTCTAAAAGAAAGCAGTCTACTAAGTGCAGCCTATTGTTCAAATCAAGACACTGACTTGATTATGAGGGCAGAAAGGTACTACAGCAGATTTTTTTAATCGCTATAATAGAAAGACTATACCGAATCATTCTTTCAATTTATATCCAAGGTTATAACTCGCACTTTTTTAAGACATGCATCCATAATTCCAGACAAGACCAAGGTCCTTTTGGGTATATGTAATTTTGACTTCTCAAAGAAATGTCCAAGTTCAGCTGCTAACTGACAAAAAGTAATACATCTCAGCAATTTAAAAAACAAACCCAAAAAACAGCAACAACAGATTAAAACTAACCATTCCTCCTCCCATTTCAGGAGAAAATTAGATTTAAATAACTTCACAATTTTATTATGACAAAGGTTAAGCTCAAAGATGTCTCATGACTTTTAACTGCTCAATTTATTTACATTCTAAATTCTAAGACCTATGTGAATAATTTCCATTTCTACTTCGTAAGGGAAGATTAACCTTTTTTATTGAGAAAAATCCTACTGTTTTCTATTATATCTATAAACTACTGCTTTAGTTATGCTTCACTGCATGTCAAAGGATCCAAGCAATTTCTCACATGTGGGAAACATCCTCCCCAGGAAAAATGTTACATACTGGTAGCATATAACTGTCAGGATAAAAACCCAAGAAATTTATTTAATTCTCTGCAGTGTTCTTCACTATTCAGTTTAAATATTTTATAAATTTGCTTTACTCTTTCAATTTTAATTATATGTACTGTATATCAACTAATATATTATTCATATGTGTATTTCAGTGTTAGGTCCCCTGTAGTATTTACATGCCTTTCCTTGTGTGAGAGCTTGTACTACACTTCATAAAGAATTTCCAAACCACTTCTATATATTGAAAAATAAGTAAGTTTAATTCTTACTCCATAAAATTATATATATATATAGAGAGAGAGCGCTTTTAAATGCTGAGATCCAGTAACAATATTTTATGGGATACAAGCACATTAATTTGCTCTCTTGTACTGACATCATCCTAAAGACCTCACATGCTAAAAATAAGCAAATATAATAATATATAACAATATATCACAATAAAATAAATACTCTTTACATAAACCACTCTGGCACAATCTTCACAGAAAAACATTTTGCCATGGAAAAATCAAATGTGAGAATTTTTTCCATCTCTTCATTCAATTTTTCACTTTGTTTAGTTATCATAATGTAGTTCATGTATTCCAATCTATTCAGCCTTCACCACTTCTCTGTGCTTTATTTGCTAACTGCTGCTACACTCCCTAAGGCAATTTTAGTCTCTTTCTCAACAGCATTAAAGACCAAAAGGAAATTCCGTAGACTAGCCAGTTTCTCTACACTTGAGATGCAGAATATTTAGCATCTTTCCTTTCTGACTTCCATTTTCAATCACTGTCCCCATTATCAAATATTGAAGAAAAAATGCTGTACACTACAGTGCTGAAAATTCAGACACAGCTTAAGACTCCAAAAGGGTCTAATACTGATCTGATATCTCACATCTCACTGACAGGTATTTAATAAGAATGTACAGAGTCATAAAATCATGGAGCAATTTAAGCTGACAGGACCTATGGAGGTCATTTTGTCCTGCCCCCTACTCAGAATGTGCTCAGAGTTAGCTTAGGTTGTTCTGAGCCTTGTCCAGTCAAATTTTGAGTATCCTCAAAGATGGCCCTCCAGGCAACTTGCTTCAAATATCTCACAATCCTTACTGGAAGTTTTTATTTCCCTCTTACAGGTAATTAGAATTTCCATTTCCTGTCATCCTTCCACTATATAGACCTAAGAAGAGCACAGCTCCACCTTCTCCATAGGCACCTACTTCACAGTTCACAGCAGTAGTTATCTTCTTAGGTAGTTATCTTCTTAGTCTTCTTCAGTCTGAACAAGCACAGGGAGCATGCATAATGCTTCACTTCGAAAAGGAAAATGAAGTCCACCAGTCTAGAGTAGTAAACAGTTGCAGTTGCAGCTGCCAGATTCAACCATTCCAGGAGATGCAATTGCACCTTTCTAAACAATTCCATCCTCCAACATGCTTGTGGGGATGCTATTCCTATAGAACTGCTAGAAAAGTACAGGTGTGTTTCCTAGATTATTTCAAAAGGGAAATCAGGTAACAAAAATGCTAACTCCTTTACTTAAATAGAGTTGGCTTCACAGACCACATTAGTATAAACAGGTG
This sequence comes from Xenops minutus, assembly GCA_035221455.1. Classification (NCBI taxonomy): domain Eukaryota; kingdom Metazoa; phylum Chordata; class Aves; order Passeriformes; family Furnariidae; genus Xenops; species Xenops minutus. The sequence continues at coordinate 41,278,144 of JAWWEE010000085.1, forward strand.
AAAGAACGATTGTGAAGTAAGACTTCAGCTGACTTGGCTTGACTTCTTGCAGAATGGACCATTCTTGACCTTGGAAGTGATCCTTGAAAATTATTCTGAAAATCAAAGCCAGGAGGTCTGTAAAGATATGCAGGAAGCTTCTAACTACATTCAAATATTAATAGGAAGCACAAAAAAAGGTCGATCAGACAAGGTGACCTGGGAGAAATACAGAGGTGTTGTTCAATCCTAGAGGGGTAAGCTTAGGAATGCCAAAATCCACTTGAAGTTGAACCTGGCATGGGATGTGAGGAGCAACAGGAAAAACTTCCTGATGTACATCAGCAGTAAAATGAAAACTAGGCAAAATGGGGGCCCTCTGCTAATGAGGCAGCAATCTGGTAACTACAGTGCAGAAAAAGCCTTTTCAATGTCTTTTTCACCTCAGTCTTTACTGGTAGAACCTGTCTTCAGAAATCCCAGGTCCCTGAGCACAGTGGTAAATTATTCTTGTGAAGTTTCCATAGACAATTGGGAACTAAAAGTTCTCAAAATATACTAAGAATGTTTCCTATACTCCCCAAAGACAATTCCCTCCTTCACAAAATATTCCAAATTTAACTTAACAAAACCCCAGCAGTAGCATGCAGGGAATAGGGGTTCAGTCCTACAACGAACTGCCGTTATTCCACTGTTCCTCAGGAAGTTTCTCTACTTTGTTTACAGGTACAGGGGCTCCTGTGGGGCTCTCTTGCACATGGATTAAATCACCCACTCACTTTACAGTACAAATCTCACATGGTGATGGCAGAGTAAGTGCCAAAGCCAGAATTATCCACACAGCCACCAAGGAGCAGTACGTTCAGATACTTGAAAAGCACTTATGTAAATTCTTTACAAAAGTATCAGAACAGTTAGCAGGCCTAACCTTGGGGACAGCAAATCAAAGCATTTACAGAAGTAGGTTCCAATGACTGCTTCACAGTTCACAAAAAAATGGGTTTTACTCAAGTGATGTTCAGTAAAGCAGAATAGTGGCACAAATGTTAAGTAACCAGGCATAAATTGTAGTATGAAAATCATACCAAAACAAAAGAAAACCCTCGCTGACAATCTGCCTCCTTGGGCTATTATATATTTTTCGTCAAGTTATCTAACTATTGAATACTTAATAGAGTTTTTTACTTTATTAGCTAGAATATTCTAAATTATATACAGGGGTCTGTATACATGTAAATTAAATACAATCTTTCAAGAAATTTAGTATCTCAGTCTTAATCACCGGAAATAAAATTAATCAAAATGCCCAAGTTATATTGGAACTATTCTTGTCTCCTGAAAAGAGATTTGTAACAACCTTTTGGTGGGAGAGAATGTTATGAAGTATCTCTTTGGGGGTTTGGGTTTTTCTCAAAGCAGAAAAAATTTTTTGAGAACTGCAACTTTAAAGGCATTTTTAGAGCCTGTCTTCCAACACTGAGACATCACAGCTTGAGCGAGCTCTGCACTTGCAAAATAAATCACAAAATTGGTTTCTTTGCAGATCATTTAAGCATAGGCTTCGGACTGACTCCTCTTCTTAAATTAGGACAATAACAGAAGTAGTATCTGGGTAGGAACACTTTACCCCTACGTTAAGGCAAGAAGAACAAGAATAAAGGTAACACAACACTTAACAGTCACTAATACAAAATTAAGGAGGACTGTGTATTGAGCTTGTTTTTTGGTTTGAAAGAAAAAGCTCTGTCCACAATAAATAGTCATTTTCATAATTATTTACAATAACTGACATTTACGTCTTTGCCATCATATACCAGCTTCTATTCCATAGAATTTGTAGAACAGAATCATAATTTTCAGAGTGATTCATTGTGTCAATACTTAAGGCACTCCTGATAAAGAACAATTGTTAATGTGCATGTCCAGGAACTAGATTCTCATACACTTCTGTTCTGACATTCAGCTTATGATAACCTACAAGGCTTTTACAGACAGATGAGACATAAACAGTACATGAATGCAGGCATGGCTATAAGAGAAAGATTTATATACCATAAGGAAAAAGACAGGCTCTGTGTAATCTATTACACCACCCAAACATAAATTATGCTAGTTCTGATAGAGTCTATAAAAAGGGGAAGAAATGAATACACACTTCTTCCAAATCAGTGGAATTTCTACTAAAATACAATATTTTAATTATTTCACTTTCCTAATATGGACTCTGATGAACTGGCAAGTTCCTCAAATTTCAATATGCATTTCTCATAAAATAAAAGTTTCACATCTCCTGCTTAGTGGGTACTAAGATCGTTCACTAGTACGTCCCAAAAATATAAATACCTTGAGCAATTTAAAACTGCTAAAGACACCTTTTATTCTTTCCTATGGGGAAGGAATACAGCTGGGGCTATTTCAATTTAAAAAAATGAATCACAATGGTCATTCTTCCAAATTCCTATTTTTGAAGCTATAAATTCTAAAAACCCTAGCTAGAAATAATGACAAGCTTGAGACCAGTTTCCTCAGAAAAAACTTAATGAAAAACTTGAGAGCCTGCTCATGTTGAACATTCATAAGCAATTTTGTTTGATAGCAACAGATCCTATCACATTTGACCCATGCAAATTTCTGGAAAACTTCTGCCACATGCTGATATTTAAAACTACCAGCAGCATGATTACTTTACTATACATTTAACTGATCCACTAAGAAAAAAAAAAGGACTTTTTATATAAAATTTCAAAATAATACATTTGGTATATCTTCAAAATATTTTACAAACAAAAACATTAACATGCATGGGAACAGTACCATAAGAAACCAATTTAAGATTATCAGACTGAAGTGGAAAGGACATGTTCAGGATGTCTAATAATATTACAAAATATAAGAAAGTAATTAACAGATCAAGAAATCAGGAGGCGAAAATTAAGGAAAGAGAACACACTGACATTTTCACACAATTTTAGTATGGGTATAGGGAAGCCTAATAACAGTATATTGAATGTTATCTGTACTTAATCTCTGCTCTAGCCTTCTGAGTTTTGATTTTGGGAAGAAAAATAAGGAAAAAGCCATTACAGACCAAGTAAACAAGACCACACACAGGCACTCCTGCTTCCAAAACAAATACAAAAGTCTTCAGGAAATATACAAAGCCATCCAAGATGATAAAAATCTAACCACCTAGCAGACGACTTATAAAACTTCTCAGAAAATGAGTAGTATTACTACCTGTTCAAGACAGTCTTGTGGTTTAAAATTATTGCAGTAAAACAATTAAAACAACAGGCCCTACAAATATGACAGTTTTCAACTGAGACAATCTATCCTGCTTTTACCTTTCAATAATATAATGCACCATTTAATACTGTTATACACAGTAATATTAATAAACCATTTAATACTGTTGACATTATCAGAAGCCTTGAATATGAACAGAATTCTGTTCTGAACTGTTGTCAGAAATTTTTCTTTTTTATTCCTTTTGTGCCTGATAAAATTACTTTTCCAGGTTGATTTAGGGCAGCAAATGTGCTTTAAGACTTTAATGCTCGCATTGAAAAAACTGTGTTCTCTGATGTCTTAAAATCTACATTATACAAAATTTTAGGGTAACTCCCTAGTACTTCAGTTTGCTAAGTACCTTTATACTAGATTTCTAAAATGCTGTTTAACGTTTCTCGTCCAGAAATTCAAAAGACAAAGATTTTAGGAAGGTGAAAAACACCCTATCTGTAGGAATGTACTCAGAATGAGACATAACAAGGTCACGCTATTTGATATAACCAGTCAAAACTACTCAGAGTCCTTGAAGCCATTCCAAGGAGGACAGAGAGGACATGGAAGATGAAGGTGAAGAGGAAGGGGTAGTTGTTTTGAGACAATTGACTCAAATTAGGGACGTGTGGCAAGGGTGGGACAATGAGAGGGACGGTTTTGGAAATGGGTGCAACTGATGAGGTAATGTCCAGATACTGTAATTACATGGTATTATAAAATTGTAAAGGCCTATACTGTTGGGGGTGAAATATATTTTTTGTGCACTTACAGCACCTAAATTAAAGAACTGCTTTTTGCCTTTCTATAATCAAAATGGTCCAGAGAATTATTGCTGTGATTTTAGGTAACATCTCCCAAAAGGGAAACAGCTTTTTATTTTTCTTCAATTTTTTAATTACAAATCTACCTGGGAAGTGAATAACACTAAGACAATGTATGGAATAGAATATCTCCATCAACTGAAGAGAAGATACCAACAAATCTGAAGACTCTCAGCCAGACAGGAACACACTGGAAGTCCCACCAGTGGGGTGCAGCCACAGGGGGCCAGAGCAATAAAGCCAGTAACATGTGCTCTCCATGTTGTTCGAAGCCTGCCACCTAGACACATGGGAGCTGGATTTGCATGGTACTCTCCAGGGGAAACTAAAATTTTTCTCTATTTCTCTCTATTTCTTTACTTCTTCTCTTTATCTTCTTTCTTGTTGTTTTGGGTAACCTGAGACCAAATGGGTGGATTTTCCTAATTTGTAAGAATTAGCACACGCTAAATCTATGCCTTCAGGAATGCTTTATTTTGGTTGGATGTTACCCTTTAAACTTTTTCCAAGATCTCTTATTTTCTAAAGTGTACTGGTAAAGTATGTCCTGAGAAAACATGTGCAGCAACTTCTCCTTTTGTTCTCTCTTAAGGTATTGAAAGAACCGAAGGCACTTGTAATAATCTCGAAGGCAGATATCGTTGGAGTCTGGTATATTTCTAAAGTAAAACCCCTAGGTGAGCTCATGGCTCAGGGCCTGGGGTCTTACAATCTCTGATGAAGGTCTCTGCTCTTACTCACTGATTAGCACAATGCCTGTCAGCAGCAGGGAACAGACCAAAATTACCTCCTATACTCACAGCTCTAAGAGAAAGGAAGAGGAGAAATTTGCAAGTGTACACTTGGCTATTATAGAAATACTGCTCCTACACAATGAAAAGAGAAACGGTCTTCTAGCTCACAGAATCATCGCAATACAGAATCACAGAATGGCCGAAGCTGGAAGGAACATTAAAGATCACCTAGTTCTAACACCCCTGTGGTGAGTGGTGACAGCTTCCACTAGACCCAGAGCCACATCCAACTTGGCCTTGCACACTTCTAGGAATGGGACATCCACAACTTCTCTGTTGTGAAAACAACCTGTGCCAGTGCCTCATCACCCCAACAATAAATATTTTTTTCCTAATACCTTGTGGTGGTTTAGTTTTCTCAGTTTTGGTTTAGGCCTTCCTTGGTAACAAGGTCATAACTAAGGAAGTATTCCACACCATTCCTTCACATAATCAGGTGTATTTAAAGACAGGAGGAAGGTTTTCTCTCTCTCTCTCTTCCTTTCGTGTGCTTGGAGGACATCAGGTCTCTGTCGGCTCAGCTCTTATCTCTATGAGCTGAGGCCTGTCAGAGAAGCTGCTGTCCCAGCTGTGCATAGGGGAAGGACCTGTTTTCTCTTAAGGGGAGTTTGGTGAGATTTGATTGTATTAGTTACTTATTGAGCTTTTCCCTGAGTTTACAAGTATATGTGTGTGTATCTGTTTTGTTTGGTTTTACCCATTTTTTGTCCCACTTCCCTTTCCCTTTCCCCCTTTTCCCTTTTGGGGTTGCTTTGGGATTTGTTCTGTAGATTCATAGTGTTTGATTGTATATAATTGTAATATATGTGAATATGTATACACTTTTACTACAATTGTAATTTTTGGTGCTTTTTTTCCCTTGGAATCTGTGTGGCTGGCAGTTGCGTTTGGCAGGGAGCCAACCCAAACCTCCACAAAGTACAATGAACAGGACTGCATCTCATGTAGTACCATATTGGAAACTACAATGTTGTTATAGCTGTGTATAGATTAAACAACAGCATGATCATCACAGTACATCCTAGATAAATTCATCTTGATTATTTCAGAGCTTTTAACCTTAAATTCTTCATTTATTAGAATTATGTGAATCTTATTACAATGTCAGCAGTGCAGGTCATAAGCCAAAATGTTAAATAGCTTAGAAATACAGACAGCACAACTATCAATTCACATAAAGTTTTACGGTTCTTGTTTTATCTGCATGACTTTGGACATAGAATGAGTAACAAATTTGAGTAATCTTCAACAGTGTCATCAAATTGTCCAAACAAAAACAAATAAAGAAACAAAATGTCGTTATTGAGGTGAAAATATTAATATTTGTAGAAGTGTTGTAGTGTTGATTTACCTTAGCAGTGGGTCTGGCCATTTCACAAAGAGTTTAAATTATTATATCCATTGATATTAACTGTGACCTCAACATTGGAGTGCACTTGGCAGAGCTGGGAAGGAGCATATACAAATATACTCTGGTAACACACACAGGGAAAAAAGTTACATGTAAGAAATCCATAGAATTCTGTCCACAAACTTTGAGAATATCTATTAAGCAGGATGATTCAGATGCATCTCACAAATGAAATCTGTATTTAAGCATGTTCTTGCCCTTATATTATGGGAACTTCAGAATGGATTGAGAAATCATAGGCACCCAACACTTAATCATAATTATTTTTTTTAGAATATGAATCTTTCCAAGCAGAAAAAACCTAAACAGGTCAATCACCTGGTCACAGGATTTGCAAGGTATAAAGGCAATATCTTGCTGATTATGTAGTATTATCACACTGTGGGCTGATATATGGGACACAGTTAAGTTTAGTAACACTCTCTGGTATCGTTCAGCACAAACTGCATTTTCTAAAATATATGCCCAAAAAGTGTGTTGACCTTTTTTTTATTGGTTTAACACAAAAAGTAATAGTGGATATGTAAAATGTCTACAGAATTAGATGTATGGACTTTCAGAGATGACTCTCTATGATTTATAGAGCTTTCATAATAATTTTCAGAGAAGAGTATTGTTATTTTGTCAAGTTAAAAAAAAAAAGTAAAATTAAAAAAAAAAAAAAAAGGAAAGAAAAAGAACTTTGGAATGTTAATTTTCACCACGAAATTTAGGGATTTTTTAAAACTTCTAACATGGCCTGAGATCTGAAATCTGACTTCCAGAACTACCTATGAAGTGTTAATTCATTAAACAGATACAACTTTCATCACCAGATTAAGGGGTTTTTAATTAATTTTCTGTAATAGGCAAGTTTCCATTTAGGAAGAAAGTTTGGCTTCTATTTGCCTCTAATGGACTAAGTTTACTTAGCTTCAACTCTTTTGAACTCAGTAGTGTTATTTTACCTTAATTGTGGAGTAAAACAAGGGTCTGGAGATCAATGACAGATGTTTATAAACTCATGATAAAATCTTTCTTTCTTTCCATTACCATACCTAAAACCTTATAGACGCATTCCACTGCCATCATCATTCAAAGGCTTGTTTCACTTGTTGCACGCTGGTTTTAAACATTTTAACTACAAAAGTTATAGCATTGCAAAAGTGACAAATTTCATCCAAAAGATTGAGATAAAAATTTAAGCAGTTTTCCCAAGTTCTTGGAAATACATTGTCATCACAATGCAAAGCAAGTCACAGGAAAGCTTCGGGTAATGTGAAGATAAGATATACAGAAGATAACCAGTTGGTTAGAAACTTCTCACTGTCTCCGATTTCTGCTCTTTGGCTTAGTATTTTAGAATTTTTATTCATTCAGATTTGGTTTTCATGGTTGTGAGAAGTAATCAAAGAGAGATTTCAAGACTTCTACTAATCTGATGCCATCCAGTACAGGAAAGACCATTACAGACCTAGTATTTCTCCACTAGTTATGAATGTTACAAGAGTTTGCCACCAGTCTTGTTTGACTGGTGTTTGTAAAGTGTTATCCCATGAAAATCGACATTTTTAAATGAAACAGAGTGTGCTTTTTGAGTTTAACTATCCACTTAAAGTCAGTGACATGACTTAGAAACACTCTGAAATGCTGTTATCTGATATTACCTTTCCCAACATCACAATCAAGAGTTTGCTGCTAATATCCTTTCTGCAGTTACAGGAAAAAAACCCAACATTTTTAGTACATCTCTCTATTCGGATCTCCATAATATAAAACTACTTTAATGTTCCTCTGCCAATTTGCTTTATTAACAGAAACCAAAATAAATATGTTTAACTATCTCTATACTCTGAATTTCTCATTACATGATTGGGTTTTCAAATGGGACAATCTTTCAGATGAACACTAAATGTAACAATTAGCACCCTTTTGGGAGTAGATTTTCATGTGTTCTGTTGACTGAATAATGCCCTTTTTAAAGTCAAAGCTAGACCACTTTGAGTTTAGATTTACTCCAATATGTCATAAGATTCAGTAGTAATTTTTCATTAGTAATGATCAGAGATTAGTATCCATACAGAAACATAACTCTTATCCTAATAAATGTTTAAGCTATGGAGGTTTTTTGGTTTGTTTGTTTGGTCGGTTTCTTTTCATGAAATCACAGAATATTTTATATTAGAAGGGATCTGAAAGACCTTCTAGTTCCAACCCCCAATGTCATGGGGGTACCTTTCATTAGACTAGGTTGTTTGGAGTCCCATCCAGCCTGGACTTGAACACTTTCAGGGATGGAGCATCCACAATTTCTTTGGGTAACTTGTTCCAATGCCTCACCACCCTCAAAGTGAAGATTTTCTCCCTAGTATCTAACCTACTTTCTTCCACTTTAAAGTCTTTCCTGCTTCTAATATCACTACATGCTCTTGTGAAAAGTCCCTTTCCAACCTTCCTGTAAGTACCCTTCAGGTCGTCTATACTTCCTGAGCAGCACAGTTAAATCTTCCTTAGTAGTCAAGCCCAAAGAGTGGAAAAAACTCATGGAAATAGATTTTTAATTTTTTTTAAATTTTTTTTTTTTAAGAATAAGATATTTAAAAGTAACAAAATATTATTAATTCCTTATGGCAAGGACTAAAGAACAGCTCAAATATTCACTGTCTTTGGACTTATGTCCAAATATTCATTGCCTTTGGACTTCACTGGACTTAGGAAATAGCAATTCAACTCTCCCACCAATGAAAACCATGTCTGCAGTTTCTCATGGTCACAGATATAGATATCTGACATATCTAAGACTACTGAGTCCCATTTCCTATCAGCAGGAGAATAGAAAGCAATAAAAAATGTATTCTTAATATTATCTCCATTTCACTGTTGCAAATGTTGTATCTTTTACAGATCAGAGTTAAAACAGAAAGCCAATATGAGTTCTAAACACTGTGTTAACCACACTATTGATTCCAAATGCCCCTCTGTCAGTCTTTAACCAGATAGTCAAGGGTTGATGAGTTCTGGGGATTTCAAGCTAAATCCTGTCTTATTTTAGTATTTCCTTTTACTTTTCTCTGTGTGTTCTTCTCTATCTTTTCCCCTTCTGAGAAACGTTGTATAGAAGTTAGACATGAGATTTATTGATAATAAGAGCAAAAGTATTATAATGCTAGCATGAAAGGACAGTCAAGAGCTACCTCTTTTGATAATGGAATGGCTGTTTCCTTTGAATTTAGCACATTGCTCCAACTTTTTGTGATCTGGAAACTTTCAGGAACTCAGACAACAACACCAGTTGAAAGCACTTATTTTCCCTGGAATTCTGGATAAAAGACCCAATCTGACAACTGTGTAGTATCCAGTCCTTTTTCATTCTTTATATTTCATTGCCCAAGGTCATACTGATAATCAGAATAGTCTCTAAGGACAATATATTAAATATTGTGAAGAAATAGTATAAACAAACACAGAAGATAGATGTAAGATTCAAAGTCTTTACTGTATACTCACATTTTTGAACTGATATATCCAGATAAAGTTTTACACTTAAACATACACAATTTCTTCCTACAGGATGTAAATCTACAGCATTTCCTTCTTGCAAATACACAAGGAAAATTCTTTTGCATTTGGCTTAAAATCCTTAGAGCTGATACAGCAATATGTTAGGATAGCTGATAGACAGCAGAATGAAGAATTAAAACAAAAAAGAGACAGCAATTAAGAAACAATTCCATCTCCTTAGAGAGTTATTATGTGTCCTGAAAGCCCCAGCTCCAGTCTCTGGCAGGGGAAACATCATGTCTTTTTTCCCGCCATGTGCACTTGAAGCACATATTCACTGCTTGTGTTATGGAAATTATGGACTTACACATGAGGCATGTTCATGTGCAAAGGAATGTTTTCATGGGTATATCTACAGTTTGTGTCCCATAAGACTAGGAGATATGTGGATGAAAGTTATTTTGATTCTGCCATTCTTTAGATGCAGACATTTGAAAGTTCATCTTGAACATATATTTAGGTTTCTGATGTATAACCTTATCTATCAATCTTATTATGTGATATTCTAGGGAATTAGGCTTTTCTCATCTGTTTCTGATTTTATTGCACTCTCTGAGATGAAAGCTGAACATCTAATTGCCTGAATTCCTTTGAATGTTGACTTGAAAGATTTTTTCACTCTCTTTTGTCATTTACCCTAATAATTCAACTTTTTTAAAAAATAAAACCAACATGTGCCTTATTAGTTATTATTTTTCTTATTCCTTAAAGCCCTGTTGCTTGCAAAAGGTGCTGTAAATCAGTAACAGTGTTATCAATAACAAGTGTTTGTTAAGTTTAATGAATTACTGGGCCCATCAGAGAATATCAATATTTTGTATTCAGGTCAGAAGAAAACTTTTCTCACACTAGCAGAATCCACATTTCCAGCTATGCAAAGATTGTTCAGAAGAAAACTATGGTCTTTCTGTGTTATCCCTGTACATTGCACAATGAAAACCTTAAGGTGTAACTTGAATACTATTGTGGTCGTGCCATATGAATGGATCCCTGTGTTTTGTGACCTGCAGTTTGAGTGCTAAGACATCTGAAAACTCTCAAGAACCACTCTGCTAATATGTCCTTCAAACTATTAGAACTATTGTGTGATAACCATAGTTCATTATTTGATCTATATCAGGTTATCAGATTTTGCAGATGATTTTGTCTTCTGTTTTCTTCTATTCCAGATGGTTTTATTTGTATTCTCTATTTATAGTTTTTCCTCCAACCCCCAGGAAATCTTTCCATTACCAGCAGGAGTGAAATACTGCAAATACTCCAGGAAAGGAAGCATAATGTTTTCGTTAATGCATAGGAGTAGAAGGCAAAAGATTTGGGTTCTATTCCCAGCACTAGTATAAATCTTATATATTTTTAACACTTCTTCAACTCTTTCCACCTTAATATCCAGAAAAGGAGGACAATATTTTTTTTAATCCTAAACTCCACTATCTTTCAAGGATAAATTGACCAATGCTTTTAAAGCTGATTCTAGTTTAGGAATTTTCAGCATAAGTAGCAGCAGGAACCCATGGTGTGGATAACCATTTATATATACAAAAACAAAAGAGAAAAAAGTCCATTTTGGTGTGATGGCAACACAGCAGTATTTCTCTGAGTAAAATACACACATTTCTGAAAAAACTGCAGGTGGAAATTTTTCTGTTTAGAAGACTTGTGACCATAGAAAACTTTACAAAATTGTTAGTGCCTAATCAGCAGCATAAGACAGAAAAAGTCTCAAGTGCTCTGCGTTCCTGAGGAGTTATTCTTCTGATGTGTTTTTTCAGTATAGTCACAAGTGAATTATGGCATCCCTCAAATTTCTAAATTAATGTTTAGAAATTTCTAAATTTCTAATCCTCACATGAATGATGAGGACACTGCAGGAAAGAAAGAGGTAAAACCCCTGAGGCAACCATCCTATGGTTACTTTTCTTGTCAGCTCAAGAGGCTCTTTTTTGTATACTTAAGATGTTTTGTGGTGGGGTTTTTTTTGGTTCACTGTGGGCTTTTTTATTACTGTTGCCATTCATTTTATTTTTTTTTTTAAGGAAAAAATATGGCATTTATTTATAGATCTTTCCATACTCCTCTATTCACAATATAAAAAGTAAGTGCCTTAAACAACTATTCAATGAGGTACTATTCAGAAAATTCCTGCATAAGCCTAGCATGACTGCCTCCATTTCCAGAAAACAAAACAAGAGCCAGGCACTCTGGGCACTAACTAACCAGATCTTTTCAGATGATGTTTTAAGTTACTTTCCAATCCTAAGGGATGTAGTACGTTGAGAATAAATCTTCAGAAAACAGCTTCCTCCAGGTTTAATATTGTAATACCTCAAAGCAGTGCATATGTGTTTTGAATGCATACTTACAGCACATTTCATGCTAGGTTCATTTCAGTCCTGCACTACATGACCATTTTAAGTATGTCCAGCATGTCAATTCTCTAGCTCGCAGGCTTGCTGTGAGTAGTGATAGCGATTAATGCTGTCAAAGGAGCCCTGATCCCATCAAGTCTAGCCAAACAGATGACAGATCTACAACCAGCCCTGAAGGAAGGAAACTGAAAGCACCACATTTTGTGCATGTGGGTGGGTTTTCATAGTGTCCCACCCACTGAGGCAGACAGAATATATTGAAGAATTTGTACAGCTTGATTCCAGCTTGGGAAAACCTTTCCTGCTCTAAAGGATGCAATGAACACAACAAAAAGTAAATCCTGAATATAAAACTTTATCACTGTACATTTCAGAGAGAGACATTATTAAAATTTTCAGCTGTAGAAATGTAGTTATTAATCACTCCCAAATTAAACTTTTGCCAGTTAAATTATTAAAAGTTCCCCTGTAAATGAAATAGTTACTAGTTCCACACACTCTTGATATAGACATTGGCACTCTGCAAAAAAAAAAAAAAAAAAAAAAAAAAAAGAAAAAAAGAAAAAAAAAAAGAAACCCCACTGATTTAAATTTACAAAGGAGTTTTGGAGGAAAATAATAAAAAAAAGACTTTTCTTTGACTTGATTACAAAAGAAAAACCACTTCACAGTATAGTCCAACAGTAATTGTAGCTATATATCGTAACATGTCATAACTCTAGGACAAAGCTAAGCTGCCTTTCATCTGCAAACAGCTGAGAATGCAGACAGAGCAAGCTAAGTGGTGAGGTCATGGAATCTTTTCTGATATTCCACTAGAGAGCAGTATTCTTTTGTAGAAAGCAGGTAGGTTATACTCTGCAAGGCAAGCTGTGGGGAATCTCTCTTGCTGAAAAAAAAAAAGCTTCTGTGGTCATTTATAAGAGGGTTTGTGATCATTCTGTAGCATCAGATATTCTAAACTAGCAGCAATGGTTTCTTTAGTATTGCTTGATGTGAGTAGTTTCCTTGTAAAGTTTTCTGCTGTGTGCTGTGTTTTTTTCTGCGGAAAAAAAAAAGGTAGTAAAAGATGCAAATAGGTATGTTATGGACTCAATTTTCAAGAATAATGAACTCCTATATATCTATAATCAAGTAACACTAACCATGTGCATAATAATAAAGTTGCAAAAGTGTAAAAAATGAAGATGGATAACACAGGAAAATTTGCGCATTTTTGGCTATACTAAATTTAATAACAAGTACATGTGATAGTAAACTGTTTGGAGGGAGTAGATGAAAATGAAAATACCTGCCACTACAAAAACCTAAAGAGATACTTTAATTGTGAACTAAAAACATAGCAATAAAAAAATAGTCCTACAGGCAATTTGCTAATACCTGCTTTACTGACGTCTTGGCAAGAGAAGATATAGAAAGAAGCCTCTGATTTTCTGGTGCCACTCAGCAACTGAAGTGTGTCTCCTTGTTTAGGGATCTCAGAACCATTTTTATCCAATTACATTTAGGGGCTCTCCCTAACTCCTGTGTGCCATTACTGGCTTTGTTTTCACATGGTGTGTAACTCTAGTCTCAGCCAACAAACAGCATGGGCTGGGGACAGGAAGAGAGGGGAAAAAAGCTGATATGGTGTGATATGATATGATATGATATGATATGATATGATATGATGATATGATATGATATGATATGATATGATAGCAAGAGAAAATCTGCTTTGGAGGAAAGGTAACACTAAAAGATGCATTTTAACTCAAGCAACTCTGAGTTTTTTCAGTCAGGCTTGAGATATTCACTGCTGTGCTCTGTTATTTGGTAGTGATTGTAGAGGGTAATAAACTAGATTTCTTTCCACAGACATCCCAAGCTCCCACAGACAAAACAACACACAATCAAAAGAGTATGTAAAAGAGCAGTTCTAAACTTAGGATAACATAAAATTTAGATATTTGAGGAGGGTCAGGTGTGTTGGGGAAGAAAAGTCAGCACCTCCCCCGGTACCTACCAGCTTGACAGATAGTTAATTCAGGACTCTTCAGTCCCACTGTCACTTTACAGCACTTACCAAAAATACTTCCCTGATTCTCTTGCTCCTGCCATCCCTGAAGTCCCCACATGTATGAAAATTTCCCATCACCAGTTGTGGGGAGCTCTTAACAAACTCCTGAGCCTTCCAGTGAATTCTCTCTTTGAAAAACGGACTCTGATACTCTCCCATGCTGTGCAAAGAAGCCTGGACTCAAAATAAACACAGCATTCACAAAGCAGAGGGCTAAAACTTATATGAGCATTCAGAGTAATGGGTAACAGTTAAAAATGTAGATTCATAGGACACAGATCCCTATGAAAACATTAGTTACATGAGAACAATGCTGAAAAAGTAACCATTGGGGAAAAAACAACATGTACAAAACTATTTTAATAATAATTAAAATTTTGTCCAATATTGAGCCTCTATGATTCTTGCATAGTTTTATGAGTCTTGTATATAAATGCACCAACATGGAGCCGTTTATATTGCAGCTTTATGCTCGAACATTTCTAAAGAAAAGCTGGCAATCTCCTCGTTGCATGCTGTTGAAGTTTTACTCTGGCCTTTTACAAAGGATGAATTAAGATTATTTTTCTTTTCTTATTTCTGATACTCAGACAACTTTAATAACCCTTACAATCCAAGGGTTTGGACCAAAAGAGATGGAACAGAAAGTGTCTGTCCAAACATGAACAATATAATTCCATTGCTTTAAGGGCAAATGAAAACATTTCTTTTTCTATTACAGCTTCCACAGTCCACCCTTATTATAGAAGTGTCTGGCTTGCAGTATCACTACTCCAAGAGAATGAAGAATTGTAGGCAACTTATGGAAGTTGAAGGTTGTTTATTCCTTTTTTTTTTTTTTCATTAAAAATACACAAGTTCTATTTATCCCACTAATGGTTATAAATCACTGGTAACTTGATGAAACTAATGATAATTTTATAAAAATATTGTACTACTTTAGCCAAAAGTCTGATATGTGGGCCTCTGTATTCATATGCAAGCCTGAAAACCTAATGATCTGCTCTGATCAAGACCAGCTGTTTGTTTCCCAGTTTTGTAGATGAGCTTTTAACCAAAGAAAGACAGACAAACAATTTTCACTAGTAATGGCATTCAACGTCAAGAAGCAGGAAAGAAATGAGACTGCAACAGAAACTGAGATTTTTTTTTATCAACTTTAGTAAAACCTCTTGCTTAACAAACTAATTTGACTGTATTCTCACGTGAGTTTTCAGTTCTACTCAATGTGATATTGCTCAGGTTAGGGAAAGAATGTCTGGTGCACAGGATGAGCATGGATCTCTGAGTAGTAAAGCTAGCTTCATAGTATTTTCTACAAGGTTCTGCCTCTTGTGTTTTTTGGCTGGATTATTTGCTTGCTTAAGAAAATATATTGTTCTCTATGAGTTGTGATTCCTTAAAACTAGCACTGAAAATAGCTTTATGTATTCCTTATTCCATAAAAAATTTGGTGTGAAGATCTCTGGAAAATATTTGAAGATGCATGAAAATATAATAATACTTCATGTTATATATTCATATATAACAAACTTCCAAAAGTTCAAATGTTCTAATTCAATATTAAACTAAGCAAATAAAAAGTTCCAGAGTCTCACTTAAAATTAGTTGTGTATTTTAAAACAGACATATGTTTAAGTATTGTACCTTTTTTTTTTTTTTTTCACTCCTGCTATGTGACTTTTCTCAATATGCATAATAACTTCAAAAAGAAATGAAAAAATGCTGGTGCCTAATTAGAAAATGTAACAGCACCAGAATGAAATACACAGATGTTATACAAGCTACATAATACTCCAGACACTTCTATTGTGAGATTTCGTGTTTATTTAAATCAATTAGTATTAGCACTATTAAAAGTAAGAAGCAGCTTTAGTGTAAAGGCATTAGAAGAGTATAATAAAGACAACAAAGATGCAAACATTTCTTACCAATAATATACCGGTTGACATCCAATTGGAGGTGAATGAATGCATCTCATTCCAGCAGGCAATCATGTCTTACTGGAATAACCATGGCCTGAATAATATTGTGAGAAAAATCTCTTTTATTAAATTTAGAAAACAGCAAAAATAACCTGCGAAACAAAGAAGTGTAATGAGGAGGAAAGTTTAATTACAGCATACACCAGCTGCTCAGGCCATGAGGGTCCAAAAGCAGACCCCCGTTTCAAAAATCGTGCTTTTTGTAGGATTTTTTGTTTACAAAGTCCCACCCTTTTATGTCAGTTAATACATATGCATCATTTTTCTTTAGAAGGCTGCTTTTTTACCTAAGGTAGCAGGGGAGGGGGTGTTGCCCTTCCTCTTGTAGGTCTTGATGTCTCCCC